>OZ024823.1:87866507-88430056 GCA_964016985.1 Anodontia alba
CAGATGAGAAGAAAATAGTAAAATTGTTATCTTTTCTGGTAAGATGGTGGTGATCAGATATGTAACAAACAGATGTCTGCACAGATATATCATAATAACCCTAAACATTGGGACAGGCTGGCCTTAGCAAACAGTGTAGACCCAGATCAGATGCCACAGAATGTGGCATCTGATCAGGGTCTACAATGTTTGCCACTCATCCAGCATGTTTTAGAAACAGGTAGTAAAAGACTTTTTTTTTTCAAATTTTAGGACAAGTATGGTAAGGAGTTAAGGTGTCCCAATATTTAGGGTGTATACAGTATAGCTATATACCAGTCCGAAACAGCATAGCCACCGTGGACAGTTACCAATAAAATTTGCCGCTAAAATTGATGCAAATGAAACAAGAAGTTTCATGAAAACAAAACTCAACAATGTGAAGATGCATGTTTTCTAGTAATAACCCTAAGTATTGGGACAGAGAGGCCCAAGCAACAAAATGTAGACCCAGATAAGACAATGCAGAACATAGCATCTGATCAGGGTCTACAATGCTTGCCACTCATCTAGCAGTTTTCCTTACACATAAACCAGAAGTAAATTGGACCTTCAAACTTCAAGAGGAGAATGGTAAGGAGTTAAGGCATTCCAATATTTAGGGTAAATATGGTAAATTCTAGATGAGATCCCTGACCCTTTTGTTGCCATGCCTTCTATCAGTTCTTTGTGTAGCAAACTGGGTATTCTACTAGCCAAACACTAGGAAGCCACATTGGAATAATAAAACAAACAACCTTTCAATTATATTACATTTATTTCTTTTTACTGAATACTCCACAAAATTTACTCAGTAAAAGTAAACAATACAATACAATCTGAGACAGAATTTAACTGCATCAAAATGCTCACTGGGTTAGATCTACAGCTATAAATACATCTCTTATAATTACCAAAGAAACAAATTAAAGCAAGTATTAAAAGCCAAATTTCACATAATTTTCCTCTTTTCTTAATCAAAATTATAATTTGCGTTCAATAGCAATTCCCTTTTCCCCAGCCCATTCACCACATATTCAGCCAAGCCTACTGTTACAGCCACTAGGAATTAGAAAACTTTCACCTCATTATTAAAAATTTAATTCTTAATCCTTAAAGTCCTAATCACAAATGCAGCAGATGACACTTCGAAATGCTTATTTTACTATTATTTTGCAGAGAAAATAAGACTTGACAGTTCATGCTAGACAGACCATTCACATGAACTTATTTTCACTGAAAAGAAACAACAACAAAATATTTCAAAGTGTCATCTGCTGTATTTGTGATAGCCCTTTATATGCTAACAGATAATAGGTACAAATTCCTAATAATATAATTTTTAATATTAAACCAGTGCCATCTCTGTTTTTCATCACTAAATCTGTATGGTGTATTGTAAAGTATTTATCAAATTTAGTCTACCTGCAACTTGCCTCACCTAGTTCAGTTCCAATCAGATTTTTAATGCTACTAGGCAACTGAGTCACATAGAGGCAGCGCCTGCCTCACCTAGGACTGAATAATCATCATATATTCAGTACCTTGCCTTATTGGTAAGCTATTTATTATTAATAACAATCAGTTAGCCAATCAAAATGGCCAGTCTCTAAAACAGTGACTGCCAATGAGAGAGCTTGTTACACCAGAGGTAGGATATTAAAGGCAATGTAATGTTATGCAATCAAACAACATATCTGTGCCTGCAGAGCCAATAAATAGTCAGCATCAATAACTTGAAGTGTCTCATGTTACATAATATTATGTAGTCAATCAGAAAAAAGTAACACATTAGGCTTAGGGGAAAATAGCACAGCTGTTTGAGCTTTGGCAAGTCAAGATGGTATATCTGTTATGAAAACTCTTTGACTAATTCTGACAATATTTCCCAGCGGGCATATGACTCTTATACAACGTCGGGTTAACGTCGACGACTTTGCATCGACGCTGAGGCGACGCTGTATAAACGTCATGTGCCTGCTGGGTTGTTAATTTATACAATTGATTATTTTGTACTGACACCAAAAAAAAAGAGGAAAGTTACATGAATGGCTTCCCCAGCACTCACTTATATTACTACTAATTTAAAATTTACTATAAAAATATTAAAATATATTTTATAAAAATATACAGTAAACACAAAAAATAAATACATTATTTCGTAAACTGTATTCTACATTGGCACTACCACAGCAAACAAAATTAACTCCCCTCCTCCATGTTATCTCCCTAGCTTATGTGCTTTGGGCATTCCCTCATGCAGTTTTGGGTATTTACAATCTTCATGCAGTCTGTGTATTTACAGTCTAGTGTGCAGTGTCAAGGTTAGGAAAGAAAGGTCAAGGTCAGGTAAGAAAGGTCACAGATTGGGTAAGGAAGGCCATGATCGTATGAGAAAGGTCTAGGAAAAGTTAATATAGTTAAAGCTTCAATGAATTATATAACAGCATTTTATAGCATTCTGTTGGGTTGAGAATGAGTAAAAACGATGGTCCATCTTTGAATCATTTATAAAAATACATGTTTTGTGAATGAGGTAATATTCATTCACATGTTTATTTATTTTCATAACAAGCTGCCAGACAATTCTTGAAAATATAAAGCAAACGCTATGTACTTATTTCATTTGTCAAATATAGATGTAGAAATAGATACTTTTTTTCAATTTTACTATTTAGTTGTTTTTTCTTTATTTATTTATTTTTCACTTTTCACTAAATGCAAAATCTTAGTAAGAAATGATAAATGAAAACCTTCACAATATTTTGCTTGATTTCTTTTTTCTTTTTTTTTTTTGTAGGATTTTTTTTGTCACATCCAGGATAAACAATTGCCAAATAAATATACATAAAACTGAAAAACAAAACAGAGACAAATAAATGGGTGATAATGGAATATGAGAATGAAAAAGAAGTAAGGTAAGGAAACATACAGAGAAGAAACAAGGATAATTTGTGACATCATGCACAATGATGCTATATATATCAACAGAACAGGCTTTGATCAGCCTGTGTAATATAGTATAAACTGGTTCTATCATACATACTCACATACTATGTGAATATTGTCAGATGACCTTCTATGTATCTAGATGGTATATGTAATCATTTTTGGATCTAAATGTGGTGAACACATGAGCACCTCAGATGGTCATCAGGAAAACATGCCTATATAATTTTGACCCTCTTAAACCCCATTTATATAGTAAAACTGGAGTTTACAGGAGTATACATTATTTTTTTTCTTATTTCTGCTCAAAAACATAGATTGTGGGTACTTGTTAGAATTAACTAGTACCTACAATATGTGTTTTGAGCAGAAATATAAAAATATATCAGAATTTTTATCTAAAAAACTTTCAGTCAGGTGGTGAAATTTTCAATATTTTTGAATAGGCGTGTTTTCATAATGTTAACAAAACTGAGGACTCTTACTTTCTTGTATTTGTATGTCAGAAGACCAAAGAAATTGATTTGTTCAATTATGCTTTTCTTTATTCACATGTGCACATGAATGTGGTTGAAGGATGCGTTTCATGTATCCTAAAGTTCAAGGAGTCCCTACATACTTATACATATCTGCTTTTCACATATGATGAAAAATTGAATCCTTGTTTTCTCCCTGTAGTCAGAAATAGAAATACACACTAGTTATACAGTTTTAGAACACTGCTTAACCCCTTGTAGTCGGAAGACCCGTAAAAGGGTGCAGACCCAGATCAGATGCTGCAGAATGCGGTGTCTGATCAGGGTTCACCACTGCTGGCAAATAGTTTAGCCATTTTTCTTTAAGAATATATAAATCTCATGGCTGTACATACCTAAAATTGAAATTGGACTCTTCCAATATACAGTGTGGGAGAGTTCATTCAATCTACAATGGGTTAAATTTACAATAAGGTACCACAAAGCACATCTAAACACATCACACTTCTACCCCAATTAAGTTTCAATCAGGGATGTCGTATTTTGTCAACGCTTACTAAACCTAGTTTAAATTTCAATTATGCATACCATTTCTAGCATACAAACATGTGGAAGATTATTTTGGAATGTGGAATGTAAAAGATAAAAACTACCAAAGATAAAAATTTGCATAAAATTTCAAGCATTTGTGCATCAAGCCAAAGCTATTTTAAGAAATCCAAGGATAATACTGATTATAAATGACAATAAATAACAAAGACCAAAAAAAAAAAAAAAAAAAAAAAAATGAGTACATTTAGAGTTCTCAGCAATACAACACTGCATCTGCCAGTAACTCTAAATGGATTCAATGAATGGGTGCATTATACAGAAAATGACTGGACGGCATATCAAGTTTAATGTAGAAATGAGTGGACGGAATGTCAAATTTTACATAGGATATTAGTGGGCGGAATGTCAACTGTTTAATATGGAAACATTGGCAATTTGATTACACAAGACAATATACAAATGGACTTTAAAGCACCAGTACAATTTAACAATGAAATATTAGGACATATATTATGGCCAATGACAATAAATAAATTAATAAAAGGCACAAGCACAACACAAGAATTATCACAGTTATCTTTGACTTGGTTTTCATCACTATCACACTACAGCTTGACTTATGTGACTTAAGGGGACCTAATACACTTTTAAGGGAGACATCTTTGTCAAAATTGCTTTTGCTCTCTTCTGAAAAGGGGTCTATTCTAAAAGGAAAGAATTTGCTCCTGAGCAAATTCTTTCCTTTTAGCATAGACCCTTTTTCAAAAGAGCATCACATAAACATGCCTTTAAAATTTTGATCCCCTTAAACCCCACTTTTATATAGTAAAACTGGGGTTTACATGGGTATAAATTATTTTTCTTATTTCTGCTCAAAAATATAGATTGTGGGTACTCATTAGAACCACCTTGCCAAGGCAGTTCTAATGAGTATCCACAATCTATGTTTTGAACAGAAATATGAAAAACACCACAGTTTTTTATCTGAAAATTTTCGGTTTTTGGAGGTGAAATTTTCAATATATTTGATTAGGAGTGTTTTCATAATGGGACTGGTATGCAGAAAAGCAAAACTATTCTCCCTTGTAAAACATGGCAAAAAATCTACCAACTGTATAGTCCCCTTAATTTATGTAACTTAAGTTATTCTTGAATTATACTTCATCAACCTGTGTCATATAAAATGTCATAAAGTCTGTATTTATATTTACGCAAAAACAGTAATTAATAAATTACAGGTTTTATTTTAAAAGTAATAGTTTTATAAACTAATCAATACACAGGATCAAATAAAAAAATCTGTATCAAACTATTTTAAAAAGAAGTCTGGTTTATTTAAAGCACTCAGAAGAAAAAGATAACACAATGTATAAGCCTGACATTTTGAAAGGATGCTGTTTACAATATGCAAACTAATGTAATAAAACTAAAAAAATATGCTCAATTTAGTCTTTTCATCTCTTGCCATTTTAAACAGCAACACCACATCGGTTGGCATTACTGTCAATATAAAGAAAATTCAAAACAGCCCCATATGCTATGGGTAAAAGGCACACAGAACTACTCAATCAGTCATCATTGTAATGCTAGAAATCTGCCTGTGGATTTGGCAAGTCCTGAGAAAATATCACAAAATACCTCACTATTTAGTATCATATCTATACATTGCACTTTTTGATATTCAAATTTATTTTCTATTTCTGTTTCTTCTCCTACCTGCAGAGTTGCAAGTGTTCCAGAGGACAGATGAAAAGTTCCCAGATATTTCAAACATTTTTATATTGTATATTGACTGGGAAGTATATACGATGAACCCTTCTTTTCTAGGCTAACCATGTGTTTTTATATGATTTTTCTCTGTTGATCCACTCATAGGCAGTAGCTGGAAGCACATTAGGATTAAGGGTGAGGTATATAGTACCTATAAAACCAGTTTCGAGTCCCCCATATGTTTGCTGTTGACTGTTCGAAAGCAGTATTTCTGCTCCACTTCTTTGTTCATTATGTTTATTCTGTTTTCAATTAAAGGTTGTTTTGTCTTGTTGTTTCATCTTCAGAAGTACAGAGTAAAACAAAAACAGAATGTAGCAGACTTGATTTGGTTGAATTTGTTCATGAGGAATAATGAAAAACGCAACATCCCTTATAGCCACTAGTAGCTTTAAGCAAATCTGTTTTCACATATAATATATAAGTCCAATAGTCCCAAGGGACCAGAAAATTAACCCTTGTCCTGCTGAATAAATTAAGATGCAACGCCTATTTCTAATTTTCAGCCAATCAGATTACTTGATCCAGATTGTTGATATAAAGTCACATACTTAATAGCAAACAGTGCAGATCCAGATCAGTTTGCTTCTTTAGAAGGCAAATGATCTGGGTCTACATTGTTTAAAATGGCAGGGTATATCCGGTTCAGCATGACAAGGATTAAATAATTTCAGTACTATACTGGAAATATGGAGCAACATTTTATGATCTCTATACATGGACTTAACAGCCCTAAAAGTTCATGAAGTTTGAAAGCCACAAGACATTCATGACTTTTCCTGCATTTTTTTTTATTCAGTGAATTTACACTAATAATTGCTATCTGAAAAAAATCTTACAATGGCTAATAATTCCTGCACAGACAGTCTTTCAAAATGTCAAGCTTGCTAAAACAACATATTTTCTTATTCTGCAAACAAACCCCAGTTTCTGTTTCAAACACTGGTGGTCTTTACTCTATCAAAATGTCTGATTAATAACTGTTGACTGTTCTACACTACAAACATAAAAAAATATATATATATACCTTAAACCAAAACTCTTTAGATTCTCAGGCACTTTTTTTTTTTTTTTTTTTAAAAAGTAGATGTATATGGGATGCTTTGTATTTTTATTTTCCCACTGGGTACTTTCTTGGACATTTTGGTTCCCTTTGGCAAAGCAATGTGGCAACTCTCATATAGAAAGCATTGAAAATGCATGTTACAAGTATTTCTCAGATAAACGGGAAATCAGAATAGCCAAGTATTTTTTGGGGGTTGAACAAAACAAAAAAAAAACAAACAAAAAAACCTTTATATGCAGAACCATTTGGATAGATGCAGCAATGTCTGAGAATCTAATTTTATTTTTGGCCTTAAAAAAATCTCAATGATAACCAGAATGACACCACATAAAAAGAGATCTGGGTAAGATGTTTATTTGGAGATCATTTGAAATGCCAGCACTTTTTCCTAAAAAATGTTCTGGGATCTTATTAGAAATACTTTGTCTCAATTACTTCCACTAACTTTTAGCATTCTCCATCGATGAAGATAAAAGATGCATCAGATAAATATCCCAGCAGGCACATGACGTAAATACAACGTCGCCTCAACGTCGATGCAACGTTATGACGTTGCATCGAGGTTGAGGCGACGTTGTATTTACATCATGTGCCCGCTGGGATATGTCTTATTTCTCAAGAATATATGTTGTGCATACTCATTAGAAGTGTTTCAGTGAGACACAGCTAGTGAGTACCCACAACATATGTAGAGAAATAAGAAAACTATCAGTGCTTTTTGGTGGAAAAAGGTGCCTTATCTAGAGATATGTTTCTCTGAACCATGCCTTAAGAGAAGGGATTTCAGGGTATAAGCAAACAACAGACAGCCAGGCCTGCCACAAAAGCCACATAATCTGACCAGGCCATTAGTTTTTCACTCATATATTCTATAATATCCAAAGATTCTGTAAGCAGATGGCAAAGACCCTGTTCAGTATGTCTACAGTAAAGATCCAATATATTGCAGTCCGTTATTTCGCGAAATCCAGTATATCGCGAATCGGCCATGGCTCCCAAATTTTCCATAAGCAAAAAAAATTTAAAAACATAAAATGTTTGTTGTTTTATTCAACTTCAGAAAAAAAAAAAACGCGTTCCGACTCTGGTAATTGATTTTTCGCGCCTATCCCGACGCTAAGTCGCGTCAGGTATTATGACAAACAATACACTTAGTGTCAATCAGCGCACACGTTGATTATAATTGGCAAACAATAAGTTATATTGCCGTTATTGTCATAATCATTATCATCATTGAGTACATAGATCTACTCAATGCTCGATCAGTCACTGATGCCCACAATCTAATTTTGCTCAATAGGTGAAAACGGTCCACTCCTTTTCAACACCAGCAAATTTTACAAGACAGTAATCTTACAATGTTTCTGTCCCATATACACAGATCTTAGTCCGCTTATTTTACACTTCTGTAGCAATAAATATTTCAAAAGAAAACAACTGCGTCCAAAAAAAAATAACAATAAAACTAAAATAAAAAGAAATTAACTTTGATAAACGACAGTTTTTTTTTTTGCGTCCGCAACACAATAATAAGTAAAGGGAAGCAACTCAAATTATCTTAGCACAACTGAAGCAATTTGAGTAACTTCCCTTCACCATTCCAGGGAACCAGAGTATCCAAAATGGCGTCCTAAATTGTCAATCCGATGATTTCTTGTTTTCAAACGTAGTTTATCAGCTGGTTTTGATTGAAAATTACTTGTTAGACATAGCGCACCATTGTAAATTATGCCACTGAGCAATTCTAATCCAATTTTAATTAGGAAATATGGCTGACAGCATGACTGAATGCCATTTATCAGTGATGTCTCAGCAAACTACCACAGTGACAAACCAAGCGAGTATTATGCATGCCGTTATACATGCATGGTACATGTCTGGACTTATATCGTGCTCCGTTTATATCGCGATAGCGGACTTCAGACCCCGACGACCGTGATATATTGGATCTTTACTGTATCGTGTGGCTCATATGCATTTTCTCAGTAATCCATTTTTGTGACTTGTCTGTCTATTTATAAAGCACACAAAGTAACCTTTAAATGAACACAGTAAAATTTAATACTGGCAGATGGTAAACTACCCAATCTTTATGCATAGCTATACAGGTATACCATACTCTATTCTAAAGGTATATCATATTCCATTTTAAATATTTGGGCATACAGGCCTCAGCAAACAGTGTAGACCCAGATCAGATGCTGCATCTGCAGCATCTGATCAGGGTCAACACGGTTTGCCACTTATTAAGCAATTTTTAAACAAAAGAGCAGGTAGTAAAATGGGACTTGTAAGGAGTTAAGATGTCTGAATACTTGGGGGAAAATATTGTATCACACTACAAGCATATACATAGGTCAAGATAGTGTGCTAATTTGGATGAAATTGTGGGTACCTGTCAAGGCAATTCTAGCAACTGCCCACAATGTACCAAAACAGAGCTTGTAATGGTTTCACTAAGGAGTCAAGTAAGTACCCAGAGGGTATGATTTGATGCAAAAATTGTATTCTGAATGCTCTCTTTCTCTGGTTCTATGCATATGCTGTAAGTCTTCTTTACTTCAAACAGCTCTAGTTATCCAACATCTCTGGTTATCAATGAAGATATCACACTTTTTCACATTGTCTCAACTTTAACCTTTACCACTCTCTGGGCAAATTCAGCAGATGATAAATTGACAATATTTTTCTTATTTTTCCCAGAAAACAGAATTTGGCATTTCCTGCAAATTGTCTTCGTTGGTGACAATTTGCATGAAATGTCAAATCTTGTTTTCTGTGAAAAAATATTCCAAAATATTGTCTGCTGAAAATTTTACCCAGAGTGCTAAGCATTAAACCAACCAGAATGTCCTTATTTGTCAAGATTCAATATCCACACAGCTTGTATACTTCCATATTTTTCCATGTTTGGTAAAACTATTGTTTGAGTTTAATCTAACTAATCTACAGCAGTTCTGTACAACATATATTAATGCAGTAAAAATTTGAATTGAAAAGATACCTTAATACATAAAATTTTTGCTTTGTATTTACTGTGATGCGCATATGTTTAATTAGCTTGTATCTGTCTTCCAACCCAAAATGGGTTTTTTTTAGCAGTAAATGTATCTTGAAAGTGTTTTATGTTAACCCTTGTCCTGCTGAGCCCGGATATACCCTGCTTTTGAAAACAGTGTAGATCCAGATCAGTTGGCTTCTGAAGAAGCCAACTGATCTGGATCTGCACTGTTTGCCATTAAGTATGTGAATTTATAGCAAAAATGCGGATCAAGTAATCTGATTGGCTGAAAATTAGAAGTGGGTGTGGCATCTTAATATATTCAGCAGGACAAGGGTTAAGTCTTCAAAGAGGGTGGGTTTATCCTTTCAGACCTGTTGACCAAAATAGATCCCTATGCAAACAGTGTAGATCTAAATAAGCTGTCTCATTAGGACCCTTACTATTTGTCATATTGCTTTTGAATTATGACTGATCCCTTATTTGTAACAAAGGATGTATCCAAATTCAAAGATGGAAGAATCCACTTCAGAAACTCACGGTTGAAAGCTTAACACAATCAGGAAACTCAATATTATGTAAATAACTTTTTTCACTACAATTTTTCTAAGAATAGAGACATTTGTGTCTTTAACCATTAGCACTCTCTCGTCAAATTCAGTGGATGGTAAACTGTTAACATTTTCTTATTTTTCCTAGAAAATAGGATTAGACATTTCATGTAAATTGTCTCTTTAAGGAATAATAAGAAAATATTTCAAAATGCCATCTGCTGAAATCTTAAGCAAGCATACTGAGTATGGAAGATATTAAATTTCAGATCAAATTTTTACTTTACACAAAAGAGATAGATGAAAAAATGTGTATGTTTGAATGTAAAAAGTCTGTGAGTGAAAAACTAGTACACAAGAACAGACACATTGGAACTTGGCAATGTTAGTTTAAGTTGGCTCTAAGCGCAGAACAAAAGAACGTCCTCACCCTAGCTAGTACCAGTAGAGATCGATATGATCCAGAACTACCTGTGGAGAGCAAATAAAGCATCCATCACTTCTACTTTCGCTTTACATAGAAAGAGTAAAAAAGATTTCTACTGTCATTTTACATTAACCCTTCTCATGCTGAATAAATTAAGATGCCATGCCCACTTCTAATTTCCAGCCAATCAGAATACTTGATCCGGGTTTTTGACAGAAATTCACATATTTAATGACAAACAGTGCAGATCCAGATCAGTTGGCTTCTTCAGAAGCTAACTGATCTGGATCTACACTGTTTGCTAAGACAGGGCATGACGTGTTTAGCAAGAGAAGGGTAAAAAAGTTTGTGATAAAGAAAAACTGTTTCCGCTACCCTGGTAATTTTGTTATGACAGTATGTGTTAGAACTGTTACTATGAAATAAGACACATAAAATGAAAAGCGTTTTCACAAAGTAACTGAATTTTAGAAAACAAAGATAAAACTTTATAAAGAAAGAATGTTAAAAGATAATAAAAAAAAAAAAAATAACTAAACAAGAGTTGAAAAAACCTATTATATGGTGACACCTAGATCAAGAGTTGCATGGTAACTTTGAGAACTCGATGGATCCCAAAAACAGGGTATATGCACAGATAAAAGGAGAGTAACACACCAAAATGCTGAGAAGACTTTTGAAGCATATTTGTCCATCACCTTCCAAACCACCACCAAATCACCCTTTCTCCCTCCCAATCCCACCCAGTAAAAAATGTCTATAATATCAATGTCTGAAAGACCACCTGTATGAAGCAATCACCTGTATTTAAAGGGCAGATTCTGGATCCCTTAGAATATATATGTGCAACATGAGAAAGGGACTTTTATGGATATGCCATTAGTGAAAACCATGATCAGCCTGTGCTTCCAGCCTAACCAAGATCTTTGTTCACTGACATAGATCATCCTATAACTCTAGATAAGATGGGGTATCAGGGAAAAAGTTTTCTTATTTCTCCACAAAAACATTAGAAGTGTCTCAGAAAGGTGCTTCTAACAAGTACCCTAATGTTATTTAATGGAAAAACAAGAAAATATTACTTTTTTGGTCAAAAAAAGCACCTTATTTGCTGACAGGCCATTCACTGAATTTGTTAGCAGACACTGAAGGTCATGGTCAGCATGAATGTGCAGACTGTTCTGCACCTTTGATTCCTGCATATGTTATAATGACCCTTTTCTCATGTTTCATAACATATAAGTGCAAATTCATGTGTATTAAGTAAGCATCTGTCTTAAGCAGCCAGGCTTCTTCTAGGCATTTGCTTAATGCAGGTTTCTCTGTATTTTGCGTGCTCTTCAAGAACCACAGAAGAGGGGAACTACACTTGTGCACTATATCTAGATTCGCTATTACTACATGTGTTCATTTTGTGTTTCTTTCTTCTATGGGGGACAATGTGCTTTTTAAGACACTATTTTTTCTACACTGTGAGCAACCACTTTATCCACTTGGTGAGGCTGTGGTGGCTAGATTTTATCTATTTTTTGTTAACATAAAATCTTAATTCTTATATGTGGTCAGTTCACAAATGCTTTTAATGTCCCTAACACTAACACGGAGATCTGTGCACCTTTTATGGTCTTTTCTAATTCATTTCCAAATTAATTTTTTTATTCTTCTTTTTAACACTTTGCATGCTGGGTAAAAATTTCAGCAGATAATCTTTTCCTAGAAAAAAGAGTTTGACCTAAGGAGACTGTTTGCATGAAATGTCAAAGCCTTTTTTTCTAGAAGAAAATATCAATTTGTCTAATGATTTGTTCAGAGTTCTAAAGATTAACCCCTGACCCACACCCTACCGTAATTAAAGTAATGTAGGATCAAATGACAAGTACCTTGAGCATTTGCGTTTTCTGTTCATTTAATGTACGCTGATTTGTGTTCCTTTTTCTTTCACAAATAAAGCATTTTACATAAAAATTGCAATTTCTACAGGTATCTATTCAAGTGATACCAACTGAGTGGTACTTGATTACATAATGCTTATAGTCAAGACTCCTGCTGATCTGCCTATTTATGTATCATGATCAAGACCTATCTTTATATTGGCCCAAATCTACCTAAAAATTATTACCATCTAATTTTTGACCAACAATGTCCTCGGTTACTCACTTTTATTTAAGAGTAATTGTGAACAGCTATAACACAGCTCATTTTTTTAAGCGTAGCCTATGTCATGTGAAATGAGCCTTTACTGCATATGATAATTGAGAAGGCTAGACCAGACTATGCATCCATGCAGCCATATTAGGGCTTTTGCTGTTCCCTTTGGGTATTAGTAGTTATCATGACATAGTGATACTTTTCATATGATTCATTACAAAAACATGCCTATTCAAATATATAGAAAATTTCATCTCCAAAAACTGAAAATTTTCAGATAAAAAAACTCTGATATTTTTCATATTTCTGCTCAAAACACAGAATGTAAGTACTCATTAGAACTGCCTCACTGAGGCAGTTCTAATGAGTACCCACAATCTATGTTTTTGAGCAGACATAAAAAAAAAATAATGTATACCCCTGTAAACCCCAGTTTTACCATATAAAATTGGGGTTTAAGGGATACAGACATGTTTTCATGATGGATCTTTTGGGGAAAGGATACACCTCCATCCTCATTGTAGTCTAATCTTTAAGGAAAAGATCCACTTCTTCTGGAAGTAAATGCTTCCCTTTAACCCACTGTAGATTGAATAGATTCTGCCAGACTAATATAATGGAAGAGTCTAATTTCAATTTTAGGTGCGTACGGTTATGAAATTTAGATATTCCTAAAGAAAAATGACTAAACTATTTGCAAACAGTGGAGACCCTGATCAGATGCCGCATTCTGCAGCGTCTGATCTAGGTCTGCACTGTTTGCCAATTACCCTTTTAGGGGTCTCCAGACTACAATGGGTTAAGAGTAGCCCCTATTTATGAAAGGTTTCAAGTACAGGGGAGGCAACTTCATATCTGCAACAGTTGTTTATCTTTGTAAAATATGAAAAAATCTTCAGGAGTATCCATCCACTTTAATCCTTATTGTGTTTGTGTCATAAAGCTTAACAATGGAGTTCACCGTTTTTATGGTAATACTGTATTTAACACACTTCCTTTAACAGAACATAGGTATGCACAATTTAGAACACAGACAGATATGCAAAATTAACAAGAATAGCTTCAGGGCTTCACAAGAACTCTTATTAGGGAGATAAAAATGATTCCACATTTTCTTCTGGTGTCTCCAAGAAAACTATATCTGAATTTGCTATTTCATCAAGATGAGGTAAATGAGATCCCAAAATATTTTTTTCAGACAAATTAAGCAACCATTATTCAATTGCTTTGCATGGAAATCTGTTCACAAATTCAAGATAACAATATAGGAAAACTTAATGCTGAATGAAACACTTTTTTTCTGAAATCAATGATGTCATTATTTTAGGCAATAAAAGCAAATGCTATTACTAAGAAGACAATTGATCCTTCTGATTTGGGTGAGGATCAACAAAATAAATCTTTAGGATTCAACCAATCAAATTATTCTGATTTTCAAAGCACTATCCTAACATTTCATTTCTTACATCTCTGACACGTGTTTTTCAGAATACTGTTGCTTAATCTAACATAGGAAACCACACTCCTGTATGACCAGCTTCTATCAAGTACAACTAGCTACATTTCCAAATGATCATGACCTAATACTTAATCAGGTATCTATTTTATATACATTTATGGTACTTTAACACAATTCAAAATTCGGCAGGTCAGAAGAACTAACCTAATGATCAAATATCCACAAATCACATTTAATACTGATCTGAATGATCAAATATTCACAAGGAGCATTTAGAACTGACTGAAATGATCATTTATCAACATACAGCATTTAGTATAGAAAAGAACAGTTTATATGTCAAACTAGGGTATGATAAGACATGATGGTCCAATACAGTCTGTAGCAGCGCTAACTTGGAATATTCTATTCCAACAAATCATATAATCATAGAAAGGTTTCCATATAATCAAAACCTAGTTTCAAAAGCCTTTTTCAGGTATTTGATCCAGCAACAAACTCATTCTAGAAATTCTACTTTGCTTGTACTGAATAATTAAAACTTTTCCTAGAGAGACCATTAAATAAAAATATCAATCACCAAGTTCTTTGGCACATCAGACTCAATCAGTTAAAGTACCAGTTAACAGGCAGCACCAGCAGATAGGAAGGATACAGATCCATGGCTCTAGATAAGGCTATTTTTTTTTTCAGCCAAAAGATATTAAAATTTTTACAGGTTCTCTAATAAAACGTGTTCATAGCAACAGATAGGACGCTTTTTTCATTCGAAAAATGCTGATATCTTTCTTATTTCTCCAGGAAAACATATGTTGTGGGTACTCATTAGAAGCGCCTCGGGGAGGCGCTTCTACTGAGTACCCACAACATATGTTTTCGTGGAGAAATAAGAAAAATATTATGTGGATACCCCCTCTTATCTGTAGCTATGATGTGTTGTGGGTATACACAGAAAGTGCCTCGGGAAGGGGTTTTTTATGAGTACATTCAGCATGGAAAAATTAGGAAAGAATTTATCTGCATATCCCCCTGGTCCAGAACAATGGCAATCTAAGACTTTCCTTATGGTTTCACAATGACACACTGTGGATACAGTTACATAGCTCCAGATAAAGGGCCTTTTCCAACCAAAAAATAAAGAGTAACTCATCTGGAGTCTTATTGTTTGTGTTGAGGTTTTACGGCCCATTCAACCCACTGGGGTCATGCTGAGCGTGGTCTCTGGAGTAACCTCTCCCAGCAACATCTACTATGGCTGTTGAAAGGAGGTGGCTGTTCAAGCAGACTTTCCAGCAGCATTATACAAAAATAGGGCAAATTTAACTGGGTGTTTTAGGGTCAATTAAACATAGTTAAGTATATTTCCACCAAATGCCCAAATGGTAACTGTTGTTAATTCTATCCCTTTCATCCCATTTTCATGATAGAAAAGCTTAAAGTTGTAAACGACTTGAAAAAAGTTAATACTTTGACAATCTTTTTTCTTCTGGTGTTAAGCATACATACATACAAATAAATCTTAGAATTAGGAATTTGGCAAAAACAACTGATTTCCTGTATTTTCATTTTTAAGGAATTCTAGGGGAGTTGTAGTGGGAGGGGATAAAATTAGGAAATTTAGGGGCACTGGATAGCCTACGGTGGTAGAGAGGCTGGGATATCAGGAAAGTGGCTGTTTTAGGGAGGTGGCTGTTCTTGAGGTGACTGTTAAGATAGGTTCCACTTGTATCTTGCACATGAGTCTCAGTTTTTAATACCAGCTGACAAAGTTTCTCAGGTGATGCTTATCCTTTTTTTATCTGTAAAGCAAGCTACCCCATTTCTAGGATGACCGTGGTTCTCAAAGTTGGCCAATGCAGCACTAGAGACCTCTACTGTTCTTTCACGCACACAGACACACATATACACAGACACCATTAAACAAATAACAAAAACAACATAAGTTAGTAAACTAACAAAGCTTAAGTTCCTACTCATTTGCATGCAAGTTTTATTTAACAAGGAAAAGTAACTTTTATTGTTTTGTTTTTTTCATGTTTGTTACCAAATGATGATGCTTGATTTACTTTCAACAGAGGCAATACAAAGCAGGTTAACAGTTTAGTTGTTTACAGATCTGCATCACACAAAAAGGGCAGTTAACTCTTAAAACAAGTCTCACAAAAGCAGCAGACATTATACTTTCTTTTTCTCTGAAAAAATGATTGGACATCTGCATTTGAAACGTCTGCTTAGCAGATGATCACACAAAATGACAAGCCTTCAATACTTGTAAACATAAAAATATTTTAGAATGTCTGCTACAGTTTTGAATGGCACTATAAGTGATAATGCACATAAGAACAATAAAAGCCCAGAACAACTGACACGATGATGAAGTCCAATCAAAGTCTACCTTTCTCCAGCATACTCTTCAATAGAGTCTAAACCTCTAGATATTTACATAGCTCTAGATAAGGATGTGTATAAGGAATAATTGTGGGATAATTTTCTAAATTTCTCAGAAGAACCATATGTTGTGGGTACTCATTAGAATTGCCTCAATGATGTGATTCTAATGAGTACCAACTCATCGAGGCAATTCTGATGAGTTACCCACATTTTTTAACTGAGAAATGAAAACGATTATCCCTCAATTATCCCTTTTATGCATCCTTATCTGGAGCTATGATTTATATGGACATGCCTCTTATCTAGAGCCATGAATTATACTCAGTCTTCATCCAAGTAAACAGTAATGGTCCTAGGGTTACTGCATACCGGTAGGTCTAGATAAGAGTGGGTATCAGGTAATATTTTTCTTACTTCTCCACAAAAACATAAGTTGTGGGTACTCATCAGAAGCGCTTCATCAAGGCATTTCTAATGAGTACCCACAACATATGTTTTCGTGGAGAAATAAGAAAAATATGAATACTTTTGGATTAAAAAAAAAAAAAGCATTTTATCAAGAGCTATGCGCTAGAAAATGATGCCCTTGTCAACCATAAATATTGATATATTTTTTTTTAATTTCTCCATTCTATGTTATGGGTACTCCTTAGAAGCACCTCGCTCGCTGAGGTGCTTCTTAGGAGTACCCACAAAGTAAGAAAAATATATATCTGGATACCCCTCTTCTCCAGAGCTATGAAAGATTCTGATCAGACTGTTGATGCACAAGCCGCACTGGGACTTTGCCGTTCCTGTGTGTATTGGGGCCCTTTTTGGATAATGCAAATCCTATTTTAGTTGTTTATTAGAAAATGTTAGAATGTTATAGGTTTCAGTTTCTGTGTTAGAATTTATCACTATTACACTGTTATTTCACTTCAAACAGACATCTTTTCACCAGCCCGTTATCTTGTTATGGTTATGTCATCCTCGACAAAAACTACACAAAAATCTGTGTGAGTGAATCCAGCTGGTGATCTACAAACGTGAATCTTGTGCACACAACGTCTCACGAGTTTATTTTTAGAATCAAGAAGGCAATGGCAACAAAAGGAGTGCATGACCTCTGACCTGCAACCCCTGACCCAGGTCTCATTTGCAAATACATTGGCATATTTTTTTTATCATTATTTCCTTTATTAATATTACTTTTTTATTCTCTTAGTCAAGAATTTAGTTTTAAGCTAGAGTTTCAGCCCAAATGGGAGAGAAATCTAACTACAATAATAATCAAGAAAAGATAACTTACCCTAATTTGTTCTGCCGTTGCTTGTAAGTTAACATAACTTTCTTCTAGATTCTGCAGCTGGGACTGCATCTGTTGGGCAAGTCTAGGTGTTTTGGGATTGTTGTCGATAAGACGTCGTCCTTTCAGGTTGACACGGTCCAAATTTGAGCGGTATTCTTCAATTTCAGCGAGCAGTTGCTGTAAATCAAGAAAATAAGAAAATCAAATAAACAACTGAACAAATATTATCTGCTTTCTAACATAAACTTATTCTGCTAGGAGTTTTCAGTATGGCGCCAAAGAAAGAGACCATGAGATTTCATCTATTAACATGTATACACAGTACAAATTCTGGATTTGGAGGAGCCAGTCTGAAATGACCATTGCAGTTCTGTTGCTACTGTGGAAATGATATTACTAACTGTACACTTGTATTTGTATAGTGAATTTATAAACAGCCGACTTTATATTTTTGGTCTTAAAATTCTTGTTTCAGTTGGGGAATACACTCTGCTGCACAAACAGCAGTAGCTACTAAACATATAAAGCTAAGCAGAAAATTTGCCAGAATTTTGTTTTTTCTAAAAAATTGTCTGCTACACTTTTGAATGACCTTTTAAGGGTTAATACAATTTAGTATAACATTTTCTTTAACAATTCCTCGCTGTTCATGGTTTCTTCTACATTAATTCACATCTTAGTTTTGCATCTGTATTATACTTCTTTACTTTCTCGCCTTTCAGTGCCTTGTGAGGGCTTTTATTGTGGCCATTTCTGAGTTGCTTAACCCATTTATGCCTAGCATCCCATAAAATAGATATTGGCAAACAATGCCACAGATCGCAGCATCTAATCAGGATCTACACTGTTTATATTTAAGACAGAAATTTCTATGAAACAAGGTAACAATAAAACCTAATAATCAGACACCCTTTATACTGAAATAAACGTGTCAAAAGAGTTAAAGTAGAAGAGTCCACTCTACACAAAATGGGTTAATTTCTGCTTTCTTTTTCTGAATAAAAACAAACTGTACTATTCAAGTACAGTTATTTTTCTGAAAGTGCACACAGTAAAATCTCAACTTCAAAAAAAAAACAAAAAAAAAAACCCCTGTATAATTATTTAAACTAGTTTTGCATAAATAAACTGCCTCCCTTTGCAAAATTGGTTACTTTTCTTTGCTTCAGTGCTGGTAAGAAACAATAAATTCATGTTTCATTATTTTTTCATTTTGATTTTTTGAAAGGTTAACGTATATGTCTACACTCGTATATCCAGATGTTGCTGGTATTCAATAGAAGTGCTTTTCATGACCACTCACAATAAACAGTAAAATTCCACTATTTAGACCACCTTTAGTATTGCTTAAAATGGTCTTTTTAGCGGGGCAGTCTTAATATTTAATGTAGAACATTGCTCCAGATAAGCTGCTTTTTTCAACCAAAAAGTACTGATATTTTTCTTATTTCTTCACAAAAAATTAGTTGTGGGTACTCATTAGAGGCACCTCGGCAAGGCGCTTCTAATGAGTACCAACACCGTATTTTTTGTGTAGAAATAAGAAAAATATTATGCAGATACCCCGTCTTAACTGAAGCTATGTAGAATATGAAGAAAAACCCATTTGGGACTGGCAAAAGCTGGTCTTAATAGCGGAGTGGTCTTATTTTTGAGTGGTCAAAATAGTGTAATTTTACTGTATGTTTCTGTGGAGAAATAAGAAAAAAATATCAAGATATTTTGAGTGAATCTGGAGCTATGTTAAACTAGTAAAACAATTCATCATATACAAAATTTTAATGATCTTGCTAATTTTACCCTGTGTTTCTCTATCTGTCGCTCTGTGAGTTCCATGGTGCTACAGTTTAGGGAATTGTGGTTCATAAGCCTGAACGACATCTGTAGCAGCCATTTCTCACTCTCCTGCTGAGCTTCATGGAACCCAAGGTGTTCCTGATAACTTCGGTCCAGTTTATTCACCAGCTCCTACAAATACACACATCACAGGAATACATTAGATCAGTATATACTGAATTTATCCTAATATTCAGACTGACAGCCCTGTGCTTACTGTAGACTCAGATCAGACATTGTTTGCTTCTAATCAAGCACTTTCCTGATACATCAATGATTAGTCAAATGGACTTGTTCAAATTTTCAGACGTGTGTAAGGAGATATCACGTCCAAATATTATTGGTAAATATAGTAATTCATTTTACAGGGGCACTTGCTCTAATTTCAAAATCATCAGAAAATAACAACTCCATAAAGAAACAATCAAAGACAAGAGCATGTCTGATTTTCATAACATAAAAACCTGATGCAAATACAAACATAATAGCGAGCTTGCTGCCACATGTGGCCAAAGGCCACATGCGGAGCAGGCCAAAGGCCTGCGCGAGCAAGCCCTATGGTACAGCAGTTGCCGTCAAACCAAACCGGAAATAAACATCTTGTTTGCAGTTTGTCAGGTTCTCAATTAATGTGGCAGATCTATTTGTATTTGCCGGGACCAACTGGGAAAATCCGGTACCTGAATCCGGTACCAAAATTTTAACAGTGTAGCTTGGGTCTTATACTTTGATTTTTAGGAAGGTTTTTGGCTTTAATGTTATCCATTTGTACTGTAACTGCAAAATGTGGTTTTTCAAAGCACAGAGCTCACCTATAGACATTGCCTATGTTCATATTAAACAAAACAATATATCAGGGCCCAGTTGTTCAAAGCATTGTTAGCTTAACAAGCTCCTTAGCGGTCAAAATGTTAATTGTTCTAGTAAGTACAGTATCTAATTCACAGTTATTTTTGCTGAAAAAATGTGAGTAGCTACTTGCATTTTTTCAGCAAAATATTAGCATATGCCATATTTAATGATCAAAGTTTTAACAATACATTTCAAACAACTGAGCCCTGATCTATTGTACAAAAATCAAAGAATATTTGTTATGGTAAATGAACACACAGGGAGATTTTATCACCATTTTGCAAAGGGAGTCTAATTCTGTAGACAGGAAACAAACTCCCCAGCATTTGAATTATTTCAAAAGTGGGTGCTCCCAGAGGAGGTGTATCCATTCCCCTAAATTTTTGATGAAATACAGTTCTTGTGAAACACATACCCTAGACCTAGTTCGGACTCTATCATATCTTGTCTGTACATCCTGTAGAGAGTCTGTGATCTCTGGGTTCTCACTGAGAGCTTCAAGGTTAGCCACTCTCTCTGCAAGCTCATTCACAAGTCTCTGGTGGTTATCAACATCACTAGCTATCAACTGGAAACACATGGAAAATTATAATAATTTTTCACTTAAGTAACTAAGCATATTTTACCTCAGAACATATCACAGCCAGTATAGCTCCTTAATGTGAAGGATGAAGAAATTTACATTATCTGGGCTAAATCTGACACAAATAAAATCATCTAACAACAGCATCACCATAGCAGGTGGACTGCTTTTTTTTTTTTTTTATATACCGGTATATGTTTGGGTGTTGCAACTGTTACAGTGTTTTACCAAAGGTGATATGAGCTGCAATGTTAGAAAGTGTCCCTTATGACTACACTCACATAAACTGAGCCTCAACAAGTGAAAATATGCCTTCTGCTCATGTGCAGACAGCAAAGGCCAAGACCCTCAGTCTGATTAAGGCCTTCACTGTCCACTAACAGAATCACTGGATACAACAGAATGTATGACTGGAGAGCAAAGGCCCAGGTGTTACATGTGCAAGATGATCTGAATCTGTGCATTTTGAGCATGTTCAAAAGCACTTTTTTGGTTGACACGGCCCACTGGTAGTCCCATTTCAACAACCTCAGAGCAAAATCTACCAAATGATATTTATGGTCAGTGAAGAACAAGAATCTCTTTATTACATTATTTGTTATAACACAGTTTTGCATATAACAATTTTCTCTTGTACAGGAGAGTTTTCCTATTACTCTTTGTATTTCTGTAAAGATATAAACACCAGGTAAAGGTATTACCATATCTTCTCTAAATACTCAGATACCTTAGTTCATCACCATACTTATCTTAAGTTTCCAGCAATTCAGTTTCACTACCTGCTGATGTCTATAAAAACTATTGGATGCATGGCAAACTGTGCAGACCTTGATCAGATGCAGCCTGAATAGTTAGGGAAAACATGGTACCTTATATTTGTCTAGCTGTGTCTTCTTTTCCACAAGCTGAGCTTTAGGTTCAGGGTCCATTCCGAGTGTATTCTCCATGTCAGCCAGCCATCTGACTAGACTTCCATAATATTCCTCATAGTCATTCCAACGTTCCTGTACACCTTCCAACATTGCATTACAGTCTGTTATAGACATGTTCAGTTTCTCCCATTCATTGGTTAATTCTGTAACTTGTTGTTCAATGATTCTCTTGCCTTCAGAAGAAGTGTCTGGGAGGATTTTCTCAGCAAGATCACATACTTTGTTGACTTTCTGAAGTCCTTCATCCATGCTGGCTGTGATATTCTACAAACAGGAATAAAATTTCATCAAACAGTTGTAGTAAGAATCAGAACTCTGTAAATCTAGAAAAAAATGCACTAAAATCATTAAAATGTCTACAGTATGTATCCAAATGTATGAATAGGTTGTGAGAAGAGAAAATGGTTAGGTTACTTGGGAAATTTAGAAACTGATGTTACCACCTTATTGATCTAATAATTTCAATAATTGTGTTCCAGGTATGTACAGAATTAGTTCAAATTTCTCTTTACCATTTAAAAGGTGAAACTATGAACAGCATTATCTAAACAAATATTGTTAAAAAAAATTGTATAAAATTTATAAATTGCATGTATCTCAATTTGTAACAGATGCAAACCATTCAAAATATATAAAACCAGACTTGTTTGTTTGTTTGTGTTGAGGTTTTACGGCCCAGTTAACCCAATGGGGTCATGTCGAGCGCGGTCAGTTTACCTAACCACACGTTTACTGGGCAGGCTTTGTCCTCTAAGCGGTTAACCAGTATTGTGCACATTCTTTCGCCAGAAACTGACAACTGCCCTTCTTGAATCAGCGGAAGGGAGAGAAGGACCGTAGAAAATATTTCATGATCAATCTCCACGAAAGAATGTTGCCGACCTCGGCGGGGGTCGAACCCGCGACCTCCTGGTCTCCAGTCGGACGCGCATCCAACTGAGCCACCGAGGCCGGCCATAAAACCAGATTATCGAAGGACCAAATTTACATAATATATACTAGTAAAATCTTCAACATCAGTCATCAGCAATGATACAAGACATAGTTTTATCACCTTGACAGCATCCATTCTGTCTTGGAGTGTATGCCAGTCTCCAGCGGTATCATTACATGCGTATATCCTTTCCTCCATGTCAGCTAGCCATTTGGTGGCAGCATCAAATGCTTCGTTGTATGCCTTGTGGTCCTTGGCATTCTCACCCAGTTTTGCAACAAGGTTCTGCAAATGGAGAGAAAAAAATTCTTTATAGAAAGTACATATTTATGAATTAAATCGAAAGAGACATACATGTATAATAGATTGGTGATTTTGTGATTTATGTTTCTGTCAGCAGATTTGGTCAGGACTGCTAACTGCTCAGCCATACCGTTGCTCCATGGAAACAGAAATATTTAGCTAGAAATGACCAGGCCGTTGGAGCAAACTCTTTCCTTTTAGAACAGAACCCTTTTCAGAAGGGAGGCAGAACAATTTTGAGAAGAGTTGCCTTCCTGGAAAGTGTATCCCTTACTCTAACAATCAAGTGAGAAGGACAAATCAGGCCCTGAGGTTATAAAACTTTTTTCATGCTCAACTCAGCTAACATGAAATTTTCCATGCTAATAAATCTTAATTTATTAACAATTGCAAATTCTTTCTTACTAAACATAGCTGAGCATGAAATTTTCTCTGCTAATAAATATGAAAATGCCAACTATTGTTGGCATTTTCATATTTATTAGCAAAGAAAATTTCATGCTATTGTTGGCATTTTCATATTTATTAGAAGAGAAAATTTCATGCTCAGCTGAGTTGAGCATGAAAAAAGTTTTATAACCTCGGGGCCTGAGCTAAAGAAACAGCAAGTTTTACGTATCAAAGTCTAACTTGCATGTTGTTTGTAATAAGTTTCCTTCTGTTTTTAGCATTTTTACAGAATAAATCACTATGATTTATGGTATTTACCTTGGCAGCAGATGTCAGGGCCTGGTACTTTGTTGCCACCTGCATCATATTATTGGACAATCTGGGATCTGTGCTACGCTGGGCAACAGCATCACCACGACCACGAACTTGTTCGAGAGTAGACTTTTTCTTTACTACCTCATCAAGTAAATCCTGTAGACACAATCAAAACTACCCATGTCTCACAATTCAAAGATAAGCCATATACATTGTATGACAAGAAAGTAACAATTGTATCCAATCTAAGGTTTCTTTTCAACCCTTAAAATGCTAAGCAAAACTGTAGCAGAAAACATTTTAATTTTCTATGTTATTATTTTTCAGAAAAAAATCAAGATAAAGCATTTCATGTGAATTGTCTGCAAGGCAGACAATCCACATGCCATGTCAGGCATTATTTTCTCTGAAAACAAAAAATAAATTAAAAATATTGTCCACTGCAGTTGTGATTAGCACTTTAAGGATCAATCTTGACTACATTTGAAGCATGCCTGTATCTAATTGAAAGGCGTTTCATTTTTGTCAGTATAATTAGCAATATACGTCAATAGTTATAATTAAGTCAGTCAATTTATATATATTGATTTCAATTATTAAATGCGAATCTCAATAACTGATTATAATTAAGAAAAAAATATTGTGCATTAAAAATCAATAATAGCAAATGGCAGAAACATTTAGATGGTTAAATGACAAAAATTGCAACAGTGTGTTTCCATGGTTACAGATCCTAGGAACCTACATCAAACATCCCAAAATATTATTACATGATCTTCATTCCATTTATTAGAAAAGGAAGGTATCCAGATTTATTTTTTTCTTATCTCGTCTTGAAAACATATGGTGTGAAAACTCATTAGAAGTGCCTTCGTAACTTCTAATGGGCAACTTCTAATGAGTTATTTGGTAACATACTATTGTGGGTACTCATTAGAAGTGCCTTATCAAGGCACTTCTAATGAGTACCCACAATAGTATGTTTTTGTGAAGAAAAAAGTACAATAACAATACTTTTTGGTTGAAAAAAAAAATGGACCTTATCTAGAGCTATGTAAGGTTGGCACAGCAACAACAATGTGCTTACTTTAAACTCTCTAAATTTTGACATTCTGAAATAATTAAAAGCCACAGTGAAAGACATTCTTCTATCTGACAGAGTAATAGATACATAGCTGGTTCTAGCAATCTGGGACCAGTTGTTCAAAATTTAACAAAGTTGTCAGGTAATGTGATGTAAAAAATTTCTAGCATGAAATATGGCAAACACGTACATTGATATTTTTTACTGAAAAAATGTGAGTGTATTTGAAAATACCTTAGCCACAAGAGTTAACAAGTTTGTCATTTACGAGCTTGTTAAGCTAAAGATGCTTTGAACAACCGGGCACTGATCAAAAACAAATTATTCAATTTTTTAAACCAACTGCCAATGCCCTACAAAATATGATTTTAGACTTCTTGTTTAATTAAACCTTGTCCTGCTGAACCCAGATATACCCTGCCTTTGCAATTAGTGTAGATCCAGATCAGTTGGCTTCTGAATCTGCACTGTTTGCCATTAAGTATGTGAATTTATATTAACAATCTGGATCAAGTAATTTAATTGGCTGTAAATTAGAAATGGGCGTGGTATCTTAATTTATTCAGAGATTGGGAGGATAGGGACAGAAGAGCAAGTAGAGAAGAAGAAAAAGAGAAATATGTGACATAGGTCTAGCTAGATACGAGTGGATATCTGGAAAATATTTTTCTTATTCTCCATAAAAACATATGTTGTGAGTCATCATTAGAAGTGCCTCACAAAGGGGCTTCTAATGAATACCAAAATGTATATTTTTGTAGAGAAATAAGAAAAGTATAATACTTTTGGAATGAGCTATGTGTGACGGAGGAAAAAGTGAAAGTGCAGAAATAGAAGAAATACTAACATGACCCCACCTAACATGACCCCACCCTCCCCACCACACAACCCTTACACAACCTGCTGCCAGTAAAGCTGGGCAAGCAACACTACCTGATAAAATTTTTTCCAATTTCAATCTTTATTAAACCCAATTTCCCACACTGTTACCTGTTACTATTATTAACCCTTAAAGTGGCATTCAAATAATAGAATAGAAAATAAGGCTTGATATTTCATGTGAATTGCCTGGATGAATCACATGAAATGTCAATAAACATACAAAAGATTGCCTTTGGAAACAAAGAACACACTACAGATAAGAAAATGGGAGTCTCGGTTTTATTGAGACTCTTCATAAGCAGTAATGAAGTTTGCAACACTGCTTACGCCCTCTAGCGTATACATGAGCAGAACTCCATTTTCAAAGATTCCACAATGGGCCCAATGATCCCAAAGGAAATGAAATATAATCTTCACTATGGTAAAGTACGGGGAGACGTTCTACTGCCACCACACGGCACTCAAGCCTTATTTTCCCTGAAAAATGAGAAAATATTGTTGTTTTCTGCTGTTGTGGCTGGTGGCACTTTAAGGCAAAACTGAGCTGTAAAACTATTGGATATTAATTTTTATCCCTACCTCTGCTTCTCTGGCAAGCCTTTGTTTCTTGCTCATGTCTGCTTTACTCTCATTCAGTGACTTTACTTTCCCTTCCATCTTCTCCATCCACTGCATAAATCCTGACAACTCATCATCAAGTTCTACCCAGTTACCAATGGTTGCCTCAAGATTAGCTTCAACCTCATTAACAGCTGACACAAATCCTGACCAATCATCTTTCAGTGTCTGTATTTCCTTCTGTATGGCTTCCTGTCCTCGAGGAGCTGTGGTGAGACAAACACGTTCTCCCATCTGGGTGGCATTATTTACCATGTCTTGTCCATGACGCATTTCTCCTTTGAATTCCTTCAAAACAAAAGGTTAATTTTTCTACAGCAAATGCCTGACATAACCTTACCATTCGCTTCATTAAAAGACTAATATTTTACAAGCATATTCTCAGATTTTTTTCTGCAAGGGCAAAAAATACCATAAATAGAGAATTTTTTAAGTGTATTTTTATTCTTAACTTACTTTTACCATTATAATGACATGCCCTCACTATGTTTTTGTAATGAAGATTCAGTCAACCAATGAAAAGAGAGTAGCCCTGAAACTATCTCTTACTAAAACATTTAATTTCCCTAATATATTTATCACCAATAAATCATTCCAAACTTTTAAATGATTAAGATTACTCGACATGCTCAAGTAGTAAAAATTTTTTTCATTACCAATATTTTATTCTGAACATTTGAATAGACATGCTAATCAAACAGTGCAGACCCAGATCAAAACGCTCCTGAGGAGTTTGATCACAGTCTGCACTGTTTGCCATTGATCCAGCACATTTTGAGCACATCACCAGGCAGTCAAATAGACTTGTTAAAATTTTAGGATAAGTATGGTTAGGAGTTATGCCTGAATATTTAGGGTCAATACTGTACCTTCAGTTGCTGTAGTCTGTCTTGGAGAGTTCTCCTATCACCAGTGAGATCACTCAACCTCTGAAGACGATGTCTGGTGTTGGCCATCCAGTCAAGACATCCAATATAACCCTTGCGATATTCCTCGTGACCTGACACCTGGCTATCTTGTTTGGCCACCAGTTCTTTCAGGGCAGCCGTGACAGCAGAGTATCTTGATCGAAGGTCAAGGACACGTGACTGTGGGTGGGCATCGTTTACGTTGGCAGCCTTCTCTTCTAGTCTCTCTAGCAATTCACGGTGAGCTATACAGTCTGCCTGGAGAGCCTATAATATAAGGAATTTACTTATTTTTACTTCATGTCAATACCACACTAACCTCAGAAAGATAGAGCTCCGAAACATCTTATTCAAGCAACACTGCAAACATTGCATTAATGTATGAGCCAGCAGGAGAATTCCAACAAAATGGCTTGTGCAACCAGCAAAAGCGCAGATCAGCCTGCGCATATGCACTATCTGATCACAGCCTTTGCTGGTCACTTGGACCTTCTTCTTATTGCAGGCTACCCTTAGAAAAAGAAACTAAGCATCTAAGCTTAAAGGACTGCTGCACAGGCTAATCTTAGTCTACACTGGTCAGAATGTCAAATTGTTGGAAATCTCATGCTGTGGCTCATATACTTACCCCATATTGAGGAGACTTGATACACTTAGAAGCTAATTTCAGAGAAATACCCATTACGAAAACACGCCTATTCAAATATATAGAAAATTTCACCAAAAACTGAAAATTTTCAGATAAAAAACTCTTATTTTTTTATATTTCTGCTCAAAACATAGATTGTAGGTACTCGTTAGAACCGCCTCAGCGAGGCAGTTCTAACGAGTACCCACAATCTGTTTTTGAGCAGAAATAATAAAAATAGTGTATACCCCTGTAAACCCCAGTTTTACTATATAAAAGTGGGGTTTGAGGGGGTCAAAATTATATAGGGATGTTTTTGTGATGATATTCAACCTAATTACAGCACATACCCCTATAAGCTAACAGTCAAGTAGTTTTCAGACTACTTCTTTATAAAGGCATATGTTGTTGGTACCCATTTGCTTGTCAATGCAATTCAAATGAGTACCCACCACATATGTGTTGGTACATATTTTACCACTATTATTTTTTGAAAATCCTAAGCAAACATTCTGATAATTAGGTCAAATAGGGTAAGGCAAATATTTATCTGGATACCCCTGTTATCCACAGCTATGTAAGAATGTACAGAAATTGCATGGATGTAAGCATTTGGCAGCCATGACTTATATCCACAATAGTGTAAAATGGATAACATTATATCAAAAATAGTGTTATAATGAGGCTCCATTGTAATTTTTCTTGCTTAAAAAAACATCTCATGAAGTCATGTTGTTTTTATATTTTTTCCCCAAATTACATAGATACCCTACCTTAAACTTTTCAAGGCTTGATTTCTTCTCTGGCAGATCAGCCTTGTATCCCGGGTCAGAGTTGACCTTTGACTCCATGGCTGTCAACCACACATGGAACTGCTCATGTGACCTGTCAAAGTCTCCCCATGTGGACAGTGCAGTCTCTAAGCCTCTCTTAGCCTGTGACATGTCAGTAATCAAGTTCTCATAGGCAACTTTGGCTGCCTCACACTCTTGCCTGATTGCCTGACAGCCTCTCTGGTTTGTATTGGGTAGTGTTTTCTCGGAACATTCTAGAACCTGTCTCAGTAGACTGTGTCCTTGGTCCATGGCAGACTGGATCTCCTGCAGATAAAGTAAAACATGAAGAAAAAAATAAGACATTTTAGTTTTATTAACAGGAATAGACTTGGTATATGTTGAAAGAAAAAAGGCCTAGACCCTCTTACCCATGTTTATCCCAAATTTGTTTGTTTGTGTTGAGGTTTTACTGTCCAGTCATTCCATTGGGGTCATATCGAGCGCAATCAGTTTACCTAACCACATTTTTTACTGGGCAGACTTAGTCCTCTGAGCAGTTAACAAGTTATGTGCCAGAAACTACTACTCAGACCTGAGCAAACTGTGTAGACCACAATCAGACACCACATACTGCAGAATCTGATCAGGATCTACACAATTCGTCACTAATTGAGCAGTTTTAGATACATCAGCAGGAAATAAAAGAGACATGTTCAAATTTTACAGCGTGTACTTTGGGGAAATAAAGTATGCATCTTCACAGCCTGATCAGATCCTTCCTTTTGTAGAGTCTACAGCATCCAAGCTTTTTTCTTGCATACAACAGGCTTAGACTGCTGGGCTGAGCAGTCTGATCTTGGCTTTTGTTGTTTACATATGCACTAATATCCCTTTCTGCACAAAGTTGTTTTTGATACAGATAAAATGCACCACAGGACATCGGCATTCAGCAATGATCAGTTTTTCCTATCTACCTAAAGCACTGTAATAACACTAAATATTGGGACAGATGGGCCTGAGCAAACAGTGTAGACTCAGATCTCTGATCAGGGTCTACACCATTTCCCACTCATCCAGCACCATTTTAAACACATCAACAGGTAATAAAATATACTTTTTCAAATTTTAGAACAAGTATGGTAAGGAGTTACGATGTCCCAATACTCGTGTGAATACAGTGACCTTGGATCTTTGGCTATCCCACAAGTGTCTAGTAAGGACTAATCAGTCTGCATTCAGTCTTCGCTGGGTACAAAAGCACATTTTCTCTAGTTACAAACTTTCTAAAACAGAATTTTTATATGGGCCGTGTCAAGCGAAATTTTCTGCAAACATGTGCAAAATGCACAAATTAAGATTCATCGCGTGCATGTGCAAAGAATCTTTTGGGTATTTGCTCTCCATTAATATATTCTATAGTGTTGAATGATTCTCTTAGCAGATAGCAAAGGCTATGATCAGACTGCACAGATGTGCAGGCCAATCTGGGCCTTTGATGCCAGCATATGCCTGAACATTACAGAAACATGCCTATTCAAATATACTGAAAATTTTCCCCACCAAAAAATAAAAATTTTCAAATAAAATTATTGACATTTTTCATACTTCTGCTCAAGACATAGATTGTGGGTACTCGTTAGAACTGCCTCAACGAGGCGGTTCTAATGAGTACCCACAATCTATGTCTTGAGCGAGTACCCACAACCTATGTCTTGAGCAAGTACCCACAATCTATGTCTTAACGAGTACCCACAATCTATGTTTCTGAGCAGTAATAAGAAAAATAATGTATACCCCTGTAAACCCCAATTTTACTATATAAAAGTGGGATTTAAGGGGGTCAAAACTATATAGGCGTGTTTTCGTGATGAGACAGGTTTTTGCATATAACAGTATTTAAATGTTCAGTGTCAAATATTTTGCTTAGAAATTGATATATTTGTTTTTATACATTTATCCCAATTCAGAGAATTTACATAAACTTTTCATTTATACAGAATACAGAAACTGGCTGACTTTTAGAGCACAGACACAACTCTGCAGAGACTGGAGTCCCTGTCTGGTCTGAGGTTTGATGCAGAGGGATAGGGGCACAGAATCTGTAAAACAGCAGACACATATAGTTTAATGCTTAGATAACCAAACTTACCTTAAATATTCAGACATGCCTGAACTAATGTAGACCAAAATAAGCATGAGCAAATACAGCAGACCCCGATCAAACTGCTCTTAAAGGAACAGTTTGATCATCTGCCATTCAGCCAGTACTTTTCTGATATACCATCAGTGGTCAACCGAACTTGTTCAATATTTTTTTATAACTACTGTGTTCAAACATTTAGAGTTATTATGGTATTAAGAGTACATACTGCCATATTATCAAGTTTTGAGCCGAGATCTTCCTTGGAGCCAGCAGTTCTGTGTATGTTCTGTAGATGGCGCTTTGTCTCCTGTAACCAAACCTGGAACTTTTCATGGTTCTCTTTGTAATGGAGGTGGTTGTTGTAATAGACCAGAAGATTCTTGACTATATCCTGTAAAAAAAATGCATAACTTAAAGAACCTATTGATAACCGAGAAGTTTGTTGTTGTTTTTTTCATGCAGTTTTTCTGAAGTGTTGATAATTGGAGGTAAATATGCAATCTTTTATTTCTGCAGATACAAAAAAAAAAGCTAGATACTTTTAAGGGAACATATTAAAGATGTGAAGGTATTAGGAATACACATAATTTGTAATAATACTGCTCAGAAACTTCAGACATACACCTACTGAAGGTGAAATTTACAAAAAGGCAAATTTTTAAGAGGCTGAACTTACAACCAAAATATTTTTTTTGAAATTAAAAAACTTTCATGGGCATACACGCCTATTCAAATATAAAGAAAATTTCACCTCCAAAAACTGAAAATTTTCAGCCAAAAAACTCTATTTCTGCTCAAAACAGAAATTGTGGGTACTCGTTAGAACCGCCTCGGCGAGGCGGTTCTAACAAGTACCCACAATCTGTGTTTTGAGCAGAAATAAGAAAAATAATGTATACAACTGTAAACCCCAGTTTTACTGTATAAAAGTGGGGTTCAAGGGGGTCAAAATTATATAGGCATGTTTTCATGATGAGTAGTATTCCTATTTAACTTGCACCGCTGCAAATGCTCACTCAATTCAAATAAAGAGTACTTTTTCAGTTTCTTTCCTTCTTATGAATCAAACAGTATAGTTGCAAATTGTGCAGCAATTTTTATGTCAGCAGCTTATTCTACAAATCTCAGCAGCATCCACCTACCTTAGAAAGAGCTATAACTCCCTGGTAGCGAGTTGTTAGCTGAGTTATAGCATGAGAAGTCTTTGCATCAGCATTGGTCTGCAGTAATGATTGGGCTTTTTCATTTACATGGTCTAAAGAAGCCTGTTTGTACTGAATCTCTTCCATGTTGGCCTGAAAATTACATCAGATATTAAATTAAAATCAAAATTTAATCGTGGGTCTGAAATTTACATACATTTTCAAAACAATCTTTTTAACCTATTTTCTTGAAGGAGTTTAAGCCATACTTAAGCAAAAAGTGCAAAGCCAGATTGAATTGCTCCTAACATATCAGCAGGTAGTCAACTGGGTAAGTAAGTAAAGCAAGGAATAAGTAGAGAAGGGAGTTAAGATGATTGAATATTTAAGACGAGTATGGTGTACTGTTTCTAAATAATGAATAATATGTGGAGACAATCATTATATATATATAGACAAATATTTCACTGGAGATAAGGTGACAATTTCTTATATTATTTAGGATAATTATTGTCGGTACTTTTGTGGGTATTTATTAGCATCACCTACATAAGTCATGAAAACTCACACCATATCTTTCTGCAAAAAAACAATAAAGTGGTCTTTTTTGTACACATTTTATCAGGTACCCATATCAACTTTTAAGCATAACTTATCCACCTTATGTCAAATTAAATATGCAGGAATCTATTTATAACTCAATTCAGACTGATTTTGGATATAAAAACAATTTCAAAATGGATCCCAGAAATGTATCAAAATAAAAATGTATAGATTATATAGTAAAAAGACCATACATGGTTTGTGTTGAGGTTTCATGGCCCAGTCAATCCAGTGGGGTCATGCTGATCACTGTCAGTTTACCTAAAAACACTTTTACTGGGCAGGCTTAGTCCTCTAAACAGTTAACCAGTATTGCGCCCATTCTTGCCAGAAACTGACAAACATGGTCATTTTTTCTATATCATCTGTACATTTTTGTTTGGATACAACATGGTTGTTTAGCAAAAGGGTTTTTTGATTTGGATCCTAGTAATATTGTAAAGTGTTTGTGGTGTGTATACCTGAAACTGCTCCCAATGTCGTTTCTTCTCGTCTGCTGCTGCTTTGAGCTCCAGATCAGATCTAAGGTAACCTTCTGTCTCCTTCAACCAATTATTAAACTCAGAATAACTGTCCTCAAACTCATTCCATCTCGTTAGGCATTCCTCGAGATCTTCTTGAGCTGAGATTAGTTCTGTACGGAATTCTTCGAAGTCTTTATTCATTGCTTTAATTTCCTGTCTTATCTTTGTTTGTCCGGTAGGTGAGGTATTTGGTAGAGTGGCTTCCCCTGCCTTGGTAGCATCAGTCAGTCTCTGTGAGCCTTCTCCAAGGCTGGAAACCAGAGCCTGTGAAATAAAGAGGATCAACTGAATATGGCTTCTTTATCGAAAAGGAACCAGTCTGCTCTTTATACAATTATATACACTGCTGCTACTGTATTAACACTTAACCCATTGTAGACTGAACAGACTCTCCCACACTATAAACTGGAAGAGTCCAATTTCAATTTTAGGTACATCTAGCTATGAGATTTACATATTCCTAGAGAAAAATGGCTAAACTATTTGCAAACAGTGAAGACCCTGATCAGATTCCGCATTCTGCAGCATCTGATCTAGGTCTGTACTGTTTGCCAAGTACCCTTTTATGGGTCTCCCGACTACAATGGGTTAATTGGCTAAACTTCTCAAACAGGTTTATCAGCATCATAAACTATTTAAAGTTTTGTTGTTAACATTCACGATGAATTTCTTAATATGAAATTGTCTTGGATGCACTTCTTCAACAGAATCTGACTTTTATGGTGAATTAACATAAATTCAAAAGGATTGTAGGTAAAAAATTTTTTGGAACAACTGTGATGCTACTATTGGTTTCCTTTTATTCTGACTGCCAGCTACCACTGAGTACTCAACTCAGTTTCATCATACACTGTAGTTGTGTATTTTACAGTGATGACTCAAAGATGATTTAACACATTTTTATAATTTGGTAATGTATGGGAATAAAAGACGACATTATAGCCCTGTAGAATCAGTTTAATCCCCTTGAAACAGAATGGCAATTATTAATGATTCTGATGAGAAAGCTTCTTATGAGCCTTCTCATCTAGTTCTAAACTGTTTCCAATGGTTTACGCTTCTATCTGTATGTGTAAGTGGAGAGCGGGGTATGCTTTGGTCAGAGTAAATATTCATGTAGGTGTGGCGGGCAAGTATTTGTTTGTGTTGGGGTTTTACGGCCCAGTCAACCCAATGGGGTCTTGTCGAGTGCGGTCAGTTTACCTAACCACACTTTTACTGGGCAGGCTTAGTCCTCTAAGTGGTTAACCAGTATTATGCACATTCTTTTGCCAGAAAGTGACAACTGCTCTTCTTGAATCAGTGAATATTTCGTGATCAAATCTCCATGAAAGAATGTTAACGACCCGGCGGGCCTCAAACCCATGTACTAGTACAAATGAGCCAGAGCATGGAGAAAAGGGGCATTTCATCACAATCCTATAAAAAGACCAATCGGCACATCTGTGAAGCCTTCTTGCACAGATGCAATCTAACCTGAGTATTCACTTTCTAAACTGATTTTAACAGAACTCAAATTAATAAATTAGGTTATATACCTTAGCTCTCTCAATTTTTCCTACAATTGTTGCTTTCTCTCCAAATGTGTCTGAGCAGGTAGCCAGCTTCTCCCGAGACGTTCTCAACCAGGACACAAAGTTATTGCAGGAATCATGGTAGGCTGTATGCTGGGCAACATTTAACTCTGCTTTTGCAAGCATGTCCTGTAAAGAAGATGGAATAATTTGTAAAACTCTAAGTAGAATTGTTTTAAATACGTAACTCTCTCCTTTGACTCCTGTCAGACTTTTTTTTTTTCAACTGGTATATAAATTTGTAAAATATGGTCATGAATAAATGTGAATTGTTTTGTTGTACTACCTATGCATCTTTTTTATTTTGTTCCAAATCAGGGATCATCTATTTAAATACACAGGAACCGCTTTTCAATAAAGTTCATTATAGCATAGTTTCAAATGTGACACAGTTCTCATAAATATATCAAAACACAAGTGTATAGATTATATAGAAAAATGACCATTTATGGTCATTTTTCTATATAATCTATACACTTTTGTTTAGATACACATGTGTTTAGCTAACACATTTCATTTTTTGCTTTGGATCCAAGTAACTACATTATAAAGTGATTGTATCATATGTACCAGATATAAAATGAAAAGAAAATAATAAAGTAAAAGTTACCATGGCAAGATCTTTAAGGTTATGGTACTTAGTCATTATCTGGGAAGTGTCAGTTGAAGCCTTGCTGGCAGGACTCTTCTGCATGAGATCCTGGGCCTTGACTCCAGCAGATTCGACCATCTGTTCGAAGGAGACTACATCCTGGTACAGACCCTGCAATTATATATGTAAAACTTTATAACACCTTCATTTATTCTTACTGTAAAGCACTGCATATCTGTTTGAACCAAATTTCTCTATGAATTATAGAACAATTATATAGCCCTGATCCATGCAAAGTGACTTAAAATGTCCTTTCTGTTTCTATAACTTACATGTATGTATGTCATGAATGAAGGTGTGTTGCAGTGTAACACAAACTCCATCCTGTCATACAACCAAGTATAAATACAGGATATTTAAGCAGACTATGTGGTTTACATAAACATAGTCACAGGCACAAATACTGGAATAAGATTTTACATTTTTAAATGTGAAGATGATTAACCCTAGTTCTGCTGAACGAGGATATACCCTTCCTTTGCAAACAGTGTAGATCCAGATCACTTGGCTTCTGAAGCCAACTGATCTGGATCTGCAAAGTTTGTCATTAAATATGTGAATTTGTATCAACAATTTGGATCAAGTAATCTGATTTGCTGAAAAATTAAAAGTGGGCGTGGCATCTAAATATATTCAGCATGACAAGGGTTAAATATGAAAATTATTGGCTTACCTCTAGATAAACAAAAGGTTAAGGTGTAAATAATTTGATATTTCCCTTATTTCGTCACCAATATATATGTTTGTTTGTTTGAGTTGAGGTTTTATGGCCCAGTCAACCCAATGGGGTCATGTCCAGTGCGGTCAGTTTACCTACCCACATGTTTACTGGGCAGGCTTAGTCCTCTAAGCGGTTAACCAGTATTGTGCACACTCTTTGCCAGAAACTGACAACTGCCCTTCTTGAATCAGCAGAAGGGAGCGAATGACCGTAGAAAATATTTCATAATCAATCTCCATGAAAGAATGTTGCCGACCTCGGCGGGGGTTGAACCCGTGACCTCCTGGTCTCCAGTCAGACCAATATATATGTTGTGGATATTCATTAGGTCACTTAAGATAACTCTAAGGAGTTTCCACAAAATACATTTAGTGGCGAAATATGGAAAAAAAAAGTTATAATTCCCTATCAGGAGCCTTCATTAGAATAGCTGATCAGCATTTCAGAGGAACTGTTAAGGAAGAGTATTTGGTGATAATTCAGGGATAATTTTCTCCAGTTCTCCATAAAAACATATGTTGTGGGTACTCATTTGAAGCGCCTCGATGAGGCGCTTCAAATGGGTATCTACAACATTTTTTTTTTTTTATGGCGAAATAAGAAAAATTATCCCAGAATTATCACCAAATACTCCTTCTTAACAATTCCTCTGGCATTTTCTCTCAGTGAACATATTTTTAAAAACGAAAATATATGGCAAAAGCTAGCAGAGCAGGTGCCATTTATTTTATTCCTACCTTAATTCTTTGTAGTTCTGCTTTCTTTTCACTGAGATCAACTTTAGGGTCTGTTCCTCTGAGTCTCTTCTCCATGTCTCTTAACCTCTTCTGTATCTGCTCATAACTGTCATTAAAATCTGTCCATTGCAGCAGACATGACTCTAACATGACCTTAGTATCTGTCACTTCACCAATCATGGCATCCCACTCCTGCTGTAGTTGCTGTAGTTCTTGTCGGATCATCTCCCGACCATCAACAGAAGTATTGTTCATAGTCTTCTCGCCCCAGGATTGGGCAGTGTGTATGAGCAGTTGTCCTTCCTCCTTCATTACAACAAATTCTTGTAGTTTTTCAAGTTGGGTTTGAATTGCGTATCTATCACCAGAAGTGTCTGCACAGACAGACAGTTTATCTCTGGTGCCCTGTAGCCATGTGACAGCTTCTGTGAATGTTTCAGCATATTGTTGATGATCCTGAACATGTTGTTCATATCTTTTCAGATAATCCTTGGATGCTGCCATCAAGGAATTGTATCTAGAGCTCATCTGGGTGAGCTGTGATGTCACACGATTGTCTGTTGTTGATTGGAGGAGAACTTGAGCATGCTCAGTGAGGCTGTCAAACTCAGACTGCTTCTCCAATACTTCTTCATTCACAGTCTGCAGAGAAAAAAAAACAAACAATATTTTGAATACAGATTACTGTTAGTTTTTATTACTTATTTTTCTTACAAAATAAAAATGCATTAAAAAAAAACAACAACAGCAAGTTCTGCTTGAACTTTAACTTTAAAATGTCTAATTTTTATCATTCTTGCTTGTTTTAACTTATCTTCTTGGATTGAAAAAAAAATCAATATTGCTTATATTTGCTGATGGTTAGGGCACGCTAATGAAAAGAAATTCATGAAAAGTCTAATGGTAACTAATAAAAAGAAGTTCATGCAGGAAACTAAAAAGTTAAAAAAAAAAGTTCACAAAAAGTCCAGTTTACATACAAAATATTAACTTGAGCTTTTGGCCAGTCTTGAAATATATATAGATACACTTCTTCTAGTGTTGACTTTGTAAGAGAAAGTGTGTCTTTGATAAGTCTGCAGGTTTAACCCTTGTCCTGCTGAATAAATTAAGATGCCACATCCACTTCTAATTTTCAGCCAATCAGATTACTTGATCTGAATTGTTGCTATAAATTCGCATACTTGATGGTAAACAGTGCAGATCCAGATCAGTTGGCTTCTGAAGAAGCCAACTGATCTGGATCTACCTGTTTGCAAAGGCAGGGTATATCCGAGCTCAGCAGGACAAGGGTTAAAATCACCTAACAGAGTGTGTTTATAGCCATGAACTTGACTTACCTGTTGTTTCTCAAGTTGTATACTCTTCTCCTCCAGAGTAGCTTTCTGGTCTGATTCTGCTTTCATATCAGTCTCTGTATCTTTGATCCATTGGTTCAACTTCTCATAGTCTTCTTCATATACTAGCCATTCATCTCGTAACTTTTCTGCAAAATAATGAAGGACAGAATTAAGTGGACTTGATATTCTTCAAATGAACTAACTCTAGACATGAAAAAAATGGACTCCCTTCTCAATGTGGGCTACTCTGGCAATTCCAAAGATTAACAGTACAGCAAAGACCATGTCATGGGCTTCCTTTTTAAAACCACCCATCTACAGACATAGCTCTAAATATGACACAGTTTCAAACCAAAAAGTATAAATATTTTTCTTTTTTTTTTCCATAAAATATATGTTCTGGGTAATCTTTAGACGTATCTTTAAGACATACTTCTAATTAGCACCAAGAACTTATGTTTTTGTTTTTTTGTTTGTTGTTGTTTTGTTTTTTGTAAATAACAAAAATATTAATCTAGACATTCCTGTTATGTAGAGCTTTGTTACCATATGCAGATATAGAGCGGAAGATAAACCAAGTACCGTTTTCGACCTAGTTATCACACATACCCCTATAAACACACAGACAAGCAATTTCGAAGTCTTCAGATTACAGCCAGTGTACTTTTTGGCTACTTCTTTATTCTTTACTTTCTTTGTGGGTACCCATTTGAATTGCATCAACTTGTATAAAGCCACTCAGAATAAAATTGCACAAACATCATCAAATAAGTACTTTGCTAATTTTTTTTTCTTTCTTTTTTTTTTTTTGTGTGTGCCCTTAGTAGGTAGCTACATGTTTTACCACAAGTTTTCCCAGTAGTTTGAAAAAGCTATGCCCGCAGTAAGGTAATTAGGTCGAATACAATACATATTTGCAAGACACAATATATTTTCCAAGTTGACCTTCGTTTTATTTCTCTCTAATAAAACAAGATGTGTGTACTCATTACTATCACCTTGATAAGGCAGTTCTAACAAGTATCAAGAAATTTGTTTTGCTGAATCAAAAGGAAAAATAATTACATTACATAATTACATTGTGGTAAATGTCCTAAAATTTCAAACACTTTACTTCATACCTTTTTTTGCCATAATTTTGCTTGTTATAGTTATTTCTTAAAATACTTAGTGGAAAGGCAAAGTGTAGACCCTGATCAGACTGCTCCAATCTGGGTCTGCACTGTTTGCATATTCCATTTTGTTGGCAACTTTGGTGTATGAAATTTTAGGACATTTATCATATATATTTACATTATATATCTACCTCAATTCTTTATTTACCTTAATTGTTCGTACACCCTATCTTCTTAATATACTGGTCCTATAATCTGAACAAGTCACTTTTCACTACCTGTTATGACACCCAACAAGTTCTAGGGTGAGGAAACCCACTCGGCAGCTGGGGGAGGACACCCACTTTGCATCCTTCCCAATGACGACCAACATGTGGCTAGTGAAAGAATCTTATTCACAACTTAAGATGAGTACCGAAATGCAATGTGCAGTGGAAATTGACAGGCATTAGGTACGAGATTAAAAAGCTCAACCTTTTTGGCTGACAGTCTTAATTCTGAAACTTACTGGCTGGACAACTATTTACACGCACAGTGTCTGGGTGGGGTGACCTAACCATGACTTATAACTAGGCCCATTTCAAGCCAACCCAGTAGTCCAGTAAAACTAATCCAGATTTATCTGGTGTAGCCCCTTTGTGACTCTGTTGCCTGGCTACGTTAAAAATCTGATTGATTGATTGATTGATTGATTACTACCTGTTAATGGGTCTAAAAGTTGCTAAAAGTGTATGCAAACAAAGCAGACCCAGATAATACTGCAAATTGCAGTGTCTGATCTTGGTCTACACTACTAGCTCAGGCCTGTCTCTCTGGGTATTGAGAAAGTGTTGTAACCTACTAACCTAGTGTATTCTGTAAGTCATTAATGTCTGTATCAAACTGTTCGAAGTCATTGGTAAGCATGGTAAGCTCCTCTCTGATCAGGTCCTGACCCTGTTTAGATGTTTCTTGTTTAACCTTTTCACCTCTTGACAAGGTGTCATCCAGCTTCTCACGACCCACATCTAGAGTTCCTTGAATATCCTGAAATGGTAATATATTTTTTTAACAGTCTGTGTTTTTTGTTTCCAAAGGCAACCATTTAGATTTTTATTTGTGTACAAGTAACAGAGAAAGGTATTTAATTACACTATCAACATTGCAACAAGGTTTTGAACATTAATTTCATTTAGCTTACAATCATATGTTTAAATTTTCATTTTACTTCAAGGATTATGGCGTATGTAAAAAAGCAGACATCTGTTAACCTTAAAATGCTATTCTTAATTGTAGCAGACAACACATTCTTTTTTTTTAATTACTTCCAAGAAAAAATGGTTTGACATTTTCTGTGAATCAGCTGCCTAGCATATGATTCACATAAAATGTCAAGTCAATATAAATTATTTCAGAATGTCATCTGCTGCTACTGTGACCAGAGTTAAAATCACGTTTTTATATTCCCTAAAGATAAAGCTATGTGTTTTATTCTCTTAGGACAAGTCAAGGACAGTGCCAAGTTTTGTTTTGGGGAAAAAAATAAGAAAAATAGTTAAAAAAAAATTATAGCACCCCTAGGAATTTATTACTGTTCTAAGGCAGTACTTTCAATGTGATACTTTTTAAACATTCTGTAGTGTTTCACTTACAAATGCTTTTGTTTTTTTTCTAAATTATATAAGGTAAAGATATATTCAGTTGAGTTGGGTAACATAGTTGCCACCATTAGGGGAAAGGGCTGCCATTCTGGGCCCAGTTGTTCAAAGCGTCGTTAGCTTAACAAGCTCGTTAAGGGTCATTTCATTAACTGTTTTAGTGGATTCAATACACAATATTCTGATATTTTTTGCTGAAAAAATGTGAGTAGCTTTTGCACTGCAAAAGCTACTCACATTTTTTCAGCAAAAAATTTCAGAATATTTGTGTATCACTCGATACAAATTTTAACGAATCGTTAACTAACGATGTCGTTAGCTTTGAACAACTGGGCCCTGCTTGCAATCTTTTCTTTTTGTGGTTGTTTAATTGTATTGATCTGTCTTTCCCCTTGATATTGAAAACTTGATGTGGATCTGCTTGTATCAGTTCCTGTTCATTTATTAACATGGTGTTCTGCTCGGTTCAAATGTTAAAAGCTAAAAGTCATTGAATTTTTACCACTATTTTCTGTAGTTGTGCTTCGATGGCAGTCCGGTCCCCTCTCACATCACTGCAAGAGTTCATCTTATCAACTGTGGCACTCAACCAGTCTGTCGTGTCCATGTACGAGTCACGATATAGTTGATGATTCTTCAGGTTCTTCTCACAATTGGCCTGCAGCTCTCTTGCACTTGTACACATCTTGGAGTATTTTTCGACAATCTGACGTATTTGGCCTGAGAGATTTGGGTCACTGCTTGATTCCTGCAGATTCTGGGCTTTCTCATTTAGATTGTCAATAGTTGACTGCTGTGATCCTATGTTGAGCTGGAGAACCTGAGAATAGAAAACATCTGATGTTAAGTTTGTCAATACTTGTGCATGTCAGACTAAAATGGGGTCTTATTTATGAGGTACTTTTTTTGACCAAAAAAGTGGCAATGTTTTTCTTATTTCTCCTTAAAAACATATACTGCACACTCACTAAAGCACTTCTAACCTTGCCATGGCACTCTCATGAGCACCTACAACATATGTTTTTGCAGAGAACCAAGAAAAATCTGGTAACTGTTGTAAGCTCTTTAAATTCAATTTGGTTAAATGTTTTGTAACTTGCTATGGTTTTCCCTTTCTGTAGTAATGTCCTAAGAAAAAAGAAAAGAAAGAAAACTTTAATTTCATTTCTTTTCGTATGTGAACTGTTTCAGATGTTAAGATACATTATGTTTGATGTCCGGTCATCAGTATTATTATCATCTTAGTATAAAGGTATATGATAACATGGCACATGTTTGTGAAGTGGTATGCATTTATTTTTTTTAAATTTCCATCGCAAGAAGGTTTCAAAGTAACAAACTTGCACCAAGTCTCAGCTGTGGGCACCTGTTTTACATGTATTCCATGTAAAATGTAATTATGTGTTGTTGTTTTTTAACTTTCTTCCAACAAAATTAAATGAGCCATAACATGAGAAAGTTTACCTGTGGACCTGTGCATCCAGCAAAGACCCAGCTAAGCCTGCATATCTGCACAGTCTGATCAGAACCTTCAATGTTCACATGTAGAAAAACTGGGTCCTTGTTTATCCAGACAGCACCCAGTGAAGACTGAGCAGACTGCCAGGGTGTACAGTAATCTGAGTTTTCACGGGTGCACAACCAAAGGTTTTGTTTGTTTGTGTTGAGGTTTTATGGCCCAGTTAACCCGATGGGTCATGTCGAGCACGGTCAGTTTACCTAACCACACTTTTACTGGACAGGCTTAGTCCTCTAAGCAGTTCACCAGTATTGTGCACATTCTTTCACCAGAAACTGACAACTGCCCTTCTTGAATCAGTGGATAGGAGAGAATGACCATAGAAAATATTTGTAGGTACAGTGTCTAATATTGAGGCTCAAATAAAATATATATATCCTACTTTGATTCTCTCAAGCTGTAGTTTCTTTTCTTGCAGGGTATTCTGTAACTGTGTCTCTGTGTGAATCTGGTTCTCTAGGTCAGTGAGCCAGCGGCATAACTGCTCTATACTGTCATCATACACTGTCCACTGGGCCAGGGTACCATCCAGTTTGTTACGCGTCTCATTCAGGTCTGCTGACAAAGCATCATACTCTGCCTGCAGTGTCTGCATCTCTTGTCTCATGTTGTCACGACCAGCAACATTGGTGTTTGGCAGAACCACTTGGAGATTGTCTAGTGAAATCTGGAGCATGTGCATGCCTTCTTCTTTATCAGCCATGAAATCCTACAAATAAAACAAGCAACAAGGTGTAAAAGGGTTAATATTGTACAAGAAATAAAATTAATTAAATAAATAAATAAAAAAAAACAAACAAAAAAAACAATAGTACAGTAGAATCCTGCACAGAAAAAAAAACTTTATATGTCAAAGACTTAACTCATTCGGTGTGTCAGTCATATCACTTTTGAATAATGCTAATATTCACTTATACAAACATCTGCACATCAGATTTCTTTTATCTGAAGCTGTTTTGGTATGTTGTCTACTGTACTTAATGAACAATAAGTCTAACAAAAAATATGGTTTAATTTTACTTCTTTTAAACTCCTTGTGAAATTCTGTTTAATATATGGTACTGATGTTTTACAAATATTTGTGACAAATTACACTTTAAGAAAACCCATCCAAAGGAAAATACCAATACCCATAAAAAAGCATAATAAAAAAATAAAAACAAAAAAAAAACTACATATAAATACTTTTACCACATATCCAGATAAAAACACATTTTTCTTACTTCTTCATGAAAACATATAATGTTGGTACAGTGAGCCCTTGTTAGAACGACAACACTTGTTCCAAAAGACGTTGCCATTAAAATGAATTTGCTGGGCAGAATGATATGTAAAAAAGGCATTATTTTATCCTTATTTCTTCATAGAACATATGTTTTGGATATTTGTTAGAATTGCCTCAGTGAGGCAATTCTAAAAAATATCCCAAACATATGTTGCTTGAAGTTTTAATGCAATATTCTTGCAAAATTTCTCATTAAATGTCACCTCTTGAGCTAAGGTTTTGTGACATTCAAATTACCACTATAACAAATTTTGTCGTTGTATTGAGTGTCGGTATAAAGTGGGCTGACTGTATATATTTGGTATTTCTAATGAGTACCCACAACATGTGTTTTTGTGGAGAATTAAGTAAAATATTATTGGCTACCCACTTTTATCTGGAGCTATGAAACTTATAAAATCTCAGAAAAGTTAAAAAGTACATTCTACAAAACCAAATCAAAAAGCTTTTTTTTTTCTATCGAAGATATCCAAGTCCTACTTCCAGACTGATACCAATCATGTAAAAGATCAAATTTGATTTTTTTCTGAGAAGACATGGATCAAATACATAAAAAAAGAAAACTGTACATCATTTTGCTTTTTATCCAAACCAAAAAGATAAGGTGTGATTAAGCCAATGCCACTAAGATGAATGGTATATGGAAGCTTCTTGCAAAGGTCAAAACATGTCTGCCGTGAAACTAGAGCAGTGTCTGTGAAGCATGAGCCATATTGGTTTTCTTGTCTATTTTGTGAATTAAAAATTGAAATCCTTTTAATGCAAGATTTTGCCTTCAAACTAGAAATGTGCAAAATGACAATAAAAATATGCTAAAACAAAGCTTTCAGCTAGGCCAATCTACTTTGCAAGACTACCATGAAATTTCCTTCTTTTATGTTTTGCATTTATTTATTTTTACTTCTGAGTTGACTGGAATTTAGTGGGAAGTAGGGAGGAGAGAGGTTGGATAAGATAGCTTGCATCTACTCTGCCTGGAAAAAAAATTGTTTTGGGAATTCCCAATCTTTTGTTGATTGAACACTGTTCAGAGGTTCAGATTCACTAATCTTTGCATGTTTGACTGACTCCAATTCAAAATTCTCAGGAATAATATAATATTATTATGAATATATATAAGTAAATTTTCTTAAGTTCAGGTCATATCCACAGGTTTTCATGCAATAAAAGCTGCACAAATAATGTATGTTCTTTGATACCAATAAAAACATTTTAGGGGTGGTAAAAGTTCTTAATCTACTATGAAAAGCAGTGAAGGATATTGCATTTATTTGTGTATGTCTGCAAGACAGCAGATTCTGAAGCTCCCTGGGGTGTGAGGTGGGTTGGTGAGGAAAGCTGGCACAAAGTGCTGAAATTATCTTAAGTATTATTGAAGCTGCAGTACACTGAATAGCTACAAATATAAGAACTTTTAGGGGAAGGAAAAATAATTCTTGGAAGGTCAGAAATGTATTTTTAGAGTTGTAGTTAAAATGGGAGATTTACAAAGACCATTAAGTAAGTTGCTGGAAGAAAAAAAATAGATAGGATCAAAACCACAAATAAAGCAAAGAACTGACAAAAAGTTTAATCTAGAAATTCAAAAGCTGATGAACTGTTTCTAAAGCAACCAAAAAAAAAAAAAAAAAAACAAGAGCTGTCGGAGGACAGCGAGCTCGCCTGCTGGGTACATTTTATATTGTAACATTTTTATCATTAAGCCATATAATATAGGTCACACTGACCTAGATGTATTTGTATGTAAATCATTTTGTCACTTAGATATAATAATCCAGGTATGACAATTCTCCATGAAAAAGTAATAAAAATAAAAGGCAAAATCACTGAAGCATGAAATATAGGTCACAATGACCTAGATATAGTAAGTGGTCATTCATTGGGTCACATGGAACTAATATCCCAGGTGTGACATTTATCCAACAAATATTCAAGATATAAGGCAAAATCACTGAACCATGAAATATAGGTCACACCAACAGAGATATATTTTGACGTCAATAATCGGGTCACAAGGAACTAATATCCCAGGTGTGACATTTATCCAACAAATAGTATTCAAGATATAAGGCAAAATCACTGAACCATGAAATATAGGTCACAATGACCTAGATATAGTAAGTGGTCATTCATTGGGTCACATGGAACTAATATCCCAGGTGTGACATTTATCCAACAAATAGTATTCAAGATATAAGGCAAAATCACTGAACCATGAAATATAGGTCACAATGACCTAGATATAGTAAGTGGTCATTCATTGGGTCACATGGAAGTAATATCCCAGGTGTGACATTTATCCAACAAATAGTATTCAAGATATAAGGCAAAATCACTGAACCATGAAATATAGGTCACACCAACAGAGATATATTTTGACGTCACTAATCGGGTCACAAGGAACTAATATCCCAGGTGTGACATTTATCCAACAAATAGTATTCAAGCTATAAGGCAAAATCACTGAACCATGAAATATAGGTCACAATGACCTAGATATAGTAAGTGGTCATTCATTGGGTCACATGGAACTAATATCCCAGGTGTGACATTTATCCAACAAATAGTATTCAAGATATAAGGCAAAATCACTGAACCATGAAATATAGGTCACAATGACCTAGATATAGTAAGTGGTCATTCATTGGGTCACATGGAACTAATATCCCAGGTGTGACATTTATCCAACAAATAGTATTCAAGATATAAGGCAAAATCACTGAACCATGAAATATAGGTCACAATGACCTAGATATAGTAAGTGGTCATTCATTGGGTCACATGGAACTAATATCCCAGGTGTGACATTTATCCAACAAATAGTATTCAAGATATAAGGCAAAATCACTGAACCATGAAATATAGGTCACAATGACCTAGATATAGTAAGTGGTCATTCATTGGGTCACATGGAAGTAATACCCCAGGTCTGACATTTAACCAACAAAAAGTATTCAAGATATAAGGCAAAATCACTGAACCATGAAATATAGGTCACAATGACCTAGATATAGTAAGTGGTCATTCATTGGGTCACATGGAAGTAATATCCCAGGTGTGACATTTATCCAACAAATAGTATTCAAGATATAAGGCAAAATCACTGGACCGTGAAATCTAGGTGACCTTGACCGTAAAATGTAGGTCACCATGACCTTCACTCTCTTACACTTAAACTGATGTCACATAGTTAGCTGATGTATAACCAGTTGTGTCTATAACCTGTAGGCATATAAGATTTTACAAATGTGTCCTAGATTTTGACCCCTAGTCCCACCCCAAGGCCCACCCTGAGGTATGAACCCAGGGGTATGTTCTTTTGGAATCTCAGAAGACTCGTCCAGGTACCCAAATTCTAAATATGAATGCTCTATGAGGAGTGAAAGTCAAGATAAGAATTTGAAAAACTTTAACACAGTATTACAAAGGTGTCCTAGATTCTGACCCCTAGCCCCACCCAGGGGCATGAACCCAGGGGTTTATTCTCTTGGAATCTCAGAAGACCCTCCAAGGTACCTAAGTTCCAAATTTGATGCCTCTGTGAGGAGTGACTGTTGAGATATAAGCATTTGAAAAACTTTAACACAGTGTGACGGGAACGGGAACGCAAACGCAAACGCAAACGTGGACGACCGGGGTGACTACAATAGCTCTCCTTGTACTTCGTACAGGCGAGCTAAAAAATGATGATGATGAAAAATGAAAAATTCTACTAGTCTATTTCTTGTGTTTCCTTTCTCTTTAAAAAAAAAAAAAAAAAAAAGCAAAAGGAAAATAAAATTTTTGGCCACCAAACTGGTATTGCTGAAAAATAATAATTCTTACCCATTTGAAGTAATTCTGAGAAAAATTCATGACAGCCAAATCAGATGTAGGCTACTGGATAAATCGTCATAAGCACATCTCTCACAAATTATATTTTGAAATTTCAAACTATATGTACATATTCTACATGCTATCAATATAGAGTTCTTTCCTAATGAAACAATTCAGCTTTGATTATGGTACAAAAGTAAATATGGAGATACCAAAATCCATCTGGCAAATTTTTATACATGCAGATCCATCTGGCGAACTTTTATACATGCATTCATTTACATAATTTTTTTTAACCCAACCAGGTATTACCTTTTCCTAATAAGCCATTTCACCAGACTCTATAAGCTTTGCAAGTCTCCTTTTAATTTTGTAAAACATCCTTTTCAAATTACAAACATAGCTAGGTCTGATATAAATTCCATCAAAGGCAGTATCATACCTGCTGGGGCCTGTCAGTTTTATACTAGAACTACAAATTATGGCAAAGTCAATAGATCACAAAACATAGGTTAAGGTCATAAGCTCATGTCAGAGAGAAAATGTTAACCCTAATAATTAACCATAATCACCCTAGGTATTGGGACAGATAGGCCTTTGCAAACAGTGTAGACCCAGATCAGATGCTTAAGAATGTGGCATCAGATCAGGGTCTACACTGTTTGCCATACATACAGCAGTATTTTAGACACATCAACAGGTAGTAGAATTGACTGTTTCAAATTTTAAGACAAGTATGGTAAGTAGATAAAGTATCCCAATACTTACAATAAATACAATACCAGGTTTGATGAATGTAGGTCTTGCACTTCATCAAACATGAAGCCAGATGCTACAGCTGATGCAAATATTGACTGACGGATGAAAGGACAGAAAATCAGATCCATATACTGTTTTGATGACAAAACTGATAAACTCTGTGAAATCCAGTTCATATATTTTGGGGCATAAAGGTTACTAATTAATGTCGTCTAGGGCTTCAAGTAAATATAAAAGTACAAATAATTATTTTGTTCTACCAATGTCTGCTGCAAGAAAGATATTTCTACTCTTGCATTTTTCCTGCAGTAGGCTTTCTATAACCTCTGGTTACACAAAACCATAACTTGTACATACCTTTAATCGTTCAATACGTTCCTGGACTGTTCTCTTATCTCCCTTCACATCACTCTGTGTTGCCAATTTCTTCCTCATGCTCACAACCCAGCCTTTGCACTGATCAAATGATGCTGTGTAGGCCTGGTGATCCAAGACATACTGCTCCCAACGTCGACACAGTTCCTACAAGATGAAATGAAATACGTCAATCACTTTTTCTTCATAAATGTTTATTACAACTAAGAAAACTAAATTTTCATTTTTACAAAACCTTCAAATTATTCTGTAGTTGATATGCTACACATGTAATTAATGTGATTCAATATATCCCTCACATATCTGAAACAAAATTTCAAGACATTCTCTAAACTTTTATCAGTCAGGGTTAAAATAAAATTGACACGTGTATACCTAAACTTGAAGAAAAGGAAGCTCAGCAGCAAGAATAAAACATAAACTGCTCAAAACAGCCAGGGACCGTGAAAATAATAAGACTAAGCATGTTTTGATGTGCAGATTACATAACACTTATTATAGAAAAATACTGTAAAATTCTGCTATTAAGACCACCTTTGTGACTGTCCAAAAGTGGTCTTAAAGACGACTTTTGGACAGTCACAAAGGTGGTCTTTAATTAAAGGGATGGTAAGTAAGAAATAACTGAAGCCTAACAAATGCTGTTCTTAATAGAGGAATAGGGTTAATTTTTGGTGGTCATAATAAAGGAATTTTACCGTATTTTTTTTTTTATCAAGAATTATTTTTATACTCGGAGCACCTTTATTTAGAGTTTTCCACTGCTTCATCCTATCATAACCTTCAATAATTACCTGTTAATTAATCTATCACTAACCCTAAACTAAGGAGTTAAGCTGTCTAAATATTTTGAGCAAATATGGTTTATGAGCCATCTGTTTTGCTTCACTTCAGCTGATTTGTAATTGTTTGAGTTTTACCGTGATGTTCACAGATGAGGTCGAGGACCCTATGTGGAATGGACACAAAAATGTAATTTTTCAGTTGGGTCTGATTTAAGGTCAAGGTTTTGATCAAGCAAAACTAGTTTACACTTACTTTGATATTGACTCTCAGTGTCTGATATTTTGTCGCCAACTGTGAAGACTGGCTGACTACTCTTGTATCAGTGCTGATCCTGACCAGATCCTGAGCTGCATCACTAAGAGCATCAATATCACCCTGTCTTGCTCCTAGATCATCTTGTAGTCTCTTCAGTTTGTCTAGCTGGTTCTGTTTGTCTTTCAGAGTGGCCTTCAGCTCTGTGTCCTTGACCTTCACCTCTACCTCTTTCAACCAGTTGTTACAGCGCTCATACCAGCTCTCAAATTCTTTCCACTGATCCATGCAGCTCTCAAGGTCTTTCTTAGTCTATGGATAGCGAAAGAAATTTTCTCAAAATTTACAAATAACAAATTTCAAAGTAGAGCATTGGACTTTTTAAATTCGTTCTAAATATTAGATTGTTAAATTGTTTTGTATAGTAAATCAACACCAACACGAAATAATCTTTATCATGTATTAACATCAATGTTTCGCCATCACAGCTTCTTCAGGATGTAATAAACAATAGACATAGATGACATCACACACGAAAATGTAACTGATGCGGTGCGCCACGCCAGCTACGTTTTTTTTTTTTTTTTTTTTTAACGTTTTTTTTTTTTCCCTCAAAAATTGTGTCATACTGACTTCAGATGGACCTAAAACTGCACTTTCTAGAGAAAATGAGAATGTCATTGTTTTTAATTTTCCTAGAAAATATGCTTTCATATTCATTTTTTTTTTTTATTTTCCTTTGGAGATAATCTGAATGAAATATAAAGTCTTATTTTGGGGGAAAAACTGTTAAATTACAACAGTAATTTGCTAAAGTAAATTCCAAGTGTAAGTATACATCTGTACAATATATAATAAAGAAAAAATCATGGTATACAATTATAGTGCCAGATAAAAGCAGTATCTAGATGACATATTTCTTATTTCTCCAGCAAAACACATGCCGTGGGTACTCATTAGAAGCATCTCAATGAAGTGCTTCTAATGAGTACCCACAATGTATGTTTTGCTGAAGCCCTTCTAACGAGTACCCACAATGTATGTTTTGCTGGAGAAATATAAATAATATAAATACTTTTTAGAAAAAAAGAGTGTCTTATGTGTATAATTACCTTTTGCAGTGCTGTAACAAAGGCTTCCCAGTCAGCCCTGAGGGCATCTGTCTCCCGGACAATTATATCCTTGCCTTGTGGAGCAGTGTTGGGAAGTACCTTCTCTGCGAGGGCTACAATATTCTTCACTTTAGGTTCTCCTTCCATTTTAGTCGCCAGTATGTCCTGTAATAATCAAATACTGGTATTTGCCATAATTGTCCTAAATATTTTGATACTGAAATTCGTTAATGCATACCATGATGGGTAAAATATTCAGCAGACAATATATAGCAATATTTTTCACAGAAAATTGGTTTTGACATTTTATGCAAACTGTTTCCAATGGAGACATTTTGCATGAGTGTCAAATCCTGTTTTCAAAAATAAGAAAAAAAATATCATCATTTGTTATCTGCTGAATTAGCCTAGGGAGTGGTTAAGGTTAAAATACTTATTCTAAAATTTGAATTACTTTTCTTAACCTAAAATTTAAACAAACCCATTTGGCCATCTAATGAAATGTTTCAAAAAAGCTGGCTAAACCGAGCAATCAACACAGATTGGCCCCCAATGTTATAAAACTTTTTTCATGCTCAACTCAGCTGAGCATGAAATTTGTTTTTCTAATAAATCTCAAATTACTAACAACTGCAAATTCCTTCTTGCTAAACATAGCTGAGCATGAAAATTTCTTTACTAATAAATATGAAAATGCCAACTATTGTTGGCATTTTCATATTTATTAGCAGAGAAAATTTCATGCTCAGCTGAGTTGAGCATGAGAAAAGTTTTATAACCTCAGGGCCTGATTAAACTACCTACTCATTCCTGTTCATATCCAGTGAAATTCCACTATTACGACCACTTGAAATTATGACCATTTCACCGCATTAAATTTCTTTTAATTTTTTTTTTGAAAACATATGCCCAGATTTTGATTATGTGCACAGGTACTTTTTGTAATTTCTGAATTTGATCAAATCTGTTTTGTTTTGAATTTCATGATTCTTTTTATATCATGTGTATAGCTTCACATTTGTAAAGACATGTTTTATCATTTTATTTTTTGTCATAGAAAAGCATGTCTATTATGAATATAGCTGCTAGCAAAAACAGCTACAAAATGTAAGCACTACACAGCAGCACATACTAGAAAAAAAAAGGAACATTATGACAAAACTTGGTTTATGCCATGCCAGGAAATATTAAAGGATCTCTGAACATATAGACTTGAGTATCAAATTTGCAGAGTGGTTTGATTGTATGGCTGTGCAATCTACCTTAACCCTTCTCGCTGAGCACGACATGCCCTATGTTAGCAAACAGTGTAGATCCAGATCAGTTGGCTTCTTCAGAAGCCAACTGATCTGGATCTGCACTGTTTGTCATTAAATATGTGAATTTCTATCAAAAATCCAGATCAAGTAAGCTGGAAATTAGAAGTGGGCGTGGTATCTTAATTTATTCAGCATGACAAGGGTTAATCTCTGCATTGCATATTCATTGTTCCTGATAAAGGCAATTTTCAGAAGATCATTTTTATTTTTGCATCAAGATAAATCTTGTGGGTACCCATAACTCATGTTTTGGTCCAAAAATAACAAAACTTATGCAAAAGTGATGACCCAATCAGGAGTTTTGGTATGCTAAAGACCCTTTTCACAAAATTTCATAGGACATACAAATTGTCCCATGTCCTAAACCAGAGGAACAATGGTCCTGTAGCTCACCTGTGACTATTTATTCAGAGTAAGCTTATGGTAACATTTGTAAAGAATGAAACATAAACCTTTGGTCTCTGAATCCTGCAATATTTTGATATTAGCTTTAATTTATTTGGGGAAACAGAAACTTCATATAAAGTATCACTTTAATAAAGTGCCATACCAAACATCAAAGGCCTGAGCTTTCTAGTTTCACACAAGAAGATTTTTTAAAGTTTGCCCCCATACAAGTCTTGTGTTGTGTTGTGTTGTGTTGAGGTTTTACGGCCCAGTCAACCCAATGGGGTCATGTCGAGCGCGGTCAGTTTACCTAACCACACGTTTACTGGGCAGGCTTAGTCCTCTAAGCGGTTAACCAGTATTGTGCACATTCTTTCGCCAGAAACTGACAATTGCCCTTCTTGAATCAGCGGAAGGGAGAGAATGACCGTAGAAAATATTTCATGATCAATCTCCACGAAAGAATGTTGCCGACCTCAGCGGGGGTTGAACCCGCGACCTCCTGGTCTTCAGTCGGACGGCGCATCCAACTGAGCCACCGAGGCCGGCTCCATACAAGTCTATATAAAACATGTGACCATGGGACAGAGCCATTTTTTACCCCAGGGCTATAATGTTAACAATCTTGGTGAAAGGTCCACTAAATAAAACTAAGTACCAAATGTTAAAAAATGCCTTAGGGCCTTTTTTAAAGTTTTTCCCCATATGAGTCTATGTAAAACAAGTGACCACCGGGACAGAGCCATTTTGACCTCAGGGACATAATTTGGACAATCTTGGTAAAGGCCCTCTTGCTGAAGCTACAAACCAAATATGAAAAGTCTGAACCTTCTAGTTTTCAGACAAGAAGATTTTTAAAGCTTTTCCTTAAATGGGACAATGTAAAACAAGAGACCCCAGGGGTTGGGCCATTTTTTACCTCAGGGCTACAATTTGAAAAACTTTGGTAGTCAACTAGATGAAGCTAGATACCAAATGTCCAAGGCCATGGGCCTTCATGTTTCAGACAAGAAGATTTTTAGAAGTTATTTCCCTATATGTGTTTATGTAAAATGAGCGACGCCCAGGGTGGGGCCATTTTTTACCTCAGTGCTATAATTTGAAACTCTTGGTAAAGGCCTACTAGATGAAGTGATAAAAGACCTGGGCTTTTGAGTTTCTTCCCTATATGGGTCTATGTAAAACAAAAGACCCCTACGCAGAGCCATTGTTGACCCAGTGGCTTTAATTTGAACAATCTTGGTACAGATCCATTTCGTAGAGCTTAATACCAAATATCAAAGGCCTGGACCTTCTAGTTTCAGACAAGAAGATTTTTAAAGTTTTTCCCTATATAAGTCTTTGTAAAACAAGCGTCCCAAGGCAGAGCCACTTTTTGACCCCAGGGCTATAATTTGAACAATCTTGGTATAGACTGTTAAATGAAGTTACATACAAAAAATCTAAGGTCAGTGCCTCCTAGTTTCAGAAAAAAAGATTTTTAAAGTTTTCTCCTATTTGTGAGCTCAGGGCTATAATTTGAACAATCTTGGTAGAAGTCCATAAGATAAAGCTATATATCAAATATCATAGGCTCGGCCCTCTAGTTTCAGACAAGAAGATGTTTAGTTTTGCCTAAAGGAGTCTATGTAAAAAAGTTTGACCTTTCCATTAAACAGTGTAAGATTATCATTTTTTCAAACTTTATTGGGCACACATCCCCAATGCTGCATACTGCATACCAAGCCCAAGGGCCATTGGCCCATGGGTTCCAGAGAAGAAGATTTTAAAAGAGTTTTTACCACTTATGGGTGTGGCAAACAAATGTTTGTTCCCCCTACCCATTGAGGCTCCATATGAAATTTGGCTTTGATCAGCCCAGTGGTTTCTGAGGAGGAGACTTTTGAAGAGAGCGGGTGACTACGGACAGATGACAGAGCCTTCCTATACTATAAGCTCATCTATGAGCCTAAAGGCTCAAGTGTGCTAAAAATTGAGTTTCATAGCTACTAGAAATGGATTCAAATGAAAACAGAAAACCTGAAAGTCCTTATGTGATAATTCATGCAACAAGCAATATAAAAGGAGCAATGCATGCAATCTAATTAAAGGAATGCCATTTATAAAAATAAATAAATAAAGAAGCTTTATATCTAATTATTTGCAAACATCTGTAGCAAAAATATCACATAATATCATATTAGACAGTTTTTATTTTGTCTGACATCTAGAATGACATGCATCATTTCTAATTTCTATTTTCTTGAGCAGTTTTGTCTTTAACATGTTGTAAGCAAAATCAGGAGGTGGAAAATGAGGAACAGATTTTCTTCTTTGTTTATTTGATCATCTAAAGACAACAAGACTCAACATTTCATGTGAACTATCTTCCTTGGATATGATCTAAAAGAAATGCCAAATCCTGCTCTCTGGAGAAAAGAAAATCATTTTAACCCTTGTCCTGCTGAACCTGGATATATTGCAAACAGTGTAGATCCAGATCAGCTGGCTTCTGCTGACTGATCTGGATCTGCACTGTGTCATTAAGTATGTGAATTTGTATCAATGACCTGGATCAAGTAATCTGATTGGCTGAAAATTAGAAGGGTGTGGCATCTAAATTTATTCAGCATCACAAGGGTTAATCCGTTGAAATTTAAATACAGCACACTAAAGACTGGAAGTTATATCAGTCCACAAGGCAATTTTGCATGGCTTTCCTGGTGCTGTCAATGAAACAGCAAGGATGGTGGATAACAAAACATACCTGGGTATGTGGCGGTTGATATTGATATAATTTATATTACATAAATGTTTATTAACAGAGGATAGAAATGGCATGCAAGATACTTTTCATGCATTGTAATACGGTAAAAATAACTTATTACTGTAATTACTCTAAATATATGCTTTAATGCTTAAAACCCGTCATGACTGCAGCAGATGAAATTTTGATTTTTTTTTTTTTTTTTTTTTTTTTCAAAGAAAATAAGTCCTGACATTTCATGTGAATCATAGGCCAGATGATTCACATGAAATGTCAAAAGACTTATTTCCTCTGAAAAAAAATAAACAAGTTTAGAATGTGGTCTGCTACAAATTTTGCTTGGTGCTTCAAGAGTTAAAATTTTACTCTACTTATCCTAACATCTGAATGTCCATTTACTACCTTGCAGTCACAGAATGGGAAGCAATACTGACCCTGATACAAAACTTTTGAACACTTCTATTTTTACGGACTAAAGTATTTGTTCAGACAAATCTGTCCAAATATATATACATGTATATAAACTTCAGAGTGTTAACCTTAGCATGTTCTAGGCAAAAATCAACAGCTATCAAATAATTTTTTTTTCTTCTAATTTTCCCTGAAAAACAGGACAGCATAAGAATGAAATCCCTGAATCTTATTTTTCAAGGGAAATAAGAAAAGCTATTTAAAAATTTCCTTGTGGGTATGTACCTCATTCTAGCCATTTTATAATTCTCCAAATAAATCTTGCATACAAATTATGCCATGAAGTCTAATCAAGTCTAATCAAACAAAGTGCTTTAGAGTTCTATATTGTGAAGTGCTTTAACCAAACAAAAGATTATAGGATGCCACTCTTCTATACAAATGCAGGATTGCTAATTTTCTTCTTCTTCCCCCCGCCCCCCCCCCCCCCCCCCCCCCCCCCCCCCTAATTATTCACCTGTAGAATAATCAAGACATGAAATTAGCAAGAAAAATGCAGAATAATATCATTTCCTAAGGAAATGACTTGTTTGAAATTTCATGCTTAGTCCAGATATTAGCTTGACTTTCATGCAAATCACCCCTAATAAGGTAATACCCATAACTTCACTTTGGTGTTTTCAATTTGAAACTTTTATTAATCTTTTATTAATACAAAAAAGATCACATTTTAAACTTCCCAAATTTATCATATAACCTGTGCAAAATAATGTTACTGCCTATTATATCTCAGTAATCTAAGGAACTGGTCATCAGGTAAATGTCAGCCCATAAGAAAAAATGGAACTGTGTAACAAGTATTTACTTGAACACCTCAGATCAATTTGCATTAAAGACTACAATTCCTGGATATTTTATTTCCAGACTTGTGCTACTATTTCAGTCAGTGTGGTGACCCCTAAATTGTAAGGAAAAGTGGCTTAAAATCATGTGAAAACAAAAATTTCTCCAAGCCCCTATTAGCAGTGAGTCAGAATAACAGTGACACAAAATGTAACCATACCATGTCATGATATATTAGCTTCAATTTTATCTGTAGTATGCAATAAAATTAACACAAGTTTATCTGAAACCTGTGCAAAATCTACAGCAAAAATAACCCAAAACCTAATTTTAGCAGAACAATACCATCTAAAGCAATTCAAAAGTTCTACTCTACGCACAAATCAAACTAACAAAAAATTTAACTTCTTCACTTTACTACAACTATAAAAACAAATTTAAGGAAAAATAAAATACTTGGATTTTGGGTTGGTTTTAGCTCAACAGGTTACGAGACATTTTTTTTTGTACAAAATACTAACTTAAAAGGAAGAAAAAATAGACACCTTCCCCCCCCCCCCCCCCCCCCCCACCACACACACACACACACACAAGGGATGGTTGTTTATACTTAGAATAAATTCTTGTTTGTTAATTATGTCTGCCCATATTTCATAATGAATGACCATAACCAATTTTATGCTCCTAGAGAGCATAAATCTTAACCCTGTCCTGCTGAACACAGACAGGTCCTGTCTTTGCAAACAGTGAAGATCTAGATCAGTTGGCTGATCTGGATCTGCACTGTTTGCCATTAAGAACGTGAATTTGTATTAACAATCTGGATCAAATAATCTGACTGGCTGAAAATTAGAAGTGAGTGTGGCAACTTAATATATTGCATGACAAGGGTTAAGAGGCTTCTGAGTCATGAGTGTTCTCTTTTCCCACAATTCTGGGTTACTCAATTACACCTAGTCCCTATTTGGACTGTCTGAAACTAGCTATTAATGCATATACATGCAAATATCTCAGTAGACTTGTTAATGAGGGGTATTCGATGATAATTCTGATAAATTTTCTCAATTTTTCCATAAAACATTGTTATGGATACTCAATGGAAGTGCCTCAGTGAGTTGCTTCTAAAGAGCACCAAAAACATATAATTTTTTATGAAGAAATATGAAAAAATATCCCAGAATTATCTCTGAATACTCTCCCTGATATTTGTCAACTGGCATTACTCTGCTCTTACTGCATTAGAATATAAATTGCTGCCTATGACACTGGCCATTTGAAATAATATTGGGATACAGAATCTCACAATTGTAAAAATCTTAAGTTAATAAACTTTCAAGTTCTATGGATAATTGCACTCCAGTAACACAGGTGCCTTACTCAATGGAAGTAATAAATTAGCTTCTATGAAAAACTGCACTTCAGTAACACAGGTATCTACCTCAATGGAGTAATAAATAAGATTCCTTTGGAAATTTGCACTCAAGTAACACGGTATGTACCTCAGTGGAAGATGGATTCTAGCCTGTCCCTATTGTCTTACCCATGAAGCTCTTAAAATTAAATTCAGACATTTCTATTGGGCTGGGGTGGCCTAGTAGTTAGTGTAATCATCAACTTGAAGACAGGCCTGTAGGTTCAAACCCAGTTGGGACTAATAATGTTTACACACCATTAATACATAAAGCTCATAGCTGATGTGCCCTGAGTTGTGTACAAAGAGGACAGAGAGTTGCATGGTGCCTGGCAATGACATCAAATGTCCACAGGGAATCCATAAACACATTTAACATACATTTTGTATTTGACACTGCCTCCATGTGCCTCTGGTGCCTAGTAGCATTAAAAATCTGCACAAGAATACAAATTCTTAATGTTTAGTAGCCTCACATTTATAAGTGTCCTAACAATACACTCAGACAAGTCTTATGATAAAATCCTGTAACTACATGTATTTGTGTGATGGGTGGGGTGCACACTGTTGGGATGACAAAAACAGACTGTACTACATAAAAATGTTTGAAGGAAAAAAATAACTACTATCACTTTCAACAAAATTTCTACAATACTGGCAAAAATATTTAATAAATTTTGTATTATAGTGTTCAGACAATAATAAAAGCACACAATAATAAAAATTATTATAAAGAAATACAATTTTGCAAAACCTCTATGCATTCAATAATGTATATTATTCAATCACCCCTAAACCATATGAAATAGCTAAAACTATAAGTCCTTTTCAATCAAACACTTAAATGAATTTTATGCCAAAAACTTTCTAGAAAATATATTTGGCTCTACAACTTTGCATACTAAAAGAAACTTTAGCAGACAAGATAGTTTTTCTTACCATATTTATTCTAAGTATTCAGACAGACAAGCCTGAGCAAATTCTGTAGACCCAGATCAGATGCCACAGAGTGGAGCATATGATCATGATCTACACTGTTTGCCATTCAACCATCACTTTTTAGATACAACACCAGGTAGTCAAATGGCCTTGTTCATGTTTTAGATGCAGTATGGTTAGGAGTGAGTGTCTTGACTATATTGGGTAAAAAAAAGTCCTTTCCTTTGCCAATAGGGCTTGATATTTCCTATGTATCATTTTTACAAAATATCATTCTATTTTCCAGGAAAATCAGAAAACAGTATTTCAAGATGTTATCTGCTAAAATTTCAATTCAGCACATAAAGAGCCAAAAAAAAAAAAAAAAAAAAAGGGAAAAAAAATGCAGGAGGGGAAGTGATGATACTCAACAAAAACTTACACAACGTTGCTGTTAAAAGTAAGAGCACAAAAAAACACATATTAGAAAACAATTTTATAACTATCACATTACAGTGGGAGGTAAATACACTCATCGTGACAGGCTAACACAATTTATATTCTCCACTAGACTTCCATGTTTTCTGTGAAATTTGTTTTCATTACGAAAACACACCTATTCAAATATATAGAAAATTTTACCTCCAAAAACATAAAATTTTCAAATAAAAAAAATCTGATATTTTTTATATTTCAGCTCAAAATATAGATTGTTGGTACTCGTTAGAACTGCCTTGACGAGGCAGTTCTAACGAGTACCCACAATCTATTTTTTGAGCAGAAATAAGAGAAATAATGCATACCCCTGTAAACCCCAGTTTTACTATATAAAAGTGGGGTTTAAGGGGGTCAATATTATATAGGCATGTTTTCGTGATGCATTAAATGACTGATGACAAGTTGAAAATAAAAGGACAATCCTTAGAGTGCTAAGTACAACTGCAGAGATGACATTTTGATTAGTTTTTTTCATATTTTTCAGAGAAAAAAAGCTTGATACTTTATGTGACTCATCTACCTAGCAACGGATTCACATGAAATGCCAAGTCTTATTTTCTAAAAATATAAAAAAAATTAGAATGTCATCTGTTACAATTTTGCATAGTGTTTTAAGGGTTAACAAACAAATATGCAACCAATGACAGTTCAGATCTGCCTACACATATTCAGCTGCGTAGTGTTTTAAGGGTTAACAAATAAATATGCAACCAATGACAGTTCAAATCTGCCTACACATATTCAGTTCAGAAGTAGTCTGATTTGAGTCAGCAATGTTTGCACATGCCATTTTGTCAGAAAAAATGGTGTACAAAGTTTCAGCCCAACTATGGTATTTCGTATTTTGAAAAAAAAAAACAAAAACAGTAAAGCAACAAAGACATTCTTAAAGCCTTTGATAATGTAATAATGGGCATTATTCATGCAGGCACTTCTCTGGGACTAGAAATACATGGAAGCTAGGGAAAAAATAAACTTCTTTTAATCTTTTATGCAAATCTACATACGTTATTTCTAGAATTCATTTTTTAAATAACTCTTCCCTGCACCATTAAAACAAGTCTTACCATTTTCTAAAACACATTTAAAAATACATGTTCTTAATCACGGACTCACAAAACATTTTTAGTGCATTTCACAAATTAACTCAACTCAGTGTTACATCTTACTTTTCTAAGAATTTCTCTATCTATGGACTGCAAATATTGCAAACATATTAGTGTATGACAACTGACTGAGTGCTGCTCTTAGAAAAGGAGCCCAGCTTTGTACTTCCTAAAAATCTCTTAAAATCACACAGAATGACAAACAGTATCAATTCTGATGGACCCTCTCATCTGGATCTACACTGTTTGCAAATGTTTAAGTTTTAGTCTATTGGGTTGACAGACAGACAAACAGACAGACAGACTGACAGACAGATTATCTGCACCTTTCACTGGAACCTTTCTAATAAGCCACATTATCAGAAAATGTACCATATGACATATGCACCCTACAAAGACTCAGATCAGCTTGAACACCTGTGTACTCTGATCAGTTATCACTATCCACAAAGTACCCAGTACATACTCTGATAATATTGTCAAATGTGCAGGTTGATCGGAGTCTTGGTTGGGAAGCATAGCTCCAGATAAGAGTGGCTATTCACATATTTTTTTTATTACTCCACAAAAATATATGTTGTGGGTACTCATTAGAAGGGCCTCAGTGAGGCACTTCTAATGAGTACCCACAACATATGTTTTCATGGAGGAATAAGAAAAATATTAGTACTTTTTGGGTGAAAAAAAAGTGCCTTATCTGAAGCTATCGGAGGACATCATAAGGCACATTACCTCATTTTGCAGCTCAATTATTTTTTTCTCTCCAAGCCGAGGTTCCTTTTCCAGTTAACAGCTCAATTAGACTAATTTTGAGTTTGGGAGCAGTATGAGATACCTAAGCTCTATGTGCCGTCATGAATGACAAACAGAGAAGATCCTGAACAAACTGTGTGAATGCAATTTGGTCTAGAGCTTCAGTCTGTAAAGGTATCTGTTTCTGGCTCCTGGTCAACTGTTAAAATTCCTAGTTGTTTGGTTAACAATGTTAGGTAATTTACTAACCAGGAAATTTACTAACCAAAAACATAGCTCCAGATAAGATATTTCTTTTTTCAACCAAACAATACAGATATTTTTTTCATAATTCTCCACGAAATTTATGCTATTTTTTCTTTGTGTTTGTGTTGAGGCCCAGTGAACCCTATGGGGTAGTGTTGAGCACTGTCAGTTTACCTAACTACAATTTTACTGGGCAGGCTTAGTCCTCTAAGCGGTTAACCAGTACTGTGAACATTCTTTCACCAGAAACTGACAACTGCCCTTCTTGAATCAGCAGAAGGGAGAATTTATGCTCTGGGTACTTACTGGAATCATGTAAGCAAGGTGATTCTAATGAGAACCCATAGCATATGTTTTCATGAAGAAATAAGAAGTTACCTATAAGGATGCCCCGCTTATCTAGGATTATGCTAAAAAACAATAGGTCATAACTTTCTACAGTATTTCATTCATAAAATGAAGGTGCAAAATATGCAATTTGTGGTATAAAATTCTGTCTGTCCTTTATCCACAAAGAAAATCTTGTGAACGATTTGCAGAAATTTTAATCGTTCACTTAATAATTTAATTGCATTTTTCAACACATACTGCGAGAAAGTCAGTTTAATGATGTTCTGTTCCAAAAGTTACCTCACTGAAAAATGCCACCTGCTAGTATGTGGCTGATTTGTTGTAAAATAAAAAATCAACAACAGCAATAAAACTCACAACATCAACACCATAGCATGCCATGCTGTTTTAAATGCCTAACAGACAGTCATATCAAATGCAGGGAATGGGGAAAAAATACAATATAAACTTGGTTCATGCTTTTTGAAACTAAAACTATTTTTCAAACAACACTTTGAAAACATTATACAAACACCTTCAGACATCATGCAAGTATCTTCTTGTTTATGGTTTGGTAAACTGAATATACTGTGTAAAATATCACTTTTTCACACAGTTTTTGATGGAATTGTTTGCTAGATATCACGGAAGAACATCATTTTTTTTGGAACCAGATATAACCTTCTCCGCCCTAAATATCCAAAAAGTAGACTCTTCCATCTTTGAACTTGTTTTTTTGACAAAACTCACAAGCAGAATGGCAGAGCCAAATGGGACGGCTTGTATCAAGCTGTCTCATCTGAATCTATACTGTCAGCAAAACTTCATGTTTGCTGAAGGGGCAAAGAGTTAACCCTTAAAACACCATGCAAACTGTAGCAGACAACATTCTAATATATGTTTATTTTGTTTGTCAGAGAAAAATAAGGTTTGACATTTCATGTGAATTGTCCACTTGGCAGACAATTCCCATGTAATGTTGAGCCTTATTCTCTGAAAAGTAATATAAAATATATTTCAGAATGGAAAGCTTGACATTTCATGTGAACTGCCTGCTTGGCAGACAAAAAATCCACATGAAATGTCAAGCCTTATTTTCTCTGAAAAGTAATATAAAATTTATTTCAGAATGTTGTCTGCTGCCGTTCTAGTTATAGCTTTAAGGGCTAAATAAAAGCATCAAAGTTTGCCCTCTCCATCACAATTACTGACTGAATACTTTTCAAACTAAGTGGAACAATCATGCAATGGTATTTACTGCCTACCTGTATCTTATCCAGCCTGTTCTGGATAGTATGTCTGTCACCGGCAATATCGGCACACAGTGAAAGCTTCTCTCTGATACTGTTCAACCATTCAATACACTGGTTGTAGGAATCGTTGTACTGCTGGTGGTCAGCAACAAAACCTTCGTATTGTTGCACACGCTCCTGCGAATGAATAAAATCACGTTAAACATGGTTGATAAGTTACATGTATAGTTACCGTACAAGTATGATAAATCTAAACAAAGTCATACTTGTGTTAATGGGTGAAATTTAACAAAATAGTTCTGTATCGATCTAGTATGATGTCATATGGGGTACCAGAACAGTAACTTTTACTTCCAGGAAGTAGTGTACACTTATTTGACCATTTTTGTTTAGTTGTATTGGATTTATATGTGCTAATACTTCAAAGGAAACATTTAGACATACAACGTTTTAGAGTAGAATAGTTTCATTTGCCTCACCCATATGAGCATATACTGCACTGATCTTCAATATGTTAATTTTAAAAATAGCAATAACCTTTAGTATAATGGATTAAAAGCTAGCAGATAACATATGCATTTTCACTTTTTTCCTCTAACTCTCTTTAAATGTAACAAAATACCAAACTCTATTTTCTAGAAAAAATGAGACAGATAGCCTTCATCCACATTTTTTTCTCTATGTGCATGTGTGTATGTGTTTAAAGCATTACTTACTTTTGCATGACTGCAGAGTTTCTCATATCTGGAACCAGTCTGAGAGACAAAGTTAGCAAGCTGAGGATCACTGCTGCTCTGTACCAGGGTACGAGCCTTGTCATCCACCGAATCTATCACACGCTGGTATGACAAAACATCCTGGTGAAGCACCTATAAATAAGAATACAGAACACATTGAATAACATTTAAGCCATCTTGTTAAAACTGAATGCCCATATATTCACACCATGCCAACACGTCCAATAAAATACTGAGGTTTATTTTGGACAAGACAAACACATTCAAATATGTGGACAGCCAATACCAAGCGTACGTTTCTTTAATGGTATCATGAGAAATGAGATATCATTCTTCCTTTGTGTTCTTGTTGCTGTTGTTGTAAAACAAAACTGTCAATAAGCAGTGTTTATAAGATACCTCCCCACTCAGAAACCAAAATGTAATGGATGGACAGACAGACAGATGGATGGACAGACACGAAAACAGTATACCCCCCCCCCACCCCCACAAACACAGTTGGGTATAATAAAGTTATTTATAGTAATAATGAAGACCAGACTACAAGTTCAGCTTGGACAGGATTTATTGTCTCGATAAAGACCAAACTGTCAACTTTCAGCTTTTGCATAGCAAACAAAGACCATACCATTACTCTTTTTGAGCAAATAAGGCTTTTATTTAGATTTTTTAACTTTGCATTCTGGGTAATTTGGATGCTGTTTTGTTGTCTGTGGATTTTTTTTTAAAAATTAACTTTTTCAAAAAAAATCTTTCAGGAATACCATCAGAGTGTCAAACAGTTTGGATCCAGATCAGGCCCGACATTTGTTGGGCCTGATCTGGGTCCAAACTGTTTGCAAAGGTTATCAGCAGACGACAAAAAATTAAAGACAACATTTTAGATTTTTATTCATCTAAAGTACTTTTCACAATCTTAAGTTCAAGGAACTTTAAATAATATATCGGTAAAAGATATTGGTCTGTTTACCTTGAAATTCTGGAGCTGTGTTTTCTTCTCCTCCAGAGTAGACCTAAGTGGAACATTTCCCTCCAGCTGCATCTCGGCATCCCTGAGCCACTGCTCCACCTGACCGTAACTGTCGTCAAAGGTGGTCCACTGAACAAGGGCCACTTCTAACTTACGCTGAGCTGATGACAGGTCATCAAACAGACTCTCCCAGGCCATCTTCATCTGACGTAATTCTTGTCGGACCTTCTCTCGGCCCTCTGTGGCTGTGTTGGGATAGAGTTTCTCCCCAGCTTCAATGACTTGGTTCAGTTTGGCAAAACCAGAGTCACGCTCACTGATTAGTTCCTGGAAAACAAAAGCAGTCTTGTTGTTGTTTTAATTTTGTTTTTGCAAACAAACTATTTGTGATCATACTTAACGCTTAATAGCACTCTGGGTAAAGTGTTCAGCAGACAGCATTTCAAAATATTTTTCTTATTTTTCCCAGAAAACAGGATTTGACATTGCATGCAAATTGTCTCCATTGCAGACAATTTGCATGAAATATCAAATCCTGTTTTCTGGGAAAGATAAGAAAATATCATCAATTTGTCTTCTGTTGAATTAGCCCAGAGAGCAGTAAAGGTTAAGAAGCAGCAAAAGAAAAGATCTGTATGTGTATCCCTAGCAGTCATGGTTTGGAATTCAGCTCACAAATCATCACATAATTGTACAATGCTCCCTTGCATATATCATATTTATCCTAAATATATTAACTTCTTACCCCACTTATCCTAAATGTGAAAAAGTTTCATTTACTACTTGTTGATGTGTATAAAATGTGCTGGGCAAGTGGCAAACACTGTAGACTCCGACTCCACATTATTTTCTCATGTCTGTCTGTCCAAAAATTTAGGTAAATACAGTAGCTACTATCAAAATATCATATAATCATCACCTCAAAATGTTTGAAATACTGTTGCTGGAATGCTAAAGAACACAGTCAGAAGCCTGGTGTAATGGTCAGAAGCCTGGTGTAATGGTTTTGTTTGTGTTGAGGTTTTACTGCCCAGTCAACCTAATGGGATCATGTTGAGCTCGGTCAATTTACCTAACCATACTTTTGACTGAGCGGGTTTAGTCCTCTAAGTGGTTAACCAGTATTGTGCACATTCTTTCACCAGAAACCAGCAACTGCCCTTCTTGATTCAGCAAAAGGGAGAGAATTGGAAAGTAATTCATAGTCAAATCTCCACGAAAGAATGTTGTCAACCTGGTAGGGGTCAAACCCACAACCTCCTGATCACCAGTCGGACGGACATTCAACTGAGCTACTGAGGCTGGTTGGTGTAATGATATTCTAAGGGTATGTCTAAAATGTAAAAAATATAATTACCTGTATTTTTTCTAGTCTTTCCTCCAGTTCCTGTCTTGATCCAGAAGTGTCAGCATTATTGGCAAATTTATCCTTGGCTTTAGCCAGCCACTGAGTACATTCCTTTGCTCTGTCTTTATACAGTTTGTGATCGGTCACATTCTGTTCACATTTCTTCTGAACATCCTGGAAATGAGAAAAAGTATAAAAGTAGAAAACAAAATTATGAACTATTTTATGTACAGACTACTCATATTACTTCAAAGCAAGCGTCACAAGAACTACAACAGGCATTCAAAGTAGCAACGTGAACTTTTAATTCCCAAAGTCACTCAAAAGCATATACAAGAGAATGTTAATAAAAGTGCCTGTTGTGTTCTGGCTTCTCATATTACTATTGATATACAATTTTTTGTTACACACACACACACTCTCTCTCTCTCATACTTTGAAGAACAACTAAGCCCAGACATTTAAAAGAGATAGCATATAGGGTAATCAGCCACAAATGAATCATAGTGGACAGCGTGGATAGAGGATGGGAGAACAATGACTAGAAAGCAGTCAAAACATCACTGTACAGAAGATTTTTACCTTAACAGTCTGTTGCAATGACTGATATCTTGCTGTCAGCTGTGAGATAGAAGATGCCACTCTTGTCTCACCAGTCAATTGTTGTAATGTCTGAGCCTCATCTGAGAAATTGTCAACTTCACGCTGGTTGGACTTTATCTCTTGTAACAGATCCTGTAAACGTTAACACAATTCTTGTTATATTTTTTCCAGTTTCACCTTTATTTTCATTCATATGTATCATATTTATTCTAAATACTGGGAATCTTAATAACTTACCATACTTGTTTTGAACTTTTAGCAAGTCCTTCCTGTTATGTCTAAAAAACATTTGAAGAGTGGCAAACTGTGTAAGCCCTGATCAAACACTGAAGTCACATTCTGTGGCATCTGATCTGGGTCTATACTGTTTGCTCAGACCTGTCTGTCCCAATATTTAGGGTAAATATGGTGCTAAAATAGTTCTAACTCTTGAAGTACCGTTCATATTTGTTGCAAATAGCATTCTCAAATATTTTTTTTTATTTTCTCTCTCCGAAAACATAATCTGAGAATGTTATCCGCTACTGTTGTGACTGATGCTTTAAGGGTTAAAAAGAAATATCTGAATAACAATTGTCTTTACAGGGTTCCATTTTCCCTAATTTGTAGCTAGTCTCTTTTTGTGAGAAAAATTATATATAAAAAAAAACACACACAAAAAAAATACCACAATAAAATAAACAAAATAAACAAATACAACACAAATTTTGAGTAAATTACCTTAACAGAAAAATAAAACTTTATTTCTGAGGTAAGGAAGAAGTGAAAGAATATATACGAAGATTAAAAAAGTGTTAACTTATATGAAACTTTCTCAGTCTGGGTCTTCACCTCAAGATCACTGAATGGTGGGGCTTGCAAGGCTAAACATATAGACCAGTATCTAAAAACTTACATCAGTCCAAGTATCAGCTATTCATATTTAAAAAAGTAACCAAAGAAAAACTTAAATACATTTTAAGTCATCCACCAATGACTGGGGTAGTAGAAAAGCTTTCTTGGCCTATCATACACGCATGCTAAAAATGGACAATTAATTAGCTTACCCAAAGCCCTACTTATAGTACATGCATTATATGCATCAATAAATCATAGTGCAGAAATATACAAAAATGAGAGTATTCAAAAATGGGAAGCCTTTGAAACATGAATATGTAACATTTCTGGACCATTACAATGGCAACAATTTAAACAGCTATCGAATTTGTTCAACTCAACATCCAGGTAAGGAAAAAACTTCAACCAGACCTAAAGTAAAGAACTACAGCAACTTTGTAACCTTCAGCCTACTGTATTCAAAATTAACCAATAAACCCTTAACCCATTGTAGACTGAATGAATTCCCTCACACTATATATTGGAAAAGTCCAATTTCAGTTTTAGTTATGTCAGGCAGGTCTGCACGGTTTGAAAATCACCCTTTTAGGGTTTCCAGACTACAATGGTGTAAAGCCCTAATCACAACTGCAGCAGACAACATTTTTATCCTTATTTTGCTAGCGTTAAATTTCAAATCTTATTTTCTCTGAAAAATAATAATAAAAAAAAATAGAATGTTGTCTGCTATAATTTTGCTTAGTGCTTTAAAGGGTTAATGCTAGCTTCAAGGGAGTCCAAGCAAGATGGAAAGGATCCACTGTCAACTAACTGTAAAACACTATTCAAAACTGAAGCAACCCACACTTTTTGTATATTTTTTCCTAAGTCAATAAGACTGGACATTTCATGTAAATTGTCTGTTGCTTTGCAGACAACTTTAATGACAGGTCAAATTCTCTCAGAAAAAAATAAAAATAATAAAAATTAGAAAGCTGTCTGCTACAATTTTAAATGGTACTCTTATGTTGATATAAAAAAAAACAGTGCAGACCCAGACATCTGATCAGGTGTCACCCCTCTGATCTGATTGTGCAACACTATTTGCAAAAGTCCATTCATTTAGAATGCTAAGCATTTATGGTTTAATGGATGACATAAATGAGTGATTTAAACTTTTACCTGAAAAAATAAAGCTCAAAATATAAATAGAATAAAATGGCTATTTGAACTTAGAATACATTGTAATACCAAAACCAGAGACAACACTGACAAGTCTTGAGTAAAAAATATCTTTCTACTTTCAAGTACATTACAGCCATATTCAAATATGATACTGAATGATGATGATGATGATGATTTGGTGTTTTAATTCACTTTTAATGTTGATGTGTTTGAAAACTGCTGTGTGATTAGCAAACAGTGCAGACCCTGATCAGATGCCGCATTCTGTGGCATCTGATCTGGGTCTACACTGTTTGCCAAGTTCTGTCTGTCCAAATACCTAGGATAAATATGGCAAACCAGCTTAGCCAACTAGGCAAAACTGGCATTATAGCAATCAAAGTGGACCACCCTATATTCACTTCAGGATCTCTTAATAATACATTTACTAAATGAACATCCTACATGGCCCAATTACTATGTGAGTGAACTGAGAAGGTCCTGACCACACAATAGGGATTGTCTAGGATGGTCCAGGTCTTCTCTGTCAAATAAGAGATGGAGCTGGTTCTCATAGTTCATTTCATTATGGTACTGAGCTTATTTTGTCCAACAAGCCTGAACTGACCATTTGAAATACAGCAAACTTCCACTTTTAAGACCACCGATCTTCTACTGTCAGTCCCAAATGGTTTCTTTTTTATTATTCCATTTTCAATATTAACCTTTGTCCTGCTGGACCTGGCTATACCCTGCCTTTGCAAACAGTGCAGATCCAGATCAGTTGGCTTCTTTGCCATTAAGTATGTGAATTTATAGCAACAATCCAGATCAAGCAATCTGATTGGCTGAAAATTAGAAGTGGGTGTGGCATCTTAATTTATTCAGCATGACAAGGGTTAAGACCCTTCCACTAATAAGACCACTTTTAGGCTGTCCTAAAGTGGTCTTAAGAGGGGAATTTTACTATAATTATGTCATTTTGGTTAAGATGAAATGAGCACATGACAATATATTGTTGATGCTGAACTTTCTTTTACTTAAGAAAATAATGTGCTTGACATTTCCTGCACAACGTTTCCTAGAAACATGCAAGAAATGTCAAGCCCTAATTTCCGTGAAATGTTTCAATTACTTGTTATCTCATAGCTCCAAGTAAGTTTTTGTTTTTTTCTTCAAAGGTGGCAATCGGAGCTAATATCGCTATAACCTTATTTTTTGTTGTCTAAAAATACAATTTCCAAACGAAATTAAACTACCCCTAGTTTGTTATAAAATGCTTCTAAGGACTGTGCAATAAAGAAATATAGGAGAAAATATTGCCTAAATATGTACTTTCTAACGAGAGTGCAACGCCAAGTTAGGTCAAGGGAGGTAATAATTTTATAAATTAAATACTGATTATACTCTAGTTATTTGAAAAGTTTTCAGGAATATGTGTATCTTTATGAGTTTGTATGATGAGAAAGTATATTTCTTTCACAATGAGTGTGCAAATTCTTCAAAACCTCACTGAGAACTTAAACTATTTTGGTGAAACTTAGTGTACCAGAACACTTGTTCTTTTTAATTTTACAAACATTATAAATATCGAAACAACAGTGTGGAAAACTCAGTTGGGCTTCTGTGATTTTATGTCAAATCAATATTTGCTCTACCAACCACCTTTAAATCAAAACATATTGATATTTTCTGGTTTCTCCATCATAATGATATGGTATTTTACGTCACTTTCAATATTATTAAGTCATATTAAGAGAATGGACAAATGATAAATAAAGGCTCTGTGCAATGAAGTGCAGTACTGTCATGAGCTGAATTCTGCCTCCAGCTGGATTGGAACCAGGGACCTTGTCGGGAGCGCTAACCACTTGGCCATCCGGACTATTCTCATATATTTCTTCATAAACACATTTTGTGACTGGAAATGCCTCACCAAGGCACTTCTAATGCCTACTAGGTATGTTCTCATTGAGAAATAAGAAGAGTATTTATCCTGGTACAACTCCTCTTATCTGGAGTTATGCATGCTCTTTTTTAACCTTTACCATTCTCAGGGCTAATTCAGCAAACAACAAATTGGTGATATTTTGTCTTATTTTTTTCCCAGACAACGGGACATTTCATGCAAGCAGTCTTCTGTGGGAAAAATAAGAAAAATATTTCAAAATGCCATCTGCTGAAAAATTTACCCAGAGTGCTAAGCTTTAACTTTTGTCTGCATGACTATCAAATGAGGAATGACAGATCAAGCAATGTAAGCCGGTATGGCATGTTACAACAGCAACAGAAAACGTTCTTTGTTTTTCTATACATTTCAGAGAAAACAAGGAAACATCTATATGAATTGTCACTATGCAGACACTTAACAAAATATTAAACCTTATTTCCTCTGAAAAATAACAATAATAAAAACAATTTAGGATGTTGTCTGCGACAATTTTAAGGGGAATGGATACACTTTCATGGGAGGTAACTCTGCCATAACTGTTTTTGCATCCCTTTTGAAAAATGGTCTACACTAAATGCAAAGAATTTGTCTCTGGGGTGCAAATTCTTTTCTACTGGAATAGATCCCTTTTCAAAATGGGATGGCTGTTTGAGAAAGCAAACAGGAAGCCACAAAAGTTGTCTCCCTTGGACAAAGTGAAAGAAAACCTATCAAGTGTATCCTGTCCACATAAATGATGTTTCTAGAATTAAATGAGGAATGATGGACAAAGCAATGTTAGAAAAGCTGATGTTAAGAATGATGTGTAATGTTATCAGATGAATTAAGGAAGTGTATTTGATGATAATTCTGGATAATTTTCTCCAAACCTCTGTAAAAACTTATATTGTGGGGACTCATTAGAAGCACCTCAGTGAGGTGCTTCTAATGAGTACCCACAACATGGGTTTCTTTGGAGAAATACATTACGAAAACATGCCAATTCAAATATTCTGAAAATTTTACCACTAAAAATGAAAATTTTCAGATAAAAAAATTCTGATATTTTTCAAATTTCTGCTCAAAACATAGACTGTGGGTACTTGTACGAGTACCCACAATCTATGTTTTTGAGCAGAAATAAGAACAATAATGTATACCCCTGTAAACCCCAGTTTTATTATATAAAAGTGGGGTTTAAGGGGGTCAAAACTATATAGGCGTACTATCCCAGAATTATCACCAGATACTCCTCCTTAACAATCCTCTGGTGGTTATGAAATAAAAGGATGTGTTAGTCTGTAGACTGGGCATGAGGACTAAGGACCGTGGAATTCATGCCAAGTATGGCGAATGAATGGACAATGTAAAGATTACATTCACTTCTGGATAGGGTCTATAGCAGGCAAAAAAGTTGTTTTCTGGCATTTGTAAATATTAAGATCTGAGCAGACCATGCAATCTCACATGTGCATGCTAGCCTCTGTTGTTCACATAGTATCCTCAAGTTATTTTTCCTGGTATAAAAGGAGCTTGTAACACAAGCCAGGTCTCAATTAGTAACAGTGTTTTCAGAGAAAACAGATGGCCCCGCCCCCACAACCATGAATTTTCAGTTTTACTACTGCTTTGACATTGAAAAACTGGGTCACTGTCACCAAAATCTAATCCGTTCTTTGTTATGACCCACTTATATATCCATGAAATTTTTGTAAGAATCTAACCACTGGTTCACAAGATATTGTGCAGACAAAAAAGTGTGACGCCAATGCCAACACTGAAACCACTGTTGATGTCAAACGTCAAACGTCAACGCCAACGCCAACTCCAACAAGATCTGCACAAAAAACAATATATCCCCCTCCCCAAAGGTTGGGGAACATAACAAGCCTGTATTCAGGCATATGCTCAGCGCAAACTAAGAGCAAGCAAAGTTTGCTCTAACATAATCAGTTCACTAATAATAGAAGTTTTGATTTTAGAAAGTGATCTTAACATGCTCTGACTGCATGAGGGGAATTAAGACTGCACATGCATAGTTGGTATATGCCCCAAGAGAACAGCTTACATTATCTACAGGAATGAATGACTAATGCTCTGGTGCAGATGCAAAGATGCTCTAAATAAGAAAATTGTAGAAGAAATTTTTTGCAGTTACTTTCCTTTAAGTTTACTGTTATTTGTAAAACTACTTCCAAAAAGATGAAATACGCTCGTACATTGTAGGAAAGCAAAAAATTATCAATGAAAATATCCAAATAAGAAAAAGATCTTTATGCCATTATGTAAACTGTGAAGTCCCAGATAGGCTTGCACATCTGCACAGTTTGATCTGAGCCTTATCTGTTCACAGATAATTTACAGTATCTGCTGACTTGGTGAATGGGAAATGAAGGCCCTGGTCAGAGTAGTCAAATGTGCAGGCTGATATGTTGTTGTTGAGTTGAGGTTTTACAGCCCAGTCAACCCCATCATTTGGAGCTGGTCAGTTTACCTAATCACACTTCTCTTGGGCAGGCTTAGTCCTCTAAGCGGTTAATCAGTATTTGTACACATTCTTTCACCAGAAACTGACAACTACCCTTCTTGAATCAGCTGAAGGGAGAGAATGACCGTAGAAAATATTTCATGATCAATCTCTATGAAAGAATGTTGCCGGACCCAGCAGGGATTGAACCCAGGGCTTCCTGATCACCAGTTGTGTGCGCACCCCACCTCATCCACCTCAGGCTGATATAGGCCTTCTTGTCTGCATATGGCATAAGGATACTTTCCTTGCATAGCAATTCATTCGTGACTATTGCAGTCCCAAAACAAGTCATAAAGAAAACATACCTATATAATTTTGACCCCCTTAATCTCTGCTTTTATATAGTAAAATTGGGGTTTACAGTGGTATACATTATTTTTCTTATTTCTGTTCAAAAACATAGATCGTGGGGTACTCATTAGAATCGCCTCAGTGAGGCAGTTCTAATGATATTAGTACCCATAATCTACGTTTTGAGCAGAAACATGAAAAATATCAGAATTTTCATCTCAAAACTTTCAGTTTTTGGTGGTGAAATTTTCAATATATTTGAATAGGCATGTTTTCGTAATGTGCCTTTTTGAACAGGATGGCCAGTGTCTTCAATAGCCCCTGTATAAACTCTATGTCCAAACATTTTGGGCAAATAAAGTAAAACAGAATAAATCTTATTTTTTGTCTTATTTAGAACAGAGAATGATAGATGAGCATGGACTTGTATGATGCAAAGTTTTAAAATGCATGGAATGAATGAAAATGAAGCATGCTAACTGAAGTATTTTCCCTTGTGCACATAAACCACTTAATACTAAACCAGTACAGTAACTGTCCTAAAATTTCAAACACTTTATCCCATACTTTTTATGCTTAAATTTTGCTTTTTATACACTTGTTTCTTGAAATACTTAGTGGAATGACAAACAGTGTAGACCCTGATCAAATTGCAAGGAGCTGTCTGATCTGTGTCTGCACTGTTTGCATATGCCATTTCATCAGGAACTTTGGTGTATGAAATTTTAGGACATTTACCGTAATCATACAGCAGCAGGGCCGGGAACACCAAGCACGTATTCACCATAAGCTACGTAGGAATAAGCGATTACATCAATGCAAATAAATGATAATGATATGAAACATACTTCCTGTGTTTCCTATTTTCAAATCAGAAAATCAAGAGTTAGATGAATTAACTGACAATGTTCATAACCAACAAAACATAACAAAAATTAAAAAAAGATCACACTCTTGTATAATTTCCGTAGTCTTCTAAGTTTTCTTGACTTAGCAAATCAGACACCGATAATTTCTTCTATATGAATTCATACGGAAACAGGCTCCAGATAAGGATTTGTGTTCATTGGGTTAATACCATCCCCTTTTTATGAATTGGGTTTCGTTTGTCCAGTTTATATTCCTTTTCCAGTCCGATCATCAAACTTACATCTATGATTTAGCCTCCTGGACATAACTCTACATTATAGAGCTATGTCTAGGAACCACAAACATAGATGGCTCCAGGGTATGGAAAAAATTCTTTTTGTGGGTTTCACTTTTGATTCCAGCCATCATTACGGAAACACGCCTATTCAAATATATTGAAAAATTTACAACCAAAAAAGGAATTTTTTTTTTATAAAAAATTCAGATATTTTTCGTATTTCTGTTCAAAAACGTAGATTGTGGGTACTCGTTAGAACCGCCTTGCCGAGGCGGTTCTAACAAGTACCCACAAACTATATTTTTGAGCAGAAATAAGAAAAATAATGTATACCCCTGTAAACCCCAGTTTTACTATATAAAAGTGGGGTTTGAGGGGATCAAAATTACATAGGCGTGTTTTCGTGATGCATGCTGAAACTTCCCATATAAAAGCCCAGCAGCTACATTATTGTAGAAATGAAATCGGATTTAAAAGCGTAATTTAAAGTTTATTCAACTGTGAAACAAAAAGACATCAGAAGAATAAATCTGTAAAATTCAAGCAAATACAGCGATTTTTTTTATCAGGTTTTCTGATACAAAAATTACCTATACTTTTTGCCTACGGAAAAAGCTAAACTTACCAGAAACATCCAAAGAATGTACAGGGATGGTATGCTGATAACACTTTTTGTATTGGTTATCCATGATTTTTTTTTTTTTTTTTTTTTTTTTTTTGTACACTCACAAAATACATTTTAGTGTGTATTTAAGCTGTATAAAATAGGGTAAATACACAAACACGCTGCTTATCTGGAACACTGCAGACATCTTACATTTAAATCTTTTCCTAGAAAGCCCTATTTTCAAAGCACCTTATCTGACCAAAAAAGAACTGATATTTTTCTATTCCTCCATGAAGACAGTTTGTGGGTACTGATTGGAGTTGCCTCACCAAGGTGCTTCTAGTGAGTACCCACAACCTATGTATTCCTATCTGAAGTTACGATTTTTTTTTTTTACTGTGCAAGGTCACTGCTGTATTTTTACATTTCCAAAGTGACAAAGATCTACTTCTGCATATTTTTTTTTCTTTTTGTTTTTAATGTTATTGTTGTAAAGCATCATTTTAGCCCTTATAAACTTTTATCTGTAAATTGTTGTACAATTCTGTCTCAATACTGCCATATAAATATAAACCATGAAATTACAAAAAAGCTCTCAAAACACTGTGCTTACACTATTGTGCAACTAAAAATGACTACCAGTTAAAACATGGCAGACAACAGACCATAATATAAAGTCTGGCTAATTTGACTCTAAGACAATAGATGGTGTTAAAATTTGACTACCAGTCAAACATGGCAAAAAACAGACTGTGCCACAAACCAATTTGACTGCCAGTCAAAACATGGCCAACAACATACTGTGTCACAAACACAAACACATGACTACCAGTCAAAACAAAATCAAACCCTGTGCTGAATAGCTTACTCTCTCAACTTGAGCAAATACAACAATAACGTCTTCCCAATCCTCAATATCTCTCATGATTCCCTGAGCAAGCATTCATCAAAATACACAAAAGATATATGAGCCAAAGCAGAGGAGACCTGCTACTGTAGAAAATCCTTAAAACCTGCATAGTCAGGCTTTTCAGCTGTTTGCTGGGTAGATCCCAGTTCTATGTGTGGTTTGATTCAAATGAGCTGTGTCAAGCAAAAATGTATCTTTTGGGCATGGGAGGACAGCACAGGCCCAGATCAGACTGCATCCATCCATCACTGAAGAGCAAAGGCCTAGAGGAGACCTTGTGCACGCTCGGGATGATGTGAATCCGCACATTTTGAACATGCTCAAAGACACTTTTTCGCCTAAATGATACATGTGATTTGTGCATCATCCAGAAGATACACTGGTTTGTCATGGCATTTATCAGTCCCATGTATATGTTCATTATATGTGCACAGATCCGTATAAAGGAGTATTCAGAAGATATTTTTGTTATTTTTGCACCAAAATGTATCTTGTGGGGACACAATGGAATCCCATCAATGAGGCAACTTCCTTGAGTATCCAAAAGATAGGCTTTGGCGCAAAAATCAGTTATTTTAAATTATTGCCTTAACTGGAAGTATGACAGAACAATGCAGATTTTCCTGTGCTTAAGCTCATTCATATTATTCTTATAAAGAGTTAACCCTGGTCCTGCTGATCCCAGATATACCCTGCCTTTACAAATAGTGTAGATCCAGATCAGTTGGCTTCTGAAGAAGCCAACTGATCTGGATCTGCACTGTTTGCCATTAAGCATATGAATGTGCATCAACAACCTGGATCAAGTTATCTGACTGGCTGAAAATCGGAAGTAGGTGTGGCATCTTAATTTATTCAGCATGACAAGGGTTAATATTATGATATTTCATCTCTTAAAGAACCAAGCAAAAGTGTAGCAGATGACATTATACATGTTTTTTTTCTTATCATTATTTTTTTTTTCAGAGAAAATTAGACTTGCCATTTCATGTGAATCATCTGCCAGACAATTCACAAAAGATGTCAGTCTGATTTTCTCTGAATATAAGAATTTTCAAAATGTTGTCTGTTGCACTTGTGATTGGCACTTTAGAGTTAATCAAAACACAACTTAAACTGAGTTAATAAAATTAATTAAAACCAGAATGGTAGTTAAATAATTTATCATTAGTTTTAGCAAATGTGGAGAACTATATGTACTATGCCATGTAATTCTCGTTGTTTCAAACATACAATAGCAAAACCAGACAAACTAGTTTTATGCATTTGTGTTAGGTAAAGTTTTTAAGTAAGAAATTCTGAAATGTTAACTTTATACAATACTGTGCGGTAGGTAAGAATGAGAAAAATGGGCTAATAAACGCTACCAAGAAATACCAGCAACAATAGTAGATCTTCCTAACAGTAACATTTTTTTGTTAAATATGGCACATATATCACTTTTTATGTACAGGGAGAAAAATCTGCCATTCTTAATAAACAGAATTCCTGATAAGAGGGGTATCTGATAGATAATTTTATTTCTCCACAAAAACATGTTGTGGGGCCTTGGTGAAGCCCTTCTAATGAGTAATCACAACATATGTACTCTTGGTTGATTGTTTGTTCTGTTGTCTACCCCTTTTCTTGATCAACATACTGGTATGTTTTTGTGTAGAAATACCGTATTCGACCTAATTACAGCACTGTGCACTTAGGTTTTTCAAACTTACAGTACACACTCATTTGTGGTCAAATATGTATCTATCTACTAAGGATACACTATAAAAAAGATCAGAAAAGGACTTATTTAATGATGACTATGCGATTTTTTCTGACTTTCTTTACAAAGGCATATGTTGTGGGTACTCATTTGAATTGCATCGACTTGTCGATGCAATTCAAATGAGTACCCACAACATATGCCTTTGTAAAGAAGTAAAGAAAAAAGTACACTGGTTGTAATCTGAAGACTACGGAATTTCTTGACTGTGCACTTATAGGGGTATGTGCGGTAATTAGGTCGAATACGGTAAGATAAATATCAAAGCCTTTTGACTGAAAACAGTAATTTATCTGGAGCTATATAAACAGTAGAACAAGCATTAACTGATATATATATACATATACTGTATTTATCCTAATTATTCAGACACCTCAACTCCTTACTACAATTGTTCTGAAATTTGAACAAGTACAATTTATTACCCATTGTTGTGTCTAAAGATTGCCGGATGAGTGGCAAAAAGTGAAGACCTTGATGAGACGCTGCATTCTGCGGTATCTCATCTTGGTCTACACTTTTTGTTCAGGACTGTCTGTCTGAATACTTATGGTATATATGGTGTATCAGAATTTTAGAAAAGAAAAAAGGACATGGGTTTCAATCTTCTCAGTCAGAGAAATCTATTTTTAAGAAATATGAAAGCAGTGAAGACCCAGGTCAGTTTCTGTATTCTTACAGTCTCACCTAAGCCTTCGGTTTGTAGAATATTATGACCCTGCAGTGTTTAAACGACAAAGAGAAATAATTCTAAACAAAGTGCAGAGATAGAAACATAGCTCTAGACCAGGGCCCAGTTGTTCAAAGCGTTGTTAGCTTAACGAGCTCGCTAAGGGCTGTTTCATTAACTGTTTTAGCGGATTCAATATACAATATTCTGATATTTTTTGCTGAAAAAAAGCTACTCACATTTTTTTGCAAAAAATTTCAGCATATTTGCGTATCACGATGTAAATTTTAACGAATCGTTAACTAACAACATCGTTAGTTTTGAACAAATAGGCCCAGAGGTGTATCTAGATAAATATATTCTTTATTTCTATACAAAAATATATGTAGGGGGACTGATTAAAAGCACCTTGGTGAGGCACTTTTAATGAGTACCCACAACACAAATTTTTGTGGAGAAAAAATTCACCCTTTTATAAAAGGCACCTTATCTGGGGCTATGACAGAAGGCAGGCAGGGCCTGTTGATAAACATTTATTGTATAAAGCAATTTTTCTCCAAAAGCTCCATATATTTGAACTCAAAGACGGAAGATTTTGTCATGACATGAGTATTGTGATGACCTACAGCAGCTTATTCGAATTCAGACCTAAATCTAAACAGGTAAACAGAAAGCACTGAACTATTGTAACTATATACAAGTGCTTTTTTGTTATATTTTTTTTTCTATTTAATAATTTATAGGACAGGTGATCTAGAAGAATATATATATTTGACCATATATTAACTTTTAGCCTGCTGGATTTGCATATTAGTAGGAGACATTTCAAAATATTTCTATTTTTCTTTTAAAATAGAGCTGGACATTTCAAGCAAATCATCCCAAGGGGATAACTGTCATGAAATGTCAAGCCCCACTTATAGCCAAAAATTAAAAATAAATAAATAAAATAACTGCTATTTGCAGATTTGCTTTCAGCATGCTAAATGTTATCTTATTCTGATGGTCAATACTAAAGGGATACAAATTTCAACTAAGTAATGTATACAAAGGTTTTTAGCAATCACTGCAAACAAACAGAAACTGAAAAAAAAACAAAAAAAAAAACACATCCTCTCACCTGATATTTTTTCAACTGGACCTGTTTGTCTTCTAGAGTTGATTTTAGTGGGCAATCTTTCACCCTTCTCTCCATCTCCTTGATCCACTGGGAAATAACTCCGTATTGATCCTCGTACTGTCCCCAGTGGTGCACAGCCTTTTCTAGACTGTCTTGGAGTGAGGCAAGTTTTACACTGTAGTCCTCCCAGTCCAGCTTGAGAACATCAAGCTCTTGCTGGATTGTCTGACGACCTTTGAGGGCTGTTGTTTCCATTGCTTTCTCAGAGCATTTCTCACAGGCTAGAACCTTTGCCTGCCCCTCGGGAAGAGAGCTCATCAGCTCCTAGAAACAAGAAATAAAGATAAACAATTCCATGAATAAAATTACATTGTGGTAAACAAAATTAAATTCCTTAATACTGTATTTTCACTCTTCTGAATTTATCCAGTGATTTTATTTTTAGCCTCCTTTCTACTTCAAGGTGAACAGATAGATATATCTCAAGTGTATCACCACTTCTAAAAGGAAGCAACCTTTGCAGAAAGCATTCACTTCCATAGTATTAAAATTCTTTCAAAAATGGAGGCTACTCTAAAAGGTAAGAAATTCTTTCTTTTAAGAGTTGCCCCATCCTCCTCCCCAATGACAAAAAGGAATCAATACTTCCAAATCAGTTATTTGTCTTGAAGGTGTATCCATTTTCCATAACTAGCATTTTGAATGGCCCTACGTAAATTAATCCTTGTCCTGCTGAATAAATTAAGATGCCATGCCCAATTCTAATTTTCAGCCAATCAGATTACTTGATCCAGATTGTTGCTATACATTCACATACTTAATGGCAAACAGTGCAGATCCAGATCAGTTGGCTTCCTTAGAAGCCAACTGATCTGGATCTGCACTGTTTGCAAAGTCAGGGTATATCTGGGTTCAGCAGGACAAGGGTTAAGGACCTACCTTGACCCTGTCTAATTTATTCTGTAGTGTATGTCTGTCACCAGTAGTATCTGAGCACGTGCTCAGTCTGTCCTTCATTAAGGTCAACCAGTCTACTGCTGCTTGCAGGTTGTCATGGTGATCTTGGTGGTCTTTCACACTCTTTTCTGACTTCACAATATGAGCCTGTGGTAAAATAAAGTATGCACATAATTATAAATATCTGAACAACTTTAAAATATACGTTTTTATTTATTTCTGATAACTGGAATTTTTGAAAATACATTTACTCCAAAATAACAGTTCTTATTTCTAGAGTAAGAAACCTGACTTTATCTGTTGTCTGTGAAATGTCATCTAAAAGAAACTGAACATGTAAGAACAACTGGTGTCTTGTAAAACTTTAAGAATCTGTATATAACACTTAATCACAGGTCCAGATACTATTAAGTACTAAATGGAATGACTTCAGGGAGGTAATTCCTACAACTACCTACAGGATTTAAGTGTAAAAATAAGAAAAATTATCAAGAATTATCCAAACACCTGAACCTATATTATGATTACAATGTCACACCCATTGCCATATTATTTTATTGCTTTTATTTATTTGATTTTTGTATTATTACTTTACTTATTATGTTTTCCTAATTTGTTACAATTTCCAGCTTACCTTAGCAGACTGTGCTAGTGCCTCATATCTTGAGCTGATTTCTGTGATAAAGCCAGCAACATCTGGGTTTGATGTGGACTGTAGAACTCCCTGGGCCTTCTCTACCACAGAGTCCACTATACGTTGGTGGGATGAAATATCTTGAAGTAAGGACTGAAACAGATGTATAATTGTCAGTATTATTACAATCTTAAATATATTATATGAAACAACCATTCTATTTTTCTATGTTTACCCTATTTGGACAGAAAAGGAGCAGTTCAAACAGGACCCAAGGTTATAAAACTTTTTTTCATGCTCAAAACGGCTAAGCATGAAAATTTCTCTGCTATAAATAGTATGAAAATGCCAACAATAGTTGGCACTTTGATATTTATTGGAAGAAAACTTTCATGCTCAGCTATGTTTAGCAAGAAAGAATTTGCAATAGTTAGTCACTTTTAACAATCTTTCAGTCATAATGTGACAGTGTCTGGAAGTGGCAAGGAGCTTAATGCTCACTTTTAGAGTGCTGCCTCACTGAAATATCATGCCCCAGACACTTGACATGATATTCCATTCAGTCACTTTATACTGACACTGAGCTGACCAGTTCTGATTCCTAGCTCTACTTTCTTAATGCTGAACACAAAGCGAATGAGCAGCTAGTACCATTCTTAAAGTCTTTGGTATGACTCAGCTAGGGAAAAGACTTTTTAAATGTTAGGACAGTACATACCTCTAAATAGGAGGGACTATCAGGTAAATATTCTTCATATTGCTCCACAAAAAACATATGTTCAGGGTACTCATTAGGAGTGATGCTGTGAAGTGCTTCTAATGAGTACCCACAAAATATGTTTTTGTGGAGAAAAAAGAAAATTACTGATACTTTTTGGTTGAAAAAAGTATCTTATCTGGAGCTATACCTGTACATGTACTGTAATTACCATTTGAATAATTAAGTATCAAACCTTGATTAACAGAGCATGGCTGCATATAAGCATTTTACAAGTATAGTACAAACCCCAAATAATCTGATAAAAAATCACTGGAAAAGAATGTGACGGGGCCTAGCAAAACATAGAAAATGTCAAACATAGAAAATGTCATACATAAAAAAGCCATTATGCAGACCAGCATATACAGCCACGCAGTTTAGATAGGACCTTCACTGTACTCTAAAGAGATTCAGGAAAGTCTGACTATAGTTGATGTTTGCAGATGTATCTTCACATGGAAAAATAAGTTTTAAAATAAGCACAATTTTCATCATAAAAATTAATCCTTAAGGAGCTCAACAAAATTGTAGAAGACATTATTCTACTTGTTCTTTTTTATTACTATTATTTCTCAGAGAAAATAAGACGGCAGACAATTCTCATGAATGGTCAAGCCTTATTTTCTGTGAAAAATACTAAATCAAAATGTCCTCTGCTGCAATTGAGATCAGCACTATAAGGGTTAAAGGTTTATCAAGACCTCTGGTCAGTTGTACCTACCCTGTGGTTCTGAAGCTGCATTCTCTTCTCTTGTAGAGTATTCTTCAAATCTACATCTGCCCTCAGTGTGGCCTCCGTGTCCCCAATCCAACGCACCAGCTGATCTTGTCCTTCTGCATATGATGACCATTGTAATAGGAAACTATCAACACGTCTCTGAGTATCATTGAGACTGCTAAACAGTTTTTCCCAGTCCTCCTTGGCAGAGCGCAAATTCTGGCGTATAGCTTCTCTACCATGAGCAGCTGTATCGGGATAGAGCTTTTCACCAGCTTCTATCATAGCATTCAGTTTCTGAAGACCATGGTCTTTTTCAGATAGAAGAATCTGTAAGGTAAATAAATGCATTAGATATTACATAGAGGATATTCAAATGTTTGGAGTGAATATGACTTTTATTTCATCGAGTGAAGTGAAAAAATGTATATTTCATGAGTGCCTTGAAGTGAAAAAATGTATATTTCATGAGTGCCGAAGGCACTCATGAAATATACATTTTTTCACTTCACTCGATGAAATAAAAGTCATATTCACTCCAAACATTTGAATTTTCTTTTTATTATATACATCATTTTCGATAGAAGAGATGCAAATCATGGAAATCTTGACCATTAATGTAAAGAAGAAAAAAAGTAGTTCCAGATCTTATATTTTCCACTGCTCAGAGGAGTGAAATATAAGTTTTATATTTTCACTAGAGAAAATATAACTTTTTCGAAATATGCATTTTATTTCATTAATAATTCTCTATATTTCATTACTTTGTATATAATAAACAAAAACTTCTTTATAACACTGTTGATCATAGCTGGTTTCAGACATGGTTTTAAGGTGAGCCCCCAAAAACTGTTGTATCCAAACTGAAATGTATAACTACAGAAAGCTGACATCTAAAATACTGTACAGAAAAATGATGCCATACAGAAGAAACAGAAGGCTTGACCAGACTGGGGATGTCCCAATCCTCACAGAAAATGTTACAGGTTTTCTTTCTTTTTATAGTTCTTTTCAGAAGGGTGACAGAACTGATTTGAGAGTTGCCTCTCCTGAAAGGATATACGTCTTCTTAAATAAAACATCAATACTGTTATCCTGACAGTATCTGCTACCTGGCAGTATCTGCTGTTTCTTTTCATCACCATCACCATATTTTTCATTAACATGCAGATACAGGGGCAAAATCCACATCAGTGGGCTCCCTTCCAGGTAGCTGGCTCATTGCATGCAAGGCAGCTCTCACACCAGATCTCTTGGTGTGTCTATCATGAGGGTCGATTGCCAAGAGCGTCCACTCTCTGCAATCCCTCTCTGTCCATTGCTTCCATGTCATCTTGGGCCTCCCAGGCCCATGCTTTCTCTTTTTCATTTTCATAAGACTTGTTAAGAAGGAGTATTTGATGATAATTTTGGAATAAATTTTCCTATTTCTCCATCAAAAGATATTTTGTGGTTGTTACTCCTTAAAAGTGCCTTTCCGAGGTGCTTCTGATGAGTACCATAACATATGCTTTTATGGAGAGCTAGAGAAAATTATCCTAGAATTCTCCTCAAATACTCCTCGGTAACTGGTCCTCTGATTTTGTCTAAATTCTACCCACCTGTATTACAGCCTTCTTCTCTTCCATTGTGTCTTGATCAGCTGCTGGCTGCTGACAAGTTTCCAATTTCTCTTCTGCCTGTACGAGCCAGTTTCTGAACTCAGAATGTCTGTTATCATAGGCATGGTGATCCTGGGCGTATTTGTCCCATTTTCCAATGAGATCTTTGATCAGACTCAGTAACCCGCGGTAACGGTTTGTCAGTTGAGACACCTGGGTACTGAGACGGACATCAGCACTTGTGTGCATCAGGTTCTGGGCGTCGTCTGTGAAACGGTCAAAGTCAGGTTGATGTGAAAGGATTTCTTCCCTTTGTTTCTAGAAAATAAAATTCCAAGATTAAATAAAAAACTCAACAAAATACTGACTCCCAGGTCAAGAAAACATGAATTCATATTTCCCCATCACATTCTGAAAACATCAATAAGGACATACCATTAGGAATGTTGTCATATATAAGGTTTGTAGAAAAAGAAACAGAAAAAGATATGCCAAAAAATACACAGTAAAAGGTGCAACTGGAGCTACCAATAAATTTGGTTTAAATTTTAACCCTTTCTGGACAAATTTAGCACAGGACAAAATGGCGACAGGTTTCTTATTTTCCCCAGAAAATAGGGTCTGACATTTCATTCAAATTGCTCCTAGTGATCATTTGCATGCAATTGCAAACCCTATATTCTGGGAAAAGCAATAAAAAATATTTCAAAATATACCTGCTGAATTTTTTAGCAATATGCCAAGTGTTGAACAATATTAAATTCAGATACCTGTATCAAGAAGATATCAAAATCCCTGTACCTCCAGGCAGACTTCTCTATTTTTCCCTTTTCCTTCTCTCCATGAACATCTGCTCAGTGCAATGAGTTTGCAGTTTCATGGATATAATACAACAAAGGCTCTATAAATCAAGTCAGATTTAATAAAAGAATATTTTTACTCACCTTAAATTTCTCCACCTGTGTCTTCTTCTCTGGTAATGTTGACTTGAGCTCATAGTTTTTCACCTGTTGCTCCATATTCTTCAGCCACTGTGAGCAGGCATCAAACTTTGTCTCAAAGTCTCCCCACTGTAACTGAGCATGTTCCAAGTCTTCCTCTGCTTGGTGTATACGTGAAATATAGTCCTGCCACTCTGACTGGAGATGGTCCATCTCTCGGCGCAGGACTTCGCAACCTGGCATTGATGTGTTTTTCGCAGTTTTGTCACTGAGCTCCTTAGTCAGTCGTAATTTCTTTTCACCTTCACCAATATGGGAGGCAAATTCCTGAGGAAAAAAAATAAGTACTTTAACAAATACAAAAGAAATCACAATGGATTAAACTTGATTGTGTGCAAGAATTTTCAAAGGACAAGAAACTGCAAAAATCAATGACCATGAACAAGTCATACTAAACAAAATAGTGAAAGGGTTTACACAATGCCTTTTCACAAATCATGACAATTCAAAAAAAAAAACCCTATTTCACCAAAGACAGTGCAATGCTGATCTGAATCTACGGTCGAAGTATACACAGCAAGTTCAATTCTGGTTTACTGTTTACTTTAAGGGGGAATAGATACACCTGGAAATTTTCCTGCCACTTCTTTACAGGGAGATGACTTTTGTAGACACTTCCCTTAAGCATTATAACTATCCACCTACCCTGAGTCTCTCCAGTTTGTTTTGTATGGAGACTCTGTCACCAGAAGTGTCAGCACATGCCTCTACTTTGTCCCGAGATGAATTCAACCAATCCTGGCAGTCCTGGTAGGCATCTTGGTACTGCTGGTGGTCCTTCACTGCAACCTGTTAGAACAAATGAAATCATTTAACATTGTAAAACTATAAGATTGGTACAAATCTACTGTTTGGCAACAAAACGGTGAAAATAATCATAAAAGGGGGAACAATAGAGACCCTCACTACACTGTTTGGATACCAAGTCTGTTCAGGGTCGTCACCACTCAAATAAAATGATGTACTGTTTCATGCTAAATTTAATGTGTTCTTAGCTGATCTGTAAAAAATTAGGTATAGTAATTGATACTTTACCTTTTTTCTGAAAGCATGGCTCAACATTTATCTAATGCCTGAAAACAGGGCTTGATATTTCACTCAAATCTACCTAAGATATCAAGTCTCAATTTTAGGGAAAAAGAAGAAATCTATTCAAAACAGCATCTGTGGCCTTAAAATTTAGCAGGTTAACACAGCTTGTGTTATGATTTGGCTTAAAGTAAAAACATAACATTACCTACCTCAAGTTTATCTAACATCTGTTTTGACTGTGAACATAACTTATCATATTTAGAGTGAGATTCATCAACAAACTTGTTGACTTTCGCTACTGGTGATGACTGAGACAGGGTCTGAGCTTTCTCTGTGAGGTTATCAACCACATGTTGTCTTGACATGATGTCTTGATGAAGAACCTGCAATAATAAATGTATATAAAATTATAATTATCTGCAAACCTGGAAGACAGAATGTTGGCTGTCCTGTGCACTGAAAATATGGTAAATGGCCTAATATTTCGTACACTTTATTCCATACTTTTTTGCCATATTGACTGCATTTTATGCAATTGTTTCCTAAAATATTTAGTGAAATGGCAAACAGTGCAAACCCTGATCAGACTGCATCTATTTGCATATGCCATTTTGTCAGACACTTATCTGACAGGCTCAAAATTAACTGCTTTTCAATTTTTGTTTCTTCCCTACTTCTTATTCATTTTCCAATGTTCACCATTTCTTTATTTACAGACAGAGAAAGAAAGGCACCAGCTTTAATATAAAATATTGGTTAATGCAATTACCTGAAATCATTCGTTTTCTCATAGTTAGAGCCTAAGATGGTGAAAAAGAAGCATCAGATAAGAGTGACAGATGTAAAATTATGACATCAGCTGATTTAAGAAAATATATATCTCCTGACAATTCAAGACTTCTGATGCAAGTATTAAAAAGAAATTTTTTTTTCTTTGCAAGACAACCGATCTTGCACACCATAAAAAGCCATAATTCTCTCTTACCCTATGGTTCTGTAGTTGAGCCTTCTTGTCTGGTAATGTTCCTTTCATGTCTGTGTCTTCTTTCAGCTGTACTTCTGTATCAAGGAGCCACTTCTGTAGCTGTTCATAATTCTCATCATAGGAGGACCACTGGATTAGGCAGGACTCTAGTTTACGTTGAGTGTCAGACAATTGGTCACATACCACCTCCCACTTGTCACGTAGTGATCTGCAAGAGACCGTGGTTACTATAAGTACAAACAATTCTCTTAAGAAATGGCAACAATTATAACAGGTTGAGTCCTTCACTGAAAAGATGTCATAAAACATATACATAATTTCTGAAAGAATGCAGCATGCACTATTCTACCTTGTTTGCTTAATAAATGTCACACAACATGTATGACAAAACTATGGGCATGCAGCTCTTAAGACAAACTTTGGACTTTCTTTAATACTGAATCTAGTTTACATTGCAAATCATAGTGAGAATGTCTTTAAAATTATGGTGCCATTGACTTAGTGTGCATATAATGAGCACACCCTACTCTGTAGCTGTCAACTCAGAAACAAATCCTTAACCCTTAAAATGCTAAGAAAACCTGCATCTGAAAATGACGTCTGTTTAAATCCTCTGCTGAATATTCTTGTGAACTTTTATACCTATTTTTGCATACAGGCAAACAGTGTGGACCCTGATCAGATTGCACCTGATCTGGGTCCACACTGTTTGCAAAAATGATTTTTAAAATCACAAGCAGATGACAAAGCAAATGACAATTGTTGTGATTGGCAGTTTAAGGATTAATGCAGATGCAGAAACTTTAAATCCAAGTGGGCATAGTTCAGAAGTTTTTAATTAACTTTTGAACACATCAACTTAGTAAGTCTTAGAACCCAGCTCTTCAAAAGATGATTTTATCAACCACAAAAAGCTGATATTTTTATCTTATTTCTCCATGAAAACATATGTTGGGGTATTCATTTGAAGTGCCTCAGTGTGGCACCCCTTATGAGTATCAACAAAATGTTTTGTTTTATCTAGAGCTATGCAGTCTGAAAAAAGTATTTTCACCTCAGTTCTTGTCTGATAATCTCACGGCCTTCAGCAGCAGTGCTTGGATACAATCTCTCCCCACTCTCTACTGTCATGTGTATCTTGGTGGCTCCCTGCTCCTTCTCGGCCAGTAATTCTTGTAGTTTTGTCAGTCTGTCCTCAACATCTTGTTTATCTCCTGCCATGTCAGCACACACCTAGGATACAAATAAATAATAGTAACAGAATGAGTAATAGCACATCTAAATATCAGCAGATATTTAATTTAGTTTCCTTACATTTTGTCTCCTGAGAAACAGGGCTAGTGACAAAGAAGCCTATTGTCTCACATAAACAAAAAACATTTTCATCAGATGTCTGCTAATTTTGCTAAGAACATGCTTTAGGTTAAAGAATTAACAGAGAGTGGCCGAGCTGCTGCTGAGAAGAAAGATTTTACAAAAACAAAAACTTGCAACTTTTGAAATAATAGACATACTGGCAGGATTCAACTATATGTATAGTACATTTTGTTTATAAACATACAGCAGTAATGTTTATAGTGTATTTTACTTGAATTAATATCTTAGGTTAAATAAGTTAGAAACATATTTAAAATTTGTTATCTGCCTATTTTGCCAAGAGCATGTTAAATTTAGCTCTACCTCTTGTCTCTTTTTCAGTGTTTCCACCCATTCCACACACTGGCTGTAATTAGACTGGTAGCTCTGGTGGTCTCTAACGTAATCTTGCCAGCGGTTTACCAGGTCACGTGTGTTAGACTTCAGTGTCTCATAGCGAGAATTGAGTTGTGAGCTGTAGTTGACAAGTCTTGTGTCGGCTCCCTGCATCTGTGTTACCATGTTTTGTAACTCGTCAAACTGTCTTTGGTGAGCAGTGATATCTTGTTGGAGAAACTGTGGAAAACATAAAATAAATATAATTGAAATATACGTTCACACATCTATCATAAATACACTAAATTCTAGGATAGTAAGGAGTTAACCGTCAAAACTGAAGCAGACAGCATTCTAAACTCTATATCTATTTTATTCAGAAAAAAATAACACCTGATATTTTATTCAAATAGTATGCTAGGCAGGAAATTCAAATGAAATGCCAAGCTTTTTCTCTGAATAATGAAGAAAAAAAAAGATTGTTATCTGCTGTTTTTGTGGGCTAAACATATGCAAAAGAAAAAAATTCTATCGTGCTTCGAGAAATGTTAGAACAAAATGACGTTTAAACTCAAAAATGTTTGCAAAAACCGTGTACATTTTTTTGTTGAACTTATCCAGAGCTAATATAGATGAATACCTTAAGTTTCTCAACTTGTCCCTGTTTATCACCAAGAGTAGGTTTCAGTTCAACATCTTTTATTGTAGTTTCCATCTCTCTCAGCCATTTGTTGAGCTTGTCACATGACCCATCGTATGCTGTCAGAGCTTCTAAGGCATGGATGAGATTTTCTTCAGTGTTACCCATACGAGTGGCCAAGGCTTCAAAGTCCTGGGTTAAAGCTTCAAGATCTCGCCGAATGTGGGATTGTCCCTGGGGAGCTGTCTGGGGAATGGTCTTCTCTCCCTGGACATGGGCAGCCTTGACCTTGGCCTCACCATCTCGCAAGGATTTGACAAGCTCCTGCAAAAGGAAATAGAGGCTATTGTTATATACAATAAATGGCTGCACAACTTAGGTAAAGGGCATTTATGTACCTGCAGTCTGATCTGGTCCTCTGCTGTCCACTTACAGAATCACATGATACTGTAGAATATCATCACTATATTATGTCTATATAATTATGACCCCCTTAAACCCCACTTTTATATAGTAAAACTGGGGTTTACAGGGGTAAACATTATTTTTCTTATTTCTGCTTAAAAACACAGATTGTGGGTACTCGTTAGAACTGCCTCAGTGAGTACCCAGAATCTATGTTTTGAGCAGAAATATGAAAAATATCAGAATTTTTATCTGAAAACTTTCAGTTTTTGGTGGTGAAATTTTCAATAAATTTGAATAGGCTTGTTTTTGAAATATATTGACAAAACTCTTGGTTGCACAGGCTATCTGGGTCTTTGCTATTCACATATGGTATAAGGGTCTTTTTCTTACACTGCACATCATAAACTCAAATTGTAATCCAACTATTACATTTCCAGAGCACTTGGCCTCACTTTCGGTTATCTAACAGTCCATGTTGCCTTACTTCATTTCCTTGTAAATTGTCTCTGGCATCTTGACCAGCATAAGTTTTAGTATTTTCACATGTTCAAAAGCATTAGACATAATATTATCCTGAATATTCAGATGGACATGCTTGATCAAACAGTGAAGACCCAGATCAGAATAATGTTAAAGAAGCAGTAACATCTGGGTCTGCCATATTTCGAGGGTTGAGCGCAAGACTGTAGTAACTCAAACATATTTTTGAAACCCTTGTTTAGGGGCAACTTAGACCCCTTTGTAAACAATGCAAATTTAGGTGCCATTGCTCATACGACCAATGGCACCTAAATTTCCACTGTTTACAAAAAGAAATGTTGTAATCTTCATAATGCCTTCATGGTGAGGAGATCAAGTATTGGAAAAAACAACCATCTGACATGCTACAGTCTTGCTATCAACCCTCGATTTGTGCTTCCGCTTGTGCATTTTAGACGCATCATCTAGTCAAAGGAATTGCCCATGATCTTCAAATATTTATGGTAGATATGGTACTACAACCTTAAACAGGACCATTATAATGCAGCAAATTTCTGTAGCAGTCCTATTTAAACTCTTAGTCACCCCTTTTCTGATACCCTTTTTGGCTTTTGCAAAAACAGCAGAAACACGTAGATGCCATTCAAATCTTTGTTCAAAACTGAGATTTCTGTTAAGAACAAAAACCGGCTTCAGTATGGATTATTTCTGATTGGGAATCACTCCAGCTGGATATGAATACATACATGTATAAAAATGCTGATAATGCTGAGCGAGTACCTTGACTTTATCAAGTCTGTTCTGTAATGCCTGCCTATCTCCGCTGGCCTCAGCACAGACGGCCAACTTGTCCTTGGTTCCAGCCATCCAGTCACGACATTGTTGAATAGCATCCTGTAACTTCTGGTGTTGTTCTACATATGCCTCCGCTTTCTTTACTTGGCCCTAAAATAATCCCCCATGTATGGTTTATAAAATATTTAACAACTTCTTTAATCTGAAGCAACCAAGAACTAGATTCTTCTTTAGACTGAAGTTGCATTAAATGCACCCATAACATTTACTTTAGCACACTGCAAGTCAAATTAGCAGAAGACAACTCAGTGACATTTTTACAGGAAATATGGCTTGTCATTTCATGCAACTGTGTTCAAAGGAGACAGTTTGAAATGTCAAACTTTTATTTTCTGTGAAAATAAAAAAAAAAATAAGATGTTGTCTGCTGCTATTTAAATTCAGGCAGTAAAGGTTAATTACACATATATATGTGGCATGCTTCAGGAAGACCAACATTTTTCCATGCACGAAAAGTGCAGGCTTGTCTTCTTATAGAAGAATGCTGATTTCCCCAGAATGCCTAATTTACAGTCATTTGACTATTTATTGTTGTAACAATGTACAGTCAAATTATTATTTTTTTTTTTTTTTATAAAACTCTAGTTTGTGGTCACTTTCACAGATTCAGGATAAATATATGATTTCTCTGATAATTTACTTATTTGTCAATTAATTTACCACTACAGTATCTATACTTGTAGTTTTCATTTTAGGGTGATTCCATTTTTTGGGACCCTTGAGAGAGGGTTTTATGGACAGACATGTGTAGTTAGAACAAAACAAGCGGCATTTTTGTCTCAGATTCTGTCAGTAAAATTCTATATGTTTGTTCTTATCACTTTAAATAGAAAACATAGAGCTTATCATTTTAAAACAGCAGGATGATTTAACATAGCTCTAGATAAGCTGCTTTTTTCTTTCACCCCTAAAGCACTGATACCGTATTCTACCTAATTACTGCACTGTGCACTTAGGTTTTTAAAAATTACTGGGAAAACTACTAAGGGTACACATTAAAGAAAGACCAGTAAAGAAATTACTTTATGATGTTTATTTAATTTTATGTAATTTTTTTTCTGATCTTCTATATAAAAACATATGGTGTGGTTGCCCATTTGAATTGCATCGACAAGTCAATGCAATTCAAATGGGTACCCACAACTTATGCCTTTATAAAGAAGTAGACAAAAAGTACACTGGTTCTAATCTGAAGACTAAAGAATAGCTTAACTGTGCGCTAACAGGGGTATGTGCGGTAATTAGGTCGAATATAGTATTTAACTTATTTCTCAAAAAAACATGCCATATATAACTGATGGAGAAATAAGAAAACTATATATCTGGATATCCCTCTTATCTAGAACCTGGGATCCTATAATCATGAATAACTGAACCATGTCAAGTTAAAATACACAATCTGTGTAGACCCGGACAGACAGATGATAATGATGATTTCCTGTTTAAATCTCTTTCAACTGTATTTAAATCAAATGGAGATAAAGGATAATGAAATGCTCTTGTGCAATGAATTGTTATACAGTCATGAAATGAAGCCCACCTCCAGGGTGTACCCAGGGCCTTGTGACCTTTAGTCAGAAGTATTAATTGGTCTGCCATGCTGACGCTTCCATCCAACCCATACAGACAGTCTTATTTGGGTCCAGACTGTTTGATACTTAACAATCAAATTACACCTTTGCAAACAGTACTTTCTCTGAAAAATACCCATACACTTAAATCAAAGTCCATTTCAGATATAAAGGAGTCAAAGTGTTAATCGTCAATCCCAACAATAAACAATATATACCCAGAAATTAGATCATGCTGAAATGCAAGTGCTTGGGTCTACATCAGTTGTAACTTGACACAGCTCAGTCCTAAGCAACGAAATGATCGAATATGAAAGGTTAACTTTTGGATGAAAATGAAAGGTTAGGCATGCAGTTATGTGTTCTGACCATCTGAGGACAAAAAGCACTGTGTTAATAACATAAACAACAAAACGTATTAAAAAGGCTGAATCCAAAATAGCTTCAAAATTTCATCTGACAGATATCAGTTGGATAAATGGCAATGTTCATTCAAAATTATACCCAAACAAAAATGGTCAATTTCAGTCTAAAGCCTAATACATTGTCTACATGAAAACAATGCCATTTGCACATTATGGATCCTGTTTATATGTTAGTTTTTTTTTGTTGTTGTTTTTTTTTTCATTATATTTTTAGGGTACAATAATATTCTAAATAGAAGGCAGCACTGTCCATCAGTCAGATTCAGCCTTTTTAAAAGTGCAAACAAAAGAAATTTTACTTGAGAACTCCCACACAGAGTATTATATTTGGCGTTCAGATCGTTTAGTTTGCCCTTGACCTTGGTAGAGGCCAGGGCACTGCCCTTGTCACTAATACTGTCAATCATAGACTGGTGGGATAAAATGTCCTGGCACTTGGTCTGAAACAAGAAAAGCAAGAAAAGGAGTTACATGTAGAAAAAAAAAGTTTTCCTTTTAAAGTATATTTATGGAGTATGCAAGAGAAGGTCCATAAATAGAGCTGCCAGTTCTGATGTCAACAATAATTGTGAGTTCAGTTCCAAATATCCATCACTCAACCCATAAAGCACCAAGCACAAGAACAGAAGACCTCTCATTTTTTATCATTTGTCTCATGAAATAAAAAACTTTACTTTCTTGGAAGAAATATTGAATGTTTTCGAATACAATTTAGGGTGGTGCTTTGAGGGTTTATCAACTTTCATAATATATTTATTTATAACAACTATTAAATTAATTCACTTATCTGGTGTTATATACTCATGACATTTTTTTCACCACAAAAACTCAAATATTTTATAAATGAAACCTGTAGATGTGCAGTTCACATTATTTTAACAAAAATAGCAATCAAATGTTTAAAATAATAACACTTTACCCTATAATGTTGTAAAGAAGCTTTCTTCTCTTGTAATGTATTTTTGAGATCCATGTCATCTTCAAGCTGTCTATCCATATCCCCAACCCATTTCTCTAGCTGCTCAAAGTTCTCATCAAATGTTGACCACTGCATCTTACTGCTCTCTAGGTGGCGCTGTGTTTCATTAAGGTTTTCATTATAACCCTCCCACTGGTCTCTTAAGGAGCGTAACTCTCTGCGGATAGCTTCCCGACCATCATTGGATGTGTTGGGATATAGTCTTTCACCAGCTTCTAAGGCAGCATTAAAAAGTCCTGATCCCTGTTCTGCATTTAGATTCAGAACCTAAAAACATAAACAATAATTACCTGTAGTGCTTCAACAGGATTTTTTATAGAAACTTGCCCTTACTGTACTAATGGAGGGAAAATTTGACATATAGCTCACCAATTGTTTTCTGAGTTTAGTACTTTTCTGTATTGAAAAAAAATTCAAGACAAACATTTCATCAACACTTTAATGTTTTGTAAGGTGGATAAAATTTCAGTGACATTTTGAAGCATTTTTCTGATTTTTCTCAGAACATTTTTCCTAGACAATAGGCTCTGACAAGTCAAAGCCAATTTTCTTGGCAAACAAAAACAGAAAAATATCATGAATGTCTACTGTTAAGTCATCCATAAGAGAGCTGAAGATTAATTCACAGTTAAGATTGCCACCATCATCAGCAAAGCAATGGCTTCAACTTGTTACTTTGATAGAAAGGGTTAAAACAGAACATCACCAAACTTTTCTTCTGTTATCTACAGTTTTCTGGACTAAGTATTATGTTGATTAAAAGATAGAAAAGATAGTCCTTTATTACAAATAGTTATGTGTTATGGTTTCAAATTTAAGACACTTATGATAATTAAGCACTTAATTGCTTCACTTTTTTTTCCAATTTTCATAAAACTTCATATTTTTCTAAGCAACACTCCATCCATCTCAACTGTTGCTAACCAACCCTTTTTTTCTTTAAATAAATTCATCTCATGCAGGGATTCAGCAGATAAGGAGATATTCAGAATTGTTTTTTTTTTCTTCTTATTGTTGCACAAAAATGTATGGTGTGGGTTCTCACTGTGAGATTTTTGTCATTAAGTATCGAGGGTACTAATTGGAATTGCCTTACTAAGGCAATTCCAATTAGTACCCACAATACTTAATGATAAAAATTGTCCCAAATATTATCCCAGTTATCACTTATATATCAAGGTCCTATGTATATACAAGAAATTCGTACTGTACCTGTATTGTTTCTAGTTTCTCCTCGAGTGCCTCGTTGTCACGTGGAGTATCAGTACAATCTCCCAGTTCCATTTCCTGAGACTTGATCCAGTCCATACAATCTTTGTACTTGTTTATATAACCCTCATGATCCTCTATGTTCTGTTCACATTTCTCTACTTGCTCCTGAAATAAAAGTTTATTAGCTTTAGCATGCTGTGGAAAAGAAAATTATCAAAGCTCTACAACTTATAGTGTTTAAAAGAATCTGATTAATTTTACACAACCTACAGAAATCAAACTATGAAAATTTACAAAATAGTTAAAAAAGTAAAACTTAAGCTACATATACAGTACACTGTTAACAAAGTCCAAACTTTTTTGAAATTACAGAAGCTACAATATGTTTGTGTGTGTATGTGCCTGCCCCCTTCCCCACAATCACTCTCACAAACAATTTACTGGTTAAAAATTCAAGTTTTTGTGATCTGATCTGGCAGCATCTAGCTAAAAGACCATTTTCTCAGTACTAAATCCATCATACTGGCAAAAGTCTATGGACAGCCAGCCAGGTAAAACTAAAAGTCTAAACACGTACATGTAAAACTGTAAACAAACTTCATTTTAAATCACCTACCCTGACTGCATCAGCCAGTGTCTGATATCTTGAGAACAATTGTCCAGCATATGAGGCAGTACGACCATCACCAGTAGAGCGACTGATATCCTGGGCAGTTTCTTTCATAGATTCAAATTCTGCTTGGTGAGCATTTACTTCATCTTCTAGTGACTGTAAGAAGAAAAAAATATTCTCACATAAAACATGGTAATAACCATAAGTATTGGGATAGGCAAGCTCAAGTAAACACTGTAGACCCAGATCAGCTGCTGCAGAATGCAGCATCTTATCAGTCTACACTGTTTGCCACTCATCCAGCACTATTCTAGACTCATCAATAGGTACTAAAATAGACCTTTTTTTCAAATTTTACGAGAGAATGGTAAGGAGTTATAGTGTCCCAATATGTAGGGTAAATATTCTATGTATGTTTTCAGAATTTATTTACTATATTTAACATATGAACTCAGACAGACAGGCCTGAGCAGACAGTGTAGACCAAGAAGAGACGCTGCAGAATGCAGCTTCTCATCAGGGTTTACACTGTTTGCCACTCACTGGGCAACTTTTAGACACTATAACAGGTAGTAAATTGCCCTTATTCAAATTTCAGAACAAGTATGGTAAGGAGTTGAGGTATCTGAATACTTAGGGTAAATAGGGTATTCCTGCATTACTTTAAAGGGAATGAGTACACTTTCAGAGAAGACAACTTTGTCAAAATTGTTGTATCTTCTTTCTGAAAAGGGATATATTCTGGGAGCAAATTTTTCCCTTTTAGAGCAACCCATTTCAGAAAAGGTTTGGTGTACAGGAATGCAGACAAGAAGTCAAAAAAGTTGTTAACCCTTAAAATGCCAAGAAAACCTGCACTTGAAAATGTTGTCTGTTTTTGTCATCTGCTGCATCTTCTTGCAAACTTTCCAAACATATTTTCTGCATGCAGACAAACAGTGTGGACGCAGATCAGACTGCTCCTAGAGGCGCAGTCTGATTTGGGTCCACACTGTTTGCAAAAATCACTTTTAAAATCACAAGCAGATGACAAAGCAGATGACAATTGTTGTGATTGGCAGTTTAAGGGTTAAACAACCTACCAAATGTATCAAGTCCCCTTATACACACAAACTCTAATGGGACCTGAAAGTGGCTTAGACAAGCTGCTTTTTCGCACATTTACCCAATTAAAATTTCTGAAAAAGCAATTCAAATTTAATTTATGGATGACCATATTTTAACATGCAGCTTGGATTGTATTCAGGACTTGGCATTCTTCATCACTTGAAATAAGACGGTACAAAGGAACGTCATTATTCATTGTAACTATATTTTGGATATAATGCTATCAAGCAATGCAAGCCACGGCACCCAAATACTTATTTCTCAGTGACTTCTATATATTTTCATGGTGCCAGGTAAAGTGATAATTTTTATTTTTGCATGAAATCATACATTTGTGGTTCCTGATTAGAATTGTCTCATTCAGGCAATGCCAATGAGCACTGATGTTTTGGTGCAAAATTGATCTTCTCTCTCCCATTACATACACTTATGATTATTTTAACTTCAAAATAATGCCATTTGTTTTAGCATAATGCAGTTCCATGGACCCTAGCTATACTGTAGTGTTATGTTTGGAATTTCCTATGTCCTGATAAATACTTCAGTTATGAAAAAAAGGATTATTTATGTTTTTATTATTTTTCATTTTTGTTCAACAAAAAAATGGGCGATTTATTATCTTTATTTTTTTCCCCCATAGTAATGACTTTTCATGTATTCTTTTGTCAAGCATGACCTACCTTTAGAAGCTCAAATTGTTCTATCTTCTTGGGTAAGTCTTGTTTAAGAGTGGCCTCATTTCTTACTCTTCCCTCCATATCCTTCAACCACTGGGATAAATCATCATACTTCTTATCATACATGGACCACTGACCAATAGATGACTCTAATTTGTTCCTGGAATAAAGATGGTATTTCTGTGACTTGTAAAATGAATATCATCTAACAATAAAATACTATAAAACTTGCTTTTTTTTTGAGGGGGGGGGGGGGGGGGGGATGCATCAGGTGGCAGTATTAATGCTTCAGTTGGCATGCTAGGTAAAAAGTCCTAAGATATTCTGGACATTGTATTTACTCTTGTCCATTGTATTTACTCTTGAACCTGGATATACCCTGCCTTTGCAAACAGTGTAGATCCAGATCAGTTGGCTTCTGAAGAAGCCAACTGATCTGGATCTGCACTGTTTGCCATTAAGTATGTGAATTTATAGCAACAATCCAGATCAAGTAATCCAATTGGCTGAAAATTAGAAGTGGGGGTGGCATCTTAATTTATTCCGCAGGACAAGGGTTAAGTGATGTTGAGATGTTTGCCTAGATGAAATTACTAGAAGCGCTGCTGCAGAGACACCAGGCAGCCCATCAATTTCTCTGACACTAATAGGCAGGAACCTACACAGCTGGCACGACATTTATGCAATGTTGCATCAACGTCTATGCAACATCATATGTTGCTTGCCCACACGGTATGTATTAAGAGATTTGAATTTATGATCAAAGTAAATACAGTCGACTCTCATTATCTCGAATTCCAAGGAACTCTATTAAATACTTCGAGATATCCGTATCTCAACATATAAGATTGGCAGAACTGAGGAAAAAATTATTCGAACAACCACATTTAACAAATATATATGTAATTGGACTCATGAAGTTAGAGATATATTGAAAGTATTGTGGAAAAGAGGAGAAATTGCTCTTTAGGAGCAATTTCTCCTCTTTTCCACAATATTTTTTTACCTGTTGTTAGATGTTCATGTTTAGGCAGGGACCAGATTTTCACTGCGGTTATTCGAGATAAGCGAGGTCGAGATAACGAGAGTCAACTATATGAGTACCAACAGAAAGCAAAGTTATGGTTTTTACTTACTGGGTAGTCTGCATCTGAACCATGAGATCTTGGAACTCGACCTCAGCAGCAACTTTCTGCTCATCCAGCTCAGAATGTTTGTGTTTTGGTACAACTTTTTTGAGGGCGTCAACCTTTGAGGCAGCAAGGTTCTTCTTGTGCTCTCCTTCTTTAGCACCTGTCATGAGTTCCTATAAAGTAAAACAAGAGAATTAGCTCCTTTCATCTTTTACCTAAGATTATTCCTACCTGAATACATTTTGTATGGCATATACCCTAATTAATAGGACAGAAAGACCAGAGCAAAAGTGTAGATCCACATCTGATGCTGCAGACTAGTTTCTTTCTCTTATGACGATGAAATTTTCATCAAGTCATATGGCTAAAACTAAATATAATATGGCATTTCCAGATGAAAAGTTGATGGTGGATTTTTCTACCAATTCAAAATGGTGGCGGTCATTGAAATTGCAACTTGGTGCCAACAATGGCAATTTCAGCAGTAATATCAGTGGAATAGGTTTGTTTTCTGGATATGATAAATTAGTATAGATGTAATAATCACTGTTACAAGTCAGTTCAGATGGAATTTGGGTGGTGAAATATGGAAAATGGCACTGATACCAGAACAACAAACTTGAAGTTCTGTTGGTGGGGTAGAGCGAGGCAGAGGTGCTGCTACAAAACTGCTTGAATATGCACCGATATGCCAAACAACTTGAAAATAAGCACAGAATATAGTAGCAGTATGGTTAATATCACATTTTTTTTTTCCAGATGCATAATAATTAATTTAAAAAATGAGGCCATGAAATACAGGAATGCTATTTTTTTGCTTTTCTCCCTAGTTGTTTCCCTATTTCAGAAGTATTTATTCAAAAACACACACACAAAAAAAAAATACGGTCTTCCCAGAAGGAACATGCTGTCCTGAATTTCATAACAAGATAAGGTTTAGGTCCTGCCATGTTACCAGAACTAGATGCACTGGGTTTGCCAATCTATTTCACGGCCCCCATCTCAAAAGAAAAGAAATTTTAAATATACTTACAACAATAGTGGCCAGTTTGGCTTCCACACTGTATCTGTCACCAGCAATATCACCACACCATGCCACTTTCTCACGTGCAGCATTGAGCCATCTCAGCCGGTGCTGTTGTGCATCTGTAGCATGCTGTTCCAGAGTACCTTGTAACATGTCACCAATCTTCTCACCCCTGTTCAGCACAGAGTCGAATTTCTTACTTAGGACTACAGCATCTTTGGCAAGATTTGCAGTCTCAGCTGATGGGTACCGAGCCTGCATGGCACTTGTCTTGTCAAGAAGGGCAGCAATGTTTTTCTTGTGGGCTTCCATTTCTTCTTCAATAGCCTGCAATGTAAGTTTTTTTAATAACTTAAGGGGAATAAATACACTTTCAGGGGAGACAAATCTAAGACCCCTTTCAGAAGGGATTTGGTGTGCAGGAATGCAAGCAGGAAGGCACAGAAGTTGTCTCCCTTTCTATAGTATTCATTATTTCAACATTGTAACTTGATACCTCCATATCAGCCTATGTAGAAGCTGCTACTTTGTAGCAGATAAAGTGGTATTATGCGCTAGACTATGTACAAAATGGCAGAAAATCTACCAAGTGTATTTAATCTTAAAATCTACAGGATCAGTTACTTTAAAGTACATATTAAAGGTAAGCTGATTTCAAATGGAAATTATCTAGGCATCGCATAATTTTTATTGTTCTGAAAGCCCATCATGATGAGTTCAAGTTTAATGACGTGTCAACCCATGAGGGTCATTTGCATAAAAAAGCCCATCAAACATGTAACAGTAGTAACCTTTAAACATTAATCATCACGCCCATTCTGGTATCTTGGAAAACCAAGTTCCAGTTTGGCTGGTGCTAGGGGGCATATGTCAAATGAAACGGAGGCTCTGAATTGTTCTTGTATGTGTTTTCAAAGATAACTCACAGGGCCCAGTTGTTCAAAGCTAATGATGTCATTAGTTAACGATTCGTTAAAATTTACATCTAGTGATACACAAAAATGCTGAAATTTTTTGCTGAAAAAATGTGAGTAGCTTTTGCAAAAGCTACTCACATTTTTTCAGCAAAAAATATCAGAATATTGTGTATTGAATCCGCTAAAACAGTTAACGAAATGGCCCTTAACGAGCTTGTTAAGCTAACAACGCTTTGAACAACCGGGCCCAGATTTTGTTCAAATGTTTGTATAAGTATGCTATAAAGCTATAAATATTCAAAGTGCAGTGTTAAATAACAATCTATTAGGTGTAAGCCTAATGAAAACACAAAAGAGTATTACATTTGCAGAATGAACAGAATATACACATTTCAATATACACCACAACCTCTCTATAACACTATTGTTGGGGTCCATACCATAAACCGTGTTAGTTAAACAACTGTGTTATATCCAAACAAAAATGTATAAGTTATATTGAAAACTGATCATTTATGGTCATTTTTCAATATAAGCTATACATTTTTGGGATCCATTTTTGAACCGTGTTATATCCAAAACCGTGTATAGTTTTATATTATTTGTCATTACTGATTTACACTACAAGAGGTTGTAGTGTAAATCAGTAATGACAAATAATATAAAACTATACCTTGCTTTTTTGTAGCCTCTCTACCAGATCTTCATCAGCACCAGAAACATCATCACATTTAGCAAGGGCCTCCTTCATTTTGTTTAGCCACTGTGTCTCTTCCTCAATCTCCTTCTGGAGGTTACTGCGCTCATCAGAGAAATCTGCCATTACTCCTTCCAGCTGTCTGGCAAGGACTGTTGCTTTCTCAAACTGTTCTTGAATTTCTTGCTGTGCTGCCATTAATTCCGGTATTTCCTGTTCTCGGTTCATGTCCCGGAGGTCACTAATCTTCTGATTTATGTCATCTAAGACTTCTTTGAAATAGGGTGCTTCATCCTGAAATTCAGTTACAAAACTCTGCATAGAAAGGTATGCATAAGATGGGATCTTAAACCAAAATGCATGTTGTGGACGATTATTAGAATTACCTATCATTGTGATTCTTGTTTGTTTGTGTAGAGGTTTTACGGCCCAGTCAACCCAATGGGGTCATGTTGAGCGCAGTCAGTTTACCTAACCACACGTTTACTGGGCAGGTTTAATCCTCTAAACGGTTAACCAGTATTGTGCACATTCTTTCGCCAGAAACTGACAACTGCCCTTCTTGAATCAGCGGAAGGGAGAGAATGACCGTAGAAAATATTTCATGATCAATCTCCACGAAAGAATGTTGCCGACCTCGGCGGGCGTATAGTGATTCTACTAAGTAACCACATATTATATGTTTTGATCTAAAACATCAGAGGGCTTGTTAAAGAGGGTATTTGGTGATAATTCTGAGATGATTTCTCCACAAAAATATATGTTGTGGATACTCATTAGAAGTGCCTCAATGAGGCACTTCTAATGAGTATCCACAACATATGTTTTCTAGAAAATTTGAGAAAATTATCATCAAATACTCCTACTTAACAAGTCCTTAGGCAAAATAAAGGATACCCCAAATTATCCCCTTTTTCAATGTCTTATTTCAAATATGGAATTATGTTAGTTGAAAGCTAAATTGTTTCCATTGTCTAACTATATACATGTATGGAAGATTTACATGTAACAAGTTTTATCAGTTTTAATTCACCAGTTATTTTTGCATTATTACCCTTTCTCTCTGTACATATAGTTGATATAGTTGGATCAATTTCTACTAACCTTATATTTTGCCAGGCAAGCCTCCACACTAACAGCATCATCAAAATGCTGAAGGCTATCATCCAGTTTGGTTACCATGGTGTTTACCCAAGATTCCAACTCTTCCTTCCCAGAAGTCACCTGGTCCCAGCAAACAAGCTGAGCTTCAAGATTCTCCTTGTGTTCATCAATTGTAGCATTAGCTGTTTCCCAGCTGTGGTTGACAGAGTCTAAGTCTTGCTCTAGCACCGAGACATCAAAGTTTGGAATGTTTTTGAGGTCTTCAAGAAGTTGTAAACCTCTGTTGTTCATATGGTCTAACTGTGTCTGGTTGGCATGTAACTCAAATTCAGCATTCTGAAAGGAAATAATGAGTATATGACAAACCAGACATTTGCACTTTCTGGATGCATGCATAAAGAGATGCGGGCAATGTCCAATAAAAATGCCTTACTAGTTAGATGGCATATTGACAAGGGAGGACCAGATGATGCTGTGCATCCATGCAAGCTAATCAGGACCTTCACTACTTTCTTACTGAATACTGAAAATTATCAAGTAAGGGCAAAGGCTCTGGTGAGACAATAAGAATGGGCAGGATGATCTATTTTGCATATGCCTGAATAAAACTTTTTTGCCTGGTACTGCCAATATGAGGTCTGACGTGGGAAAACAGTATAGTTACTCTAATACTTGGACATTTAACTCAATAACATATTTGTCCTAAACTTTCAACAAGTTCATTTTACTACCTGTTGATGTGTCTTAGCCCTTGTCATGCTGAATAAAGAAAGATACCGTGTTCACTTCTAGTTTTCCACCAATCAGATTACTTGATCCAGGCTGTTAATACAAGTTCAAGTACTGAATGGCAAACAGAGCAGATTCTTCAGAAGCCAACTGATCTGGATTTACACTGTTTGCAAAGGCAGGATATATCCAGGTTCAGCAGGACAAGGGTTAAAAACTGCCGGATAATTATGCCCTATGACTTAAGACAAATTTCACTGTTATGAGTAAGTGAAGTAAATAAATCACTGCATTACAATTTAGTAACTGATTACGAGTAAGAAAAATATTCATATTTCCTTGTTGAAACAAGAAATGTGTCCAAAGGACATGAATGCCCTCGCCTAATGCAAATTGTTAATGCTGGAGGCGGACAGAGATGGACGGACAGACGGACTGATTGACGGACAGGGATAATAATATATGCCCTTTCCACCATTCTTCAAATGATGGCGGCATAAAAAGCACCTTATGCAGAGCTATATTTTTTTCTGGTTCTTACCTTATGCTGATCCAGAGATTTCTTAACCTCAGGTTGTGAAGTAAATGCAATATCCTGTTGAACAAGTGGGTCAACATCATCTAGTGTCCTCAGTACTCCCTGCTTTGTGTCATTATACTGCTGCCATAGACCAGCAACAGCTTGATATTGCTGCAACTTCTCACCCAGCATTCCTTGCACACCGTCCCAGGATTCATTGACATTAGCAAGATGACCCTGTACTGCAGCACCTTTACTGGGATCAGCCTGCATGATTTGTCGCCCAAGTTCTCGTAGCTGCTCATATTCCGGATTACAGGCAAACACATCATCACCAATATCCTAAATAAGATCAATAAAAACACTTGTGTTACCATCTTTGTAAGTAAATTAGATATACATGATGTATGAAATTACATCTCAAAATAGTTTCCTTCATATTGTGATTTTTGTTTGTTTTTTGTGTTGAGCTTTTATGGCTCAGTCAACCCAGTGGGGTCATGTTGAGCTTGGTCAGTTTACCTAACCATGCTTCTACTGGGCAGACTTAGTCCTCTAAGTGGTTAACCAATACTGTGCAGTCTTTTGCCAGAAAACTGACAACTGCCTTTCACGAAGCAGAGGAAGGGAGAGAATGACTGTAGATAGTTCATGATCAATCTCCATGAAAGAATGTTGCAGGGGTCCAACCTGCAACCTCCTGATCACCAGTCTGACGCGCATCCAAATGAGCCACAGAGGCCGGTTTCATACTGTGATAATACCATATCTAGTTCCAGCCAATGAAAAGCTTAACATTTAGCATGCTGGGGCAACATTTTGAAATATTTTTTTTTGTCAGCTGAAATTGCCCAGGGAGTACTAAAGGTTAAGATCATGCTGGAACTGTTTCACTAGATCTTCTCCCATGTGTTTACCTGCAGGAACATTCTTACTTCAATATTTCAAAACATTATAAATTTATCTACAAACATACATGTATATATATAAATGTAATTACAAGTATGCATATTGCAAAAACACAAGTTCAACCTTGAAGACTTTGGGGAGAAATTTTCTCCGTCTCTCTCTCTTAAAAAAAGTGCTCACTATAGAAGCAATGGAGAAATCATACAAAGTACACGTATGGAAAAGCAGAATAAACATCAGAAAACATCATAAGTAAAACAACAGAAGCCATTCTTAAGATAAGCCATGTATGTGCCATGACAAATAAAATGGAACCTTACGCATTTGTGTAAACCCTGCTCAGCTGACAAGCTGGTGAGGGTCTGTGCATTTTATGTGTCTTTTAGGATTTATATTGTGAATCTCATGAACATGACTGAACTGCACATCAATCTGGATCTATGCCATTTAATCTTGCATAGGTCCTAATAATTATGGAATAGTTTTTGTTATTTTTGCATCAATACATATCTTGTTGATATTCACTGGAATCCGATGAATACCAACAAGATATGTATTGCTGCAAAAATAAAGAAAATGATCCACAAAAATACATTTTGGTTAAAAAAAAAATGACCCTTATCTTCAGCACAGTCCTTTAACATGTACAGTAAAACTTTAATGACTAGAACACTCATGGCTCATTTACTATGGCTGATTCAATCTCGTTTTTGAGCCCCTAGGAAAGTCTTCCAATAGCTCAAAAACAAAAAAAATATTTACGGATTTTTAGGGAACTTTTCTAACCGTATTCAACTTAATCACCGCACATGCTCCTATAAGCGCACAGTCAAGCAATTCCCTAGTCTTCAAATTACAGCCAGTGTAATTTTTGTCTATTTTATAAAGGCATATATTGTGGGTACCCCTTTAAATTGCATCAACTTGTTGATGCAATTCAAATGAGTACCCACAACATATGCTTTATAAAGAAAATCAGAATGAAAAAAAACACAAAAAAAAAAAAAACACAAAAACATCGCATAAGAATCATTAGATAAGTCCTTCGCTGATCTTTTTTTAAGTGTACCCTTAGTATAGGTGGATACATATTTTACCACAAGTTTGCCCAGTAAAAGTGAAAAAAACCTGAATGCACAGTGTGGTAATTAGGTCGAATACAGTATTTGATATGAAAATGTATGTTGTATGTACTCATTGTGGCTATTCTAATGAGTACACTCAATATACTATTATTCTATTGAATGCCAAAACATCCCTAAATTTACACCATTTGCCTCCTGACCTGGCACTATGATCCCTCAGCGTCTCGAACTAACCATGCCTAGAACAAATTTGCATGCCCAAAGATGTTCCAGCCACTGAAGTTCAACTGTATCTGGACCTATGTAATGCAATAAGGTTACTTTCTGATTTCCATGACTTATTTGTATGTTCCATATCTCATAACCCACCTGTATTTCTCTGACAAGATCTTTCACACCTTGAAGACTAGATTGTTGTACAGCAGCACCATCAAGACGCTTAGCAACACCCACTAGTTTATCAACTAAATCACCTTTCCTCTTCTCAAAGTCATTCCACAACTGAGATAATTCACCCAGATGTTCTTCCTTTTGTTTTGCATTAAACAGTACTGAATCACACATATTATCTAGGGCCTGCAATTCAGACCCAAAGTGTAAAGTTCTTTGAGTTGCACGGTCTTTGATTGTCAATTGAGAAGCGGCCATTAGATCATCTAAGGCTTCAGTCTGTTTAGACCAATCTCCCATTTCTCTTCTAAGCGCTTTGACTTCTTCATTAATTGCTGCCACTTCATCCTCTTTGATATTGGGAGAAGCCAATTTAGCTTGGAGATTTTTTAATCTTGCTTGAGTATCTTTATGTGTACCTTGGTAACTTTCCCACTGTGTACATAATTCTTCACGATTTTTTATTAAATCCTCTATTTTTGTGAACCCACCCATTACTCTATCATACCTGTCTGTCAATATAGCTGCCTCATCATCATTACAATTCTGAACAAGCACCTTAAATTCCTCACAAAGCTCATTAAAGAGAGGTTCATTTTCTAAACATTCTGCTTTTAAAGCTTTAAGCTTCTGCATTGTTTCACCCACTTCATCTGAATAGATTTCACTTCCACTGTCTATTTTTCTTTGGGTCTTTTTCAGCCATTTTTCAAAATCACCAAGTCTGGAATAAAAGTCTTGTCTGTGTCTAAGAGCAGCATTGAGCATGTTTTGTCTTTCACTGGCATCAGCAGTAACCTGATCCCACTTGGCCTTCACATGGGCTTGCTTCTCTTTCAAGTCACGAATACCTTCTGGTGTTGCATGTTGTCTGACTTGTTCAAACTGACGTTGTAAGGCATTTAAGTGGGGCTGTTGGCTGCGGATCTCTTCTTGAAGAGTCTGAAATTAACAAAGACTGTGCCATTGAAGCCTGGACATAAATTATTACAAATATAAATAGAATTGTCATACAACCTGATTATACCCATACAACACTGCTTCAGTATAATAGGATCAGATTGGCAGTCTTGAACAGGATAAATCTGGCAAAAAAAAAAAAAAAAAAAAACCCACACATTTTCAAAGCCTCGGCATAATCATGACAGTTTAAATGCTTTGCCTAACTTGTTGCTCAAAAGAACCATTCTTCCATATTTCATAGTTAAATACAAACAAATAGTTATTACTACAGTAACATTATCTAACACTGTATAATGTCAAGTAGATGCTCTCAGATCACAGGACTGCAAAACAAGATGTGGAATACCATAAAACCCTAAATATTGGGACAGACAGTCCTGAGGAAACAGTGTAGACACAGAGCAAACATCTTCAAATGCGGCACCTGATCATGGTCTATACTGTATACTCATTCAGTTTTAGACACATCAGCAGGTAGCAAATAACCTGTTAAAATTATAGGACAAGTATGATAAGGTGTTCCAATATTTAGGTATTCAAATTTAATATGATAAGCCAAAAAATATGAGACAATTACTGCTAAGAAACCTTACCTTACAGAGAGCAAGCTCATGTTCTAGCACCTGTGGATCAGTTGAGTTAATATTAGGTTCAGCTGCCAATCTATTATCAAACTTCTCCAGGACTTCTTCGATGTTGTTAACCTCTTGATTATAGGCTACCCATGCTCCCTGCATCTTGTCAACACGGTGACTCCTCTCCTCCGAGGCTGTCAGTACATCGTTCCAGCGTCGTTGTAATGTCTCCAGTTCTTTCTGCATGTGAGGCTGGTCTATTATATAACCAGCCTCAGTCGTCATCTTCTCAAAGATTGGTAGATTGCTCTCACATTCACGAAGGAATTGCTGTAGAGGAAACAATTTTAAAATGAATCACAATTTCAGAATATAGCCTCATGACATATCAGGTCAACAAAAATATACAGGAAGCAAAGTCTCAGTTAAGCCTGTGCTTCCCCACTGTCTGACCAGTCTTCAGTAAGTGCTATGTAGACAGCCAAGGAACAAAGACTGATCAGACTATGTACATGTATTTCACTTATTCGAATAACATATTAATGCAGAGTGGACTCTTCTACCACAACTCTTTGGACCAGACTATTTCCAATAGCAGGGTGTCTAGTTAGTTTTTATTATACTATGTCTTATAGAAATTCCTGTATTTTGAATGCAAACAGTGTAGACTCTGATCAGATGCCGCATTTTATGATATCTGCTCTGGGTCTGCACTTTTTGCCAAATATCCCCCACAATCCTCCCCACCCCTACCCACCCACCCCAGTAGTTTCCTACAGACAATTCCATGGTGGTCCAACTGTTGCAGTTCTTCTTTGTTTGTATGTCTGAGGTTTCATATTTGTTTTGTCATTCATTTCTCATCTCTCCTTTTCTCTGTGTAATTTAAACAAAATTTATAATCTACATTCTATTTATATTTTGTAGAGGTTCAAAAGCATTTACCTGATGTAGATCATACAGATCTTTAGCCTCCTCCATGCTGGAGCACTTGGGAAGTTCTGTAGCACAGTATTTTTCAGCTTTCACTACCCAGGGCATCAGCTGCTGGGCCAGGTTCTGGTACATCTGCCAGTGGGCCACACTGCCTGTAAGGGCAGAGCTTCGGTCCTTTGCTCGAGCACACAAGGCCTCCCACTGACGTCGGACGGTGGCAAGTTTTGATTTGAGAGCTGCTGTTTCTCTTGAGCGGAAGTTTTGTGATAGTCCTCTGGCATCTTTCTCCAAGTTTTCAAGAGTGATGTGGTTTTCGTAAACTTCTGTGGAGATACCCTGAAATATTTAAAATATTCTCTTCTTTTATAGCCATTACCTAAACTTTCTAATGAGGCTTTCACAAAACATTGCTCTAGTTAAGAGGGGTACCCAGACAGATATATAGTTTCCTTATTTCTCCCAAGGTAACATAGGTTGTAGGTACTCATCATACACACCCCAGTGAGATCTGTTTAATACTACTGTAACATACATTTTCATGGATAAATAAGAAAACTGTCAATACTTTTGCCTGAAAAAAAGTGCCCTATCTGGAGATTTGGTGTGTATGACTGAGATTTATTGAAAGTTATATCTACATGCATCTATTTCCATAAAAATGAATACCCTGTATGGCTGTATTATTCCATTACATTCAAGTGCTGAATTTTATACATTATAAATTGTGAGTAAATAGTTCAAGTCAGCCATGGGTTTTGTTTGAGCTGAAGTTAAATGGCCCTGTCAACAGTATTTTAGTCAATGTCATGCCGTCTCCCAAAGAGAGGGAAGGAGAAAAGAAAGTCAAGACAGACAAACTGAAACAATAAAACAGGTCCTCTCTCCACTATCCAAAACTGCTACAAACATAACAGGTTCTTACTCAACCATAAGCTAAATCAGTAGACTATTCCAATGTGAAAAATTACACAGCACCTTCACACCCCTGTCAGTCATAGTTTTTGAGCCATCAGTGTAATAATTCAAAGTTTGTCTGCTGAAATTTTTACCAAGCAATTTAGTGTTAATAAAAAAAAAGAAGTCATATCACATTACGAAAACATGCCTAATCAAATATATAGAAAATTTCACCTCCAAAAACTGAAAATTTTCAGATAAAAAACTCTGATATTTTTTATATTTCTGCTAAAAACATAAGTTGTGGGTACTCGTTAGAACTGCCTCGGTGAGGCAGTTCTAACAAATGCCCACAATCTATGTTTTCGAGTAAAAATAAGAAAAATAATGTATACCCTGTAAACCCCAATTTTACTATATAAAAGTGGGGTTTAAGGGGGTCAAAATTATACAGGAATGTTTTCATGATGAGAAAAACTGTCACAGAATACATACCCTGGCTTGATCTAACTGTTCCTCTGGTGAACTGGTCTTATCTTCATAAACATCATTTAATTTTTCCTCCTTTTCATTTAACCAGTCACAGAAATGGTTCAGTCGTTTATAGTACTCCGTCCATTTAGCTATTGTTGCTTCAAGATCAGCTAGCTTTGCATTCAGACGAACAGACACATTGTCCAATCTCTTATCTATATCTGTCATTTCTCCCTTCAGTGGGCCTCGTCTCTCACGACTAGCACCCTCACAAAGAATGGCATTTAGTTTCTGAACTTCTCCAAGGCTGCCTTTTAATTTATTCAGGGTATTTTGAAGTTCCTAAAATAAAGAGAATAAAAAGGCTATTTCTTTTTTTAGTTAATTTGTAATTTCTACAAACAACATTAAAACTTAACCTGTCTCAAATTTCATCTGGAATATGATTAAAAATAATAAGTTACTAAATAACCTGGAAGACAGTTTATTTCGAAGTGATTATATATACTAAACATACCATTTTTACCATAAATAACGCAAATCTGAGCAAACAGTGTAGACATAGATCACATGCTGTAGATTAAGGGTCTAAACTGTTTGTCATCATCCGTCAGTTTTTAGACACATCAAGAGGTAAAACTGATCTGTTAGGGACAAGTTTGGGACTAGTTTAGGACAATAATGGTAAGGAATTAAAGTGTTTGGAAAACAATATGGATTCATTTGTGCCAGTTTTATTTTCACTAATATTCCTTGAATGTTTTGCTGCTAGTGTGAGTTGCAAACTCCTGTGAAATAAAAGAGTATGATTTGCTTCCCTACTGAAAGCCTCAATTATTTCTGAAATTAACCCTTGCGTTGCTCAATAAATTTAGAAGCCACGCCCACTTCTAATTTTTAGCCAATCAGAGTACTTGATCAAACAATGTATAGATTAGCTGACTTCTGCAGAAGCCAACTTATCCGGATCTACACTGTTTGCAAAGGCAGGGCATATCTGGGTTCAGCAGGACCAGGGTTAAGTTAAGGTCACGGCAATAATTTACCTTCTTGGTAGTATAGTCTTTCTTGGCTAGTTCTTGCCCTGTGGTGGAAGGTGGTTTTTCAAGCTCAGCCTCAGCTTTCTTCAGATATTGTATTAGATTGTTCTTCTCCCCTTCATAATCCTCCCAGTCCTTCACAGTTTTCTGGAGAAATAAACAGGTTATGTATTGGCTATGTGGCATATCTTTACAACTAATACACAGTTACAGAATTTTACAACTAATACATAGTTACACAGTCTTATAACTAATACATAGTTACACAGTTTTAAAACTAATACATAATTACGCAGTTTTACATCTAACACATGGCTACATAATTTCTTAACCTTTACCACTACTCTTGGCTAACTCAGCAGATGACAAATTGATGATTTTTTTTCTTAGTTTTCCCACAAAACAGGATTTGACCGAAGGAGACACTTTGCATGAAATGTCAAAGCCTCTTTTCTGAGAAAAATGAGACCAAAAAATTATTTGAATATGTTGTCTGCTGAAATTTTTACTCAGCATGCTAAGAATTAATACAAGCTCATCCAAACAGACATGGCAAGAAGACCTGCTGCTATATGTGTAATTTCTAGGATTCTATGCTGCAATGTCATTTTAACAACATCAACTTCAATTTGAACTTCCATTTTAATGTCATGAAATTATCTCTAAATAAAAACGTGGAACAATAATACTCTCCATTATCGTGTTGCGGGCTGATAACTCTGTAAAAAATTGATAAAATTTGCCCATCAGCAATCCCCAAACACATCTCATTATAAATGCACATGTCAAGTTTGGTTAAAATCCACTGATATTTACTCGTTATAGTCCGGAAAAAGAAAATGCAGATGGATGTACAACAGACGGGCAGATGGGCAGACACGCAGACAACCAACATGATACCATAATACCCCACCACTATCTTGTGGTGGGGTATCGTTTGTGTTGAGGTTTTACGGCCCAGTCAACCCAATGGGGTCATGTCGAGCGCGGTCAGTTTACCTAACCACACGTTTACTGGGCAAGCTTAGTCCTCTAAGCGGTTAACCAGTATTGTGCACATTCTTTCGCCAGAAACTGACAACTGCCCTTCTTGAATCAGCGGAAGGGAGAGAATGACCGTAGAAAATATTTCATGATCAATCTCCACGAAAGAATGTTGCCGACCTCGGCGGGGGTTGAACCCGCGACCTCCTGGTCTCCAGTCGGACAGCGCATCCAACTGAGCCACCGAGGCCGGCTGTGGTGGGGTATAAAAAGAGCATTCCAACACATTGAGTGTGCCAATACAAAAAGATTATTTCTGTAGCAGCATTGAGTAAAAATGGTCATTTTTGGGAAGAGTAAAAACTGGCTACTGAAAAGAGGAGACTGCCAAACAGGCCTGAACAGGAATAAAGTGCTGTTTGGCTAAACACACACACACTAGTCGTTATGATTTATGACCATCTGATTTCACCAATTAACAGTATCAATAGCTTTTACTGATTCCTAAGCTCAAAGGTATCTGCAAAACAATCTTGTTTTGTTTGAAACCAAGTCAGTCTAGAAGAACAAGCTTGTTATTCTAGTATAAATACACTGTAACGTCTTTATAAGCAAATTCATTATAAAACCGTTTTGGATTATAAGACATAATGGTCATTTTGTGTTTGGATACAAATATGGTTGTTTAGCTGGACCCCAGCAACGGGGTTATAAGGAGATTGTGGTATATTTATGCAACATCACATCACGAAAACATGCCTATATAATTTTGACCCCCTTAAACCCCACTTTTATAAAGTAAAACTGGGGTTTACAGGGGTATAGATTATTTTTCTTATTTTCGCTCAAAACATAGATTGTGGGTACCCGTTAGAACCGCCTCGGCAAGGTGGTTCTAATGAGTACCCACAATCTATGTTTTAAGCAGAAATATGAAAAATATCCAAAAATTTGATCTGAAAATTTTCATTTTTTGGTGGTAAAATTTTCAATATATTTGAATAGGCGTGTTTTCGTAATGAGTCCATTCTGAAATATTCTGATTTGTGTTAACGTACATCTCTCACTGTTCCAACTTGCATGCCTGTTTTTTCAACAATTTTACTGATCATTGTGGAAGAGAATAGAAAAACACCCCAGAATGGCAGTCTGGGTTTACCCAAGATTCAGATGACTGCATAAGTGATATATCTTGTAAATAAAAATGAACCAGACATGAGACAAAAAGAAAAAGAAAAACAATTCTTGTCCTTTTACAAGGTATCTAATTTGTTCTTATTTTTTTTTTTATATCACCCTACAACAGTTACAAATGAATTGTTTAAGTATTATTCACCCACTCTCATCATCCATCTTTGATTAGACACTTGAAATTATAGATACTTTATAGACTTTCTGTAGACCAATAATGGTACATCACCACCACTGAAGCAATAACGAGACTTTTCTGAAAATTTACTTTCATTTTTTACTTTCTAGAAGTCACCATTTGCTTCAAAGTGTTTTCTGGCTATTTAAAGAGGAATAATACTGCAGTTTCAGCAATTTTGGCTGGGTCAGAGAAGTGACTAACTGCTTATTGTTTGTGTTAAGGTTTTATGGCCCAGTCAACCAAATGGGGTCATGTTGAGCCCAGTCAGTTTACCTAACCACACGTTAACTGGGCAGGCTTAGTCCTCTAAGCGATTAACCAGTATTGTGCACAATCTTTTGCCAGAAACTGACAAATGCCCTTCTTGAATCAGCGGAAGGGAGAGAATGACCGTAGAAAATATTTCATGATCAAATCTCCACAAAAGAATGTTGCCGACCTCGGAGGGGATCGAACCCGCGACCTCCTGGTTTCCAGTTGGATGCGCATCCAACTGAGCCACCGAGGCCAACTGCTTATTGGAAGCAAAATATATATCAAAACTAAATGGGAGGACAGAAAAGCCATTTACCAGAGATGACCAATGATTAGAGATGAGCGTTAGTGAAGATTTTACTGTATTTTAGAGAAGTTAATATATAATATGATCAAAATCTGGAAAATCAGATCACACATGTACATTCCAGAAAGGTTAAATGAGAAATAAGATGGAAATGACTTAGAACACACAAGCAATGTCAGCTAAACAGGTATTTTTGAGCACAAGCAAAATGTGAAGCTCAGACCATCCAGCAGATCTGTATAGTCGCTGTCCATTTATTCATTTTACAGTTAGAGCCAACGATTCTGTCAGTGGATAGTAACAGCTCTGATCTCAATGAGTTGATGAGAAAGATGAAATGGACCATCAAAGATCACATATGCCTTAACCCTTGTCATGCTGGATAAATTAAAATGCCACGCCTACTTCCAATTTTCAGCCAGTCATTGATTGATCCAGGTTGTTGATATAAATTCACATACTGAATGACAAACAGTGCAAATCCAGATTAGTTGGCTTCTTCAGAAGCCAATGGATCTTCACTGTTTGCAAAGGCAGGGTATATCCAGGTTCAGCAGGACAAGGGTTTAGACACATTTTTTTCACTTGGCACGGTCCAAAAAAATAACAAGAATCCATGGAAGGCAGTGTCACACCTGCCAATGCCCATCAGTATTATAAACAAGTTTAAAATTAACATTAAGAATGACAAAATCATACACAAAATGATACCACAGTGTTTGAGTCTCTGTCAGGGAGGAAGTGTATACCAGGTTTGATGACAGTAGGTCATATGGTTATCAGAAAAGGAGTTAAATGCTGCTAGGATTGATGCAAATAAATGACAGCTAGTAGACATTAGTCAGGATCATAAATGATACTGCAGCATTTGAGTACCTGCTATGGAGCAAGTGTATGCCAAGTTTGATGACTGTAGTTAATCAGAAATGGAGCTAAATGCTAGGGTTGACATAAAAAATGACCATGAATATAATTAAGACTCTACAGGAAGAAAGCATATGCCATGTCACATCATTGTGGGAATTGCAGTTAATCAGAAATGGATCTGAATTCTAAGACTGATGTAAAAAAACAAAATGGCTACTAAAAAATAGGTCATGGTCATAAAATGGTATCACACTGAGTTCATGTTAGGCTGAAACTGTATGCCAGGTAAGATGATCATAGGTGTAATAGTAATTCAGATATGGTCCTGAATGCTAGGGTGGTCACAAATGTTGGCAGATTAAAGAAAGGACAAAAGGATGGATGGAAAACCAGAAAACCAAATGTCTATACTGCATCTGCTCGCTTAAGCAGTGCAACAAATATATCTATATCTATAAGCTACTTTGCACACTATTACCTCTAAGAACTGGAACAGTATAAAATAAATATAACTTTAAAGCTTAGGGTCCAAATCAAATTAATCTGTGTCAATTTCTATATACATTTTCTCTTTTGGCACCAATTTCAGGTGATAATAAATTCATTCACAAATCTATAACCATTTCTTGGAAATAAGCTTTGATCTAAGATCAGCTGGACAGATATTTATTTGCTAAAATCATCACTACAAATAATATACTAGACACTGATCCTAAGATTTACATATTTATCATAAAAATCACAGTAATACAAAATCTGGAATAATAAGGAGCATGCATCAATCATGCTCAATCATGTAACCACCCTAAGCATTATAAAATATTAAATAAAAACTATCATAAAAAATCTCAGAAATAAGATGTTTAACAAATAAGTGGACTGAAGACTGAACGGCAAACAACATGGATCCTTATGAGATGGGTCATTTTGAGCCACTGTCCAAAACCAGCCATGCATTCTAGATTTATGTTTGCAAACCCTCACACTATTGACAGTTATGCCAAAAGAATAAAGTATATATTACTTACAAGCTTATATCAACAACAAAAAATATTTACTTCTCCAAGAAAACATAAATTGTATGACCTCACTGGAACTGGGATGAGTATCCACAACATGTTTTCAGGGAGAAATATGAACAAGATATTCATTAGAAGATTTTCCCTATTTTTAATCGAAACCTACATGTATAATTTAGAATGGATAACCTGGGTATATCAGAAGATGCCTTTTTGCTCGGCATGGCCCAATTCAAATGTGACAACAAAACTAGGTTCCAAGAAGACAAAATAAAAGGCCATCTATTTTTTAGCCAAGAATAAAGTATTTCATCTATTTAATTCTCAAAGAAAATATGTCAACACGCATATTTTACTTACTGCATTCATTCCAAATATTTGAAAAGATATGCTTTAGCAGTGTAGGAATCCAACTGCTATTACAGGAGCACTATGAACAGGTTCTACACTGCTTGCTAGTCAACCAGGTGCTTGCTGGTCAAAACTAACGATGTCGTTAGTTAACGTTTCGTTAAAATTTCAAACATTAATATCTCAAAAGTGCAGTTACTTTTTATTGAAAAAATGTGAGAAGCTTTTGCATTGCAAAAGATTCTTACATTTTTTCAACAAAAATATTAGTTTATTTGGTTGTAAAGTTGTAAAACATTTAACAAGTTGACCTCTTTACAAGCTTGTTAGGCTAACGATGCTTTGAACAATTGGCTCCAGCCTGTTGGACATATCACTCAAAGCTTTTAAGATAAGTATGGTAAAGCAAATTTCAGGTAATTACAGTATTTATTTTTGAAAATATTAAAAACTGTTTCAAAATTTACAGTGGCCAATATACAATTTCTGTAGTATTCTAACTATAGCTCTAGGTAAGGATGTGTAAAAAGGATTGTTGGATAATTTTTCACATTTCTCGGAAGAACCATATGTTGTGGCTAATTAGAGGAGGAAGCAATTTTAAGAAATTCTGAGACATAAAAATAACTACCTCTCAAATATCCCTTTTATGCATCCTTATCTGGAGCTATGCTAACAAAAATTAAGGTGAACGAAGTTAAAGGAGGACATTCAGCCCTTAAAATATTTGCCTCCCTGCTAACAGTATGGCTAGTTTTATAGTTCCAGATTTTTTTTTTTTTTTTTTTTTTTTTTTTTTCCAACCAAAAAATACAGACATTTTTCTTATTTCTCCAAGAAAATATATGAGTCCTCATTAGAAGCACTTTGCCAAGGCATTTCTAATGAGTACCCACAACATATGATTTCAATATTTATTTTAATACCCCCTTATCTGTAGGTATGCATTCTTAAAGAAAGAAGTTGCTTCCCTTGGTAGCATATTCTTTCCTTTAACCCTTGTCATGCTGAATAAATTAGGATGCCACGCCCACTTCTAATTTTCAGCCAATCAGGTTACTTGATCCAGGATGTTGATATAAATTCAAATACTGAATGGCAAACAGTGCAGATCCAGATCAGTTGGCTTCTCAAGAAGCCAACTGATCTGGATCTCCACTGTTTGCAGAGGCAGGATATATCCGGGTTCAGCATGATAAGGGTTAAAGCAGCCTGTGTGAGAAGGTATTCCTATACCAGAGAAGGAATTCTCCCTTTGGTCTCCCTTTTAAAAAGGGAGGCAAGAGCTTCCTGCTTAAAATGCTCTCTCTCTCTGAATGATAATGACAAATCTTACCTTAAGTTTAGTATGTTTTGCCTCTGCCAAGTCATTGGTATCCTTTAGTTTACGCTCCAGTTCTTGTATATTCTTTGCAATAAATGAGGGAGCATTTCTGTCTTTCTGTAATTTCTTTCCTGCTTCAATTTCAGCCATGATGTTTGCTTTCTCACTTTCCAGTTTTGACATCAACATCTGAAGAGAAATTTCACAATAAATGAAGCAAGCAGGGAAAATCCTCCTTACCCCAAATGTTAACAATCATTACACTGCTTTTGTGCATTCTTTTTAAGGTCTATACTACATAAATGAGTTTCTAACCCTTAAACTGCTACCTAAATTGTAGGTGACAACATTCTTAAATGTTTTCTTAAATGTAAACACCAGAACTGACCAGACTGAAAGTACACAAAGCTGACCAATTTGACCATAATTTTCACTCACCAATTAACTATTGGATATGATTATTCTCACACAGTTTCAGGACTCCAGATGAGGCTTTTTATTATTATTATCATTAGCTGTTGCTCTAGATTCACCAATATATATTTTTTCTACCAAAACCTATTGATTTTTTACAAAGTATAATTACCATATTCGACCTAATTACCGCACTGTGTGCTTAGGTTTTTCAAAAGCACTGGGAAAACTTGAAGTAGTAAAATATCCACCTAATAAGGGCACACTTTAAAGAAAGATCAACAGAATACTTCATGAGGAGCGTATGTAATGATGCTTGTTTGATATTAGTTTCTGTTTTCTTTATAGAAGCATATGTTGTGGGTACTTGTTTGAATTGCCTTGACTTGAGGCAATTCAAATGAGTACCCGCAACATATGTTTTATAAAGAAATAGAAAAAAAGTACACTGAATGTAATCTCTTAGATTACTAAATTGCTTGACTGTGCACTTATAGGAGCATGTGCAGTAATTAGGTTGAATACGGTATATGCTTTGGGTAGTCATCAGAAAAGACCCTAATGAGAATCCATTGTAGTTATTTGAGACATGCCATGTGGATCTTTGTGGCATACAAGAACAGCCAAGGCCCACTTCAGCATGCATTTATGTCCTGTCTGATACATGTAGGTCCTTTTGTGCTTGCAAACATTATCTTCAGTATCCAATGATTCTTTTAAACAGCAAAAACCTTGATCAGACTATGCAAATGCCTGTGTTGTCCACATTAGACTGGAAGGTACCTTTTCATATCTGAATACTACTCTCATCTATAAATCTGACTTTGCTTCAAACAAAATATCATATGCTTTTCAATGTTTAATTAACCCTTGTCATGCTGAATAAATTAAGATGCCACGCTCACTTCTAATTTCCAGCCAATCAGATTACTTGATCTGGGTTTTCGATAGAAATTCACATATTTAATGAAAAACAGTGCAGATCCAGATCAGTTGGCTTCTTCAGAAGCCAACTGATCTGGATCTACACTGTTTGCTAAGACAGGGCATGTCCTGTTCAGCAAGAGAAGGGTTAATATTTCTAAATTTACATAATGAGGTTATAATCAATATCACAGTGATATTTCAATATAAAACATGAATAATTTATGTACTTAAATGACCATGTATGATTACATTTAACATTTAACTACAGCTAGAAATTTGTTCAAGAGTTCACAGATATCCCTGACTAGCCAGCTGTCAAGAAAATATGTTCGCTTTCTATTAACCCTGTTCCTCTGAATCCGGATATGCACTGTCTTTGCAAACAGTGTAGATGCAGGATATGCACTGTCTTTGCAAACAGTGTAGATGCAGATCAGTTGGCACTGTTTATCATTCAGTATGTGAATTTGTACCAAAAACTTGGATCAAATAATCTGACTGGCTGACAATTAGAAGTGGGTGTGGCATCTTCATTTATTTAGTATGACAAGGGTTAAATCAATGCAGTTACTTATCAAAAACTAACAGCTTGTTATACTTCTGGGCCCAGTTGTTCAAAGCGTCGTTAGCTTAACAAGCTCGTTAAAGGTCATTTCGTTAACTGTTTTAGTGGATTCAATATACAATATTCTGAAATTTTTTGCTGAAAAAATGTGAGTAGCTTTTGCACTGCAAAAGATACTCACATTTTTTTCAGCAAAAAATTTCAGCATATTCGCGTATCACTCGATGTAAATTTTTAACGAATTGTTAACTAACGACGTCGTTAGCTTTGAACAACTGGGCCCTGATGGTAAATCAGATAACTAGCACTGCATACATTTAGTAGTTTTTCTGCTATTTTTACAAGGGATGTAACTTTTGTGACTTCCTATTGGTTATCCTGAAAACCAAGCTCCTTCTGAAAGGGGTCTGCTCCAAAAGGAAAGACGGCTGCTAAGCCTCACCTTTTAGAGTAGAACCCTTTTCAGACAGGAGGCAAAAACCTAGCTGACAAAGTTGGCTCCCCTTAAAAACCATCCACTCCCTTAAATCCAGGCAGTATTTACCTCATGCTCCTGCAGACAAACTCTAGCATCTTCAAGACCATCAATAAAGGGCTGTTCCATCACTTGTTTCTCAACATCATCCAGCCAGCTTGATCTTTTTCCAATACCATCTCGGAAATCATAGGCCTTTGTAAATACTGCCGACTTTGCCGAGGTTTTTTCCATATTCGGTAGGAGGTTATTGAATCTAGCCATCATGTCTTCAAGTCTGCGTCTCTCTTTCATGGCATCAGAGTCTGTGGAATCTGCAAGAAGATCTTCGAGGTTGCTCTTCAACCATTTGGAGTCATCACCATACTTGTTCATGTTCTTCAAGGCTCTCTGCAACAAAATTAGAAACAGAAATTGTACAATATAAAAATCTTCTTTAACAGCTTCATAGCAAGTGTTATGGTATCTAAATTATTAGGGTAATTATGGTATATAAAATTAATGTTCATATCGCAGGATATTTAACAAGAGGCCCACGGGCCACAACTCGCTCACCTGAGTGAAACCGCCACTGCAGATATGCAGATGGCATGCAACATTTTTCCAATACTCTTATGACAAGGCAATGGCTTAAACAGTTTTTGAAATATCTTGCTTACAAGGTTAAAATGCTGAAATTTTCAAAACGTTACAAGTAAAATAAGTCACCCCCAATGCCTCCTACCAACTTTTGAGTCAACTGGCATTTCGGTGCAGTAGAAGAAGCAAAAAATAGATTTTCAAGATGGCTGCCATCTTGGATTTCCGATCGGAATGATTATAGCTATTTTCTGATCTACAAGTCACCCTGATGCTTCCTACTAAGTTTCAAGTCAATTGACTTTTAGGTTTCAGAGAAGAAGCGAAAAATAGATTTTCAAGATGGCTGTCATGGAGGCCATCTTGGATTTCCAATTGGCACGATTTGAGCTATTTTTTATGTACAAGTCATCCCGATGCTTCCTAGCAAGTTTGGAGTCAATTGGCCTTTCGGTTCAGGAGAAGAAGCGAAAAATAGCTTTTCAAGATGGCTGCCATGGTGGCCATCTTGGATTTCTAATCAGCACAATTTTAGCTATTTTTGATTTATAAGTCACCCCAATGCTTCCTAACCAGTTTGGAGTCAACTGGCTTTTGGGTTTCGGAGTAGAAGCGAAAAATAAATTTTCAAGATGGCTGCCATGGTGGCCATCTTGGAATTTGGACCGACACGATTTTAGCTATATTTGATCTACAAGTCACCCTGATGCTTCCTAGCAAGTTTGGAGTCAATTGGCCTTTCGGTTCAGGAGAAAAAGAAAAAAGATTTTCAAGATGGCGGCCATGGCGGCCATCTTGGATTTCTGATCGGAACGATTTTAGCTATTTTTTTATCTACATTTCACCCTGATGCTTCCTACCAAGTATCGAGTCAATTGGCCCTGGGGTGTAGGAAGAGTAGGCCTTTAAAGCAATTGTTCACGCCGCATGACCCATGATGGACGACGGACATTGACTGACCACAATAGCTCACCATGCGCACTTCATGCTCAGGTGAGCTAAAAATCTGAGCAAATTTGGCTCAGTGGCTTCAGAGAAGTCGTCAAATTCTCAACAATTTTCCCATATAAATGTTATGGGGCTCATACAAATGCATAGGGAAGCAAACTTGACCTTGCCGTAAAAAGGTCAAATGTCAACGTACGATAATCTTTTCAGCAATTTTGGTAGATCTCCTGTCCCTGATGATTTGTGCACAGATTTAGCCCCAAGGCATCCTCAGTTCTGAAGAAGAAGATTTTTAAAGGGTCTTACCATATATGGGCATGGTGGCCATCTTGGTCGACCTACCGCGACCATTTTAGCAATCTTTCGTTCCCCTGACTTAAGAAGGCACAATATGAAATTTGAGCAAATTTGGCTCAGTGGCTTCAGAGAAGTAGAAATTTAAAATTCTCAACAATTTTCCTATTCAAATGTATGGGGCTCATACAAATGCATAGGGAAGCAAACTTGATCCTGCCGTAAAAAGGTCAAATGTCAACGTACGACAATTCTTTTGGCAACTTTGGTAGACCTCTCCTTCCTGATGATTTGCGCAAAGATTCAGCCCCAAGGCATTCTCGGTTCTGGAGAAGAAGATTTTTAAAGGTTTTTACCATATATGGGCATGGCGGCCGTCTTGGTCAACGGACCGCGACAATTTTAGCAATCTTTTGTTTCCCCACACTAAGGTGGCTCCATATGAAATTTGAACAAAATTAGCTCAGAGGCTTCAGAGGATAAGTCCTTTGAAACTCTTAACAATTTTCCCATTCATATGTATAGAGCTCATACAAATGCATAGGGAAGCGAACTTGACCTTGCCGTAAAAAGGTCAAATGTCAAAGTACGACAATTCTTTTAGCACCTTTGGTTGACCTCTCGTCCCCGATGATTCATGCAAAGATTCAGCCCCAAGGCATCCTCGGTTATGGAGAAGAAAATTTTTTAAGGTTTTTACCATATATGGGCATGGCGGCCATCTTGGTCAACGGACCATGACAGTTTTAGCAAGCTTTTGTTTCCCCACCCTAAGGTGGCTCCATATGAAATTTGAACAAAATTAGCTCAGAGGCTTCAGAGCAGAAGTCATTTGAAACTCTTAACAATTTTCCCATTCAAATGTATAGAGCTCATACAAATGCATAGGGAAGCGAACTTGACCTTGCCGTAAAAAAGTCAAACGTCAACGTACGATAATTCTTTTAGCAACTTTGGTTGACCTCTTGTCCCCGATGATTCGTGCAAAGATTCAGCCCCAAGGCATCCTCGGTTATGAAAAAGAAGATTTTTAAAGGTTTTTACCATATATGGGCATGGCGGCCATCTTGGTCAACGGACCGCGACAATTTTAGCAATCTTTTGTTTCCCCACCCTAAGGTGGCTCCATATGAAATTTGAACAAAAATTAGCTCAGAGGCTTCAGAGGAGAAGTCGTTTGAAACTCTTAACAATTTTCCCATTCAAATGTATAGAGCTCATATAAATGCATAGGGAAGCGAACTTGACCTTGCCGTAAAAAGGTCAAACGTCAACATACGACAATTCTTTTAGCAACTTTGGTTGACCTCCCGTCCCCGATGATTCATGCAAAGATTCAGCCCCAAGGCATCCTCGGTTATGGAGAAGAAGATTTTTAAAGGTTTTTACCATATATGGGCATGGCGGCCATCTTAGTCGACGGACCGCGACCATTTTAGCAATCTTTCGTTCCTCCACCCTAAGGAGGCTCCATATGAAATTTGAGCAAAATTGGCTCAGCGGCTTCAGAGGAGAAGTCGTTTGAAAATGTTAACGGACGGACGGACGGACGACGGACGAAAAGTGATCACAATAGCTCATCCTGAGCAGAGCTCAGGTGAGCTAATAAAACTGAAAACCGTCGGCTGCACTGGTATTAAGTCTGCTTCTACACTTCTTGTCACATAAACAGGGGTCCAAATTATAAGACATTTTTTGTAATTTTCAAATTAACAACAACAAAAACTTGACTATATCTTTGAAGAAGGCATTTTTTACAATCTAAAAGCATCGAGTTTTGTCATTTCTCCATAAAAAAAACAACAAATATTCGGGTACTGGTTGAACATTAGAAATGCCTCACTGCTTTTAATGAAAAATCTATACTGTGCATCATACTCATTTGAATATAATTCCAAATTTTCCAAATTAAGGCCACACTTAATACCATCTAATCTGCATTAACCTGACATGTATGATTATTTACCTGGAATTGAGCCTGTAGGTCCTTGTATTCTTCACTGGTGAGATTTTCATCCTGTAACTTTTTTGCTAAATCTTCCACCAACTGAACATATTGAGAGAAATCACCAAGCCTGAAATATAGTAGAGACTAAGTATGGTAAAAGTAAGTTTCCCAATATTTATAGTAAATATGGTACCATAAGTCAACAGCCAAGGGTGAAACCAGCCTGCACCAGGCAGTACAGTATAACCTCCATGGCTCGAACACAGATGGCTCGTTTACCGTGAATGATTCAAACTCTTTTTTTCAGTCCCTACAAAGTTCTTCCAATAGCTAAGAAAACAAATATTTAGGGATTTTTTTCTTATTTTATCATGGAATTGTATGTTGTGTGTACTCATTAGAATTGCCTCATCAAGGCAATTCTAATGAGAATTGCCTCATCAAGGCAATTCTAATGAGTACACTCAACAGACAATCATTGTGTAGAAAATCGGAAAGATTTCCCTAAATTATCCCTATTTGCTTCCTGAACTGTGCCATGATTAACCCTCAGTGGCTCGAACTACCCATGTTTCGAAAGAATTTCCATGGTCCCAAAGATGTTCGAGCCATTGCGGTTTGACTGTATTTTTATAGCAAAAAACACAAATAAGATGTTTTTGTATCTTAACCCTTGTCCTGCTGAACCCTTGTCCTGATGATATACCCTGTCTTTGCAAAGAGTGTAGATCCAGATCAGCTGGCTTCTGAAGAAGCCAACTGATCTGGATCTGCATTGTTTGCCATTAAGTAAGCAAATTTGTATCAACAACCTGAATCAAGTACTGAGTGGCTGAAAATTAGAAGTAGGCATGGCTTCTTAATTTATTCAGCAGGATAAGGGTTAAACTAAATAAAGACTGAAAATAAACTACCATCATAGCCTCATGTATTGGTACAGACAGGCCTAAGCAAACAGTGTAGAGTGTGGATCCAGATCAGATGTTGCAGAACATACCACTCATCCAGCATTTTTTAGACAGTCTTTCAGCAATTCCTTTTAGATATACCAACAGGTAGCGAAATGTTCTTGCTGCAATTTTAGGCAGAGATACGATTTCCCAATTTTTAAGGTTAATTTGGCACCAAATATCAACAGCCAAGACGAGACTGCATCATAGCTCCAGATAAGGTGCTCGTAGACAGATGACAACATACAATCTCAAGCCTTATTTTCTCAGAAAAAAAAAAATTAAAATGTTGCTTATAGACAATCAATCCATTTTAAGTCTGGAGACCCCAAAAAGGGTAATTGGCAAACAGCGGAGACCCAGATCAGAAGCTGCATTCTGCGATGTCTGATCAGGGTCTCCATTGTTTGTAAATAGTTTAGCCATTTTTTCTATAGGAATAGCTAAATCACAGCATGACATACCTAAAACTGAAATTGGACTCTTCCAATATACATTGTGGTTGAGTATATTCAGTCTAAAATGGGTTAAACAGAGCAGGTTAAAGGTTACAATATTTTGAATTTCTAGAATTTTTACGACTATACATACTTGGCATTGTATTCCTTCCATCTCTCTGGAAGTTGTTTCAATGACAACAGTGTGGCATCCATTGCTTCTTTTAGTCGATTCCAGCGCTCTAAATGCACCTCATACTGGTCTCTCAGAGAGTTATCTCGACTGTCATGTCTGACTAGGTCCTTTGACAGATTGTCCATACTTTCAAGACATTTCAAACAGTTCTTCTGGAAATCACCTTGATGAAACATTTGCTGCAAAATTCAAATCAACTCCTTGTCATTGCTATTTAACTCTGCAGGGGAACTGAATACAGTTTCATGGCAATTATCAATAAAGACCTAAAAGGTTATCTTTGGAAACAGAGAACATACAAAACAAAGAAAATTTAAAACTTGGTTTTATAAAGTGTCTTCATATGCAGCAATGATACCAAAACTGTTTTTGTCTACCTTCTGAAAAGAGGTCTATTCTAAAAGTAACAAATTTGCTCTCAAGGAGAGCAAATTCTTTACTTTTAGGGTAGTCTGAGTCTTCCATGACGTTTTAAGTGGCTTTTCTTTATTTTGATATTTACCATTTATCGTCAGAGAAACTTAGCTGTCAAAATGCAGAATTTGCCCAGCCAAGACACTTTCAAAGGAAAATTCTGAATATCATCCAGCAGATAGCAAAATTAAATTTTAGAATAAACAAAAGAAACCATTTTCCAATAAATCAAATAATTTGTTTCATTGGAAACTTGCATAACCAGTGTTTTCACTATACCTGTCAAAGTCTACCCTCGTTGCCTAGACTGTACACAGTAAAAGCCAATTTGTTACCCCAAAATGTCAATTATTCATCAAGAAATTCAAGTATTATCATTTTTTCAGTCATAAAATATTAGATTGATAGTCCTTAGTGGCTATCTACATTACACATTAACTTCCATGCCTCTATTTTGGTGAAAATCCTCGTTTTAAACAGGACAGGAAAATTCCTGATTTTCATAGTAGGAGTTACTCTGATGTTAGTGGCAATATCAATACTAAGAAAAAGCTACTAAAATATCAGATTACTTTTAGGGTAAATCCCTTTTCAGAAGGGAATTGGTAGGCATGAAAGAACAGTAAGTTAAAAGTGTCAACTTTGTAAAAAAAAATAAATAAAGAATGAAAGAAAGAAAATCTATCCCTTAAACTGCTAAATTAAATATTAGAATATTACTTAGTTCCAGAGGACATGATAACTTAGGCTAATTTAGGATAATTTTTGCCCTTTTGGCATTAAAGCATATCTTAAGGTTACACATAAAATCACCTCACCTATGCAATTTCAATGAGTATCCATAAGGTATGCTTTAGTACTAAAACTGGCTAAAAATTTATCAAAATACCTCTTTATCACCTGTAAGATAATGTTTTTTTTCTCTTCTTTCTAGAGTAAAAATTCATTTTAATTACTTCTACGTATATACATAAGGCTGTTCTTTGTGTAATTTTATTCCCAACTCTCCTCTAAAAAGACCATTTTATTTTAGTAATTTCATAAAAATATTTGTCATTTTGCTGTAGCGGTAGATTCACTAAGTTGCTGAGGGATTTTGGAGATAATTCTAGGATATTTTTTCTTACATCTCCATAAAAACATGTTTGGGTACACATTAGGAACTTCTTGCTTGTACTCATAGCATATGTTTTATGGAGAAATGGAGAAAATTGTGCCAGGATTAATATCAAATACTTCTCCGCAGCTATTGTATCCTAATTTTTGGAACACCTTAAAGCTTACCATGCTTCCCCCAAAATTTGACTGTCCAGACTACTTCCTGATGTGTGTGAAAGGACCAACTGAATGGCAAACTTCAAGATCCTGACCTGGGTCAACACTGTTTGCTCAGGTATATTTATGTCCAAATATTCAGGGTAAATACAGTAACTATCAGGCAATTTGACATCCCTTATTGCAACATAAACCTGTTAACCCTTGTCCTGCTGAACCAGGATATACCCCGCCTTTGCAAACAATGTAGATCCAGATCAGTTGGCTTCTTCAGAAGCCAACTGATCTGGATCTGCACTGTTTGTCATTCAGTATGACATTTACATCAACAATTGGATCAAGTAATCTGATTGGCTGAAAACTGGAAGTAGGCATGGCATCTTAATTTATTCAGCATGACAAGGGTTAAATTTTAGGACAAGCAAAGTGTGGAGTTAAGCTAACTCTTTATTTGGAGTAATACCTACCTTGTGTTTCTGTAAGGTTTCTTTAACATTTTCTCTCCGCTGTAACATTTGTTGTTGTTGGTTGATAGTTTTCTCAGCTGTTTCCAGCATTTGTACAAACTTCTCTTCTTGTACGCAGAACTCAAGTTTGATCAGTTTGATTGGTGCAAATTTCTGGACATGCTACAATAATTCAGGTACAAATATTAAAGCAGGTATCACAAATAAAAATATCATATAAATACATAGTGAATTTATTACATCCAGTTTCATTTACATTTCATTAATGACCTACTTTTGTTATTAAAGGTGCAAAAATGGGAAAAAAAGGACAGAACTTTTTCAGCAATGAAAACTGGAAGCTTCTTGAGCTGTTAATGAAAAAAAAAAAAAAAATCAAAAGCATTTTGATTATAATCAAAGCTGAATAAAGTAAGCAATAAAATATTTGCGGCAGAAGCACAAAATGGCTTTTTTTAACATGGCAAGCTTGCTATTAATATAAATGAGTTCAGCTATAAAAAATGGCACATCTCTTACATATCCAGTGTCGACCCAGATCAGATAGTGTCTCTATGCTTTGTTTAGAATCTGTGCCGTCTTGAATGACATGAGCTTTGTCAAACAAACCTTAACACATAATCAAATAAGGCAGACCCAGACAAGGCTATGACTGTTGAATAACTCTAGATCAGAGTAGTATCCGAACACTGTATTGGACCTAGTTACCACACATACCCCTATAAGTGCACAGTCAAGCAATTCCTTAGTCTTCAAATTACAGCCAGTGTACTTTTTGTCTACTTCTTTATAAAGGCATATGTTGTGGGTACCCATTTGAATTGCATCAACTTGTTGATGCAATTCAAATGAGTACCCACAACATATGCTTTTGTAAAGAAAATATGAAAAAAAAACACAAAAAAAACAAACAAAAAAACATTGCATTAGCATCATTAGATAAGTCCCTCACTGATCTTTTTTATTATTATTATTAAAGTGTACCCTTCGTATAGCTGGATACATATTTTACCACAAGTTTTCCCAGTAATTTTGAAAAACCTAAGCATATAGTGCAGTAATTAGGTCAAATATGGTAATTTTTATTTTCTCATTTCTCCACAAAAATACACTTTGTGAGTACTCACTACAAGCTCCTCTAATGTGTATCAAAACCACAACACAGGCTTTTCATTACGAAAACAAGCCTATTTAAATAATTTGGAAAATTTACCAGCCAAATATGAACTAATATTTTTCTTATGTCTGCTCAAAAACATAACTTGTGGGTACTCATTAGAACCACCTCGCTGAGGCGGTTCTAACGAGTACCCACAATCTATGTTTTGAGCAGAAATTTGAAAAAATAGTATATACATGTATGTCACATTTAACATTGTTCCAATTGTATTTTATTTGAGTTTTACAGTCCAGATATTTGACATCGTGTCCTTATGATTTATTTTATAGTATGTGAAAATAAGGGACCTTTTAACCTTACAGTAACAGGTAGTAGTGTTCAATAATTGATACAGGTAAACTCAGGTATTTAAATACTTTAAAAGTTAATTGCTGTACTATTCAAGAGTGAGTTGTTTAACCAGTTATTGACTTAGGTATTGAGACATATTAAAAGATAATTACCATACTGGCCAGTGGTGAGTTGTTTGACCAGTTTGGGAACATTGTTCAAGGGCAGTTTAAAATGCAGTGATTTTTGAATTTGTTAGTCAAAGTTATAGCAAAGAGCAGAGAGTACAGACGTCTGTTAGAATCTTTATATGTATATATATGGATTTGGAATGATGTTGGGATAAACTGTAAGTTATTCATTTTCCATTTGTACACATTTTCTGCTGATCTTCTTGAATTTTATCGGTGAAATTAAGTGCAATTTGATATTTCGCTGATTTGCATAAATGTCTGAATAATTGGTTGGTGAATTACTCCAGAGTATACCTTAAGATTTTCATTTTTAGGTGGCCTCTGAAATATTGAGTAGAATGAGATCAGCAGATGATGTTTACATGGATGTTTACTATGGCAGTAACAGATGGTTATGAAGTGCAGCAGATATTGAGTTAATGTGATACAGGCAGACGTGTTGTATAGTGTACCATAAGTGCCATAAGGGATATATATGGTGTCAATTAGAGCATATAGTTCATATATTCTGAATTGTATGGTGTACCATAGGTGTAGCATTCAATTAGTATGGTGTACAGTATTGGTTTTAAATGATATATACATACTGATATATAGAATATACGAAGAATTATATAGTCCTGTAGTTACTTAATTTTGGATTACTCCAAGATGGAAAGGATACATATTGACATTCATAAAGCAGTCTTATGATTATAATAGACGTTATTGATAAACTTAGTGGAGTCACAAATGGATGACTGTGTGTATATTTATTGACTTGGTAGACATTACCAACTTAATGGAGCAATTTATCTTTGTGGATCTTTGTGGACTTAGTGGCAGCTATGTGGTGCATCTTCCATAGTGGCAAAGTTACAAAATTTGATAGACTGTTGAGTGATGACTTACAACAAATGTCAATGACAATTAAGAGATTATTCAATATATATCATATGGGAGAATCCTAATATATTAAATGACGTACAAACTCTATAGATAGATAGTACGCAGAAATAGATCAGTATACATTGTAACCTTGTAGATGTATGTGTGTATGCAAAGAATAGTATTATGGATAACTGTGTTGTATGTTCTTAACCTCAGTCAGTTCCCCAGAATTTTAAGAATCTGTACATGACAATGGCGATCCCGGCAGGATCTGATTGAGGATTGTGGATAGTATATAGCACGGATATCTATATTCAGAGATGGAAGATTTAAGTAAATTTCTAGAGGCGGGTAAAGAAATGGGACTTAGTGGAAAAGATTTATTAGAATTTGTAGAAAAGCGAGATGCTGTAGTTAGAGAGGAGACAAAAGAGAGACAGAAATATGAGAGAGAGGAAAGAATGCAAGAGAGAGAGCTGCATCAGAAACAGATAGAAATAGAACAGCAAAAAGAACAGTCCGTTTTAAAGCTTCAATTGGTAGAGAAAGAAATAGAATTAGCAAAAATTAATGCAAGTCATAAGAAAGATGCAATCGCATCTGGCAGTGAAGTGAAGGCAAAACTGCCAAAACTACCTGCTTTTTGTGATGGCAAAGATAATATGGATGCTTACTTAAAGCGTTTTGAAAGATTTGCTGCTAATGCAAATTGGCCAGTTGAAAAATGGGCAACTAATTTATCTGCTTTACTTCAAGGAAAAGCTTTAGATGTATATTCCCGTTTATCTCCTGAAGAAGCAAAAAATTATGAAAAATTACGTGATGCACTTCTTAAAAGATATCAGCTTACAGAGGAAGGCTTTCGCCAAAAGTTTCGAACTAGTAAACAGGAGACTGGGGAAACAGCTGGTCAGTTTGTCATTAGATTAAAAAATTATCTAGCTAGATGGATGGAATTAGGTAAAGTTCCTGAGTCCTTTGAAGGGCTGAGAGATCTGTTATTGAGAGAACAGTTTCTAACTGTTTCAAATAAGAATCTTGTTTTATTCTTAAAAGAGAGAAAAATTAAATCAGTAAATGAAATGACTGAGTTGGCAGAACAATACATGGAGGCACATACGGTAAGTGAGGTATATCGTTCCCCCTCAATAAGCAAAGCTGAAAATAGAGGGGAATTCGGTAAAAAGTCAATAGTACATGTAAATGCCCCAGAAGGAAAGAATTTGGTGAGAGATTTTAAAGAAAGGTATTGCTATGGTTGTGGGAAAAAAGATCATTTTATCAAAAATTGCCCATCAAAAACAGCTTTTAAACCAAATACTAGGGTAGCAGCATTAGAAGTTCAAAAGGAAGGTGATGAGGAAAACAGTGAAACTGAAGGGGAAAAGGCAGATGAGGTAAGTACCGAGAACACCACTGTAGCTACTTGTATGGTATCATCTATCACAGGTGACTTTATGTCAACAGCTTTTTCAACAATGAAAGCTGGAGTACAAATAAAAAGCACTAATACTATACCTTTAGCAAATATATCACACCAGGAACTAGGAGTAGAGATAAAAGATAGTCCTAACAGAATGCCAGTGAAAATGGGATATATAGGTAATGTTAAGATTTCAGTGTTACGTGATAGTGGATGTAACTCTGCCATAATAAGAGAGAATTTAATACAACCAGAACAGTTAACAGGTAATTCATTATATTGCACACTTGCAGATGGAACTAGAAGAAAATTTCCAGTGGCAGTTATTGAAGTAAATACTCCATATTTTATCGGTAAAATAGAAGCATTATGCATGCCTAAACCTGTCTACGACTTAGTGTTGGGGAACATCCAAGGGGTACGATCTGCAGATAACCCTGACACAGATTGGAATTGTCAGCCTACTATAGCAAAAGGTAAGACCATGGAAGCAAATGCTGTAGAAACCAGAGCACAAAAGATAAAGCAGAAAAAGCAAGATACTTTGAAAGTTCCAGATTCAATAAGTGAGTATACCGTCAGTGATTTAGTAAGTTTACAAGCTGAAGATAGTTCACTTGCATATATAAAGGACAAAGCTGTAAGTGCAGAGGTAAAGCTTGCAAAAAATGGCTCCTCAGTACAATACATACAAAAGAAAGGACTCTATTATAGACAGTATAAAGCAGCAGGTAATAATGGACGAGAATACAATCAGTTAATAGTACCAGCAAAATTAAGAGGGGATGTTTTGAAAATCGCTCATGATGGGATAATGTCAGGACATCTTGGAATAAGAAAGACAACAGATAGAATCCTAAATGAATTTTTCTGGCCTACGATAAGAAAGGATGTAAAAGGTTATTGTAAAACTTGTGATATATGTCAGAAAACTGTCCCAAAAGGAAAAGTAAGCCGCTTGCCACTAGGCAAAATGCCTGTAATAGATACCCCATTTTCTCGTGTCGCAGTTGACATTGTAGGTCCTATCAATCCTCCAACCAATAATGGCAACAGGTTTATTTTAACAGTAGTAGACTATGCTACTAGATACCCAGAGGCTAAAGCATTAAAGAAAATTGATTCTGAAACTGTTGCTGAGGCACTTGTAGAAATCTATAGTAGAATTGGGATACCTAGAGAAGTACTGACAGATCAAGGTAAACAGTTTACATCTGACTTAATGAAAGAAGTAGGGAGGCTGTTGTCTATTAAACAGCTAACGACAACTCCATATCATCCATCGTGTAACGGACTCGTAGAGAGATTTAATGGCACATTAAAAAGCATGTTAAGAAAACTAAGCGAAGAGAAACCAACTCAATGGGACAGGTATATACCTTCATTACTTTTTGCGTATCGAGACTCAATACAGGAGAGTACAGGTTTTTCCCCTTTTCAGCTTTTATATGGAAGGCAAGTGAGAGGACCACTTTCAATTCTGAGGCAACTTTGGACTAAAGAACAGGGGAATGAAGAGGTAAAGACTACATATCAGTATGTCGTAGACTTAAGAGATAGGCTAGAAGAAACTTGTAAGTTAGTGCAGAATGAAATAAGTAAGAGTAGCATAAGACACAAGTATTATGCAGATCTTAAAGCCAAAGACAGACAGTTTCAGCAGGGAGACGAAGTTCTTCTGCTGTTGCCATCTGATACAAACAAACTGATTATGCAATGGCAAGGACCTTTCAGTATAATAGAAAAGGTAAATCCTTATGATTACAAAATACAGATCAGAGGAAAAATAAAAACATATCATGGTAACATGTTAAAGAAATATTATAGAAGAGGGGTAGGGAACGAAGATAAAAGCAGTAGCGATAATATGACCATTTCTTGCATTTCTGTCATAGAAACAGAAGATGAGGAAGTAGGTGAGGCAAAGTCAGAAAATGAAAATAACATGAGGAAAATTAATCTCCAGTTCCCAGTATTATCTGCTAAAGAATCGGTAAGTGACATTCAGGTAGACTCAGATTTAAATGACGAACAAACAAAAGAGGTACAAAATCTTTTAGAAGAATACCCAGATGTATTCACAGACATTCCAGGTACAACAGATATTGTAGAGCATGAGATTGTAGTTACCTCAGAAAAACCTATCAGATCCAAACCATACCCTGTCCCTTTTTCTTTAAAGAAAGACATCAGTAAGGAAATTGACAATATGTTAAAAATGGGCATAATAGAGCCTTCTAACTCGCCATATGCATCGCCAATAGTTCTCGTAAAAAAGCAAGATGGCGCATATAGATTCTGTTGTGATTTCAGGAAGTTAAATAGTATAACAGTGTTTGATGCTGAACCAGTAGGTAATCCTGAAGAGCTATTTGTGAAAATGGCTGGGAGCAAATATTTCACCAAAATTGATCTTTCTAAAGGATATTGGCAAATCAAGATGAAATCATCTAGTAAACCTTTAACAGCTTTTGTAACTTCAGAAGGTTTATTTGTCTTCAATAAAATGCCTTTTGGATTAGTAAATTCAGGGGCGACATTCTGCAGAATGATGAGAATTTTGTTAAAGGGGCTAGAAGGCATAGATAATTTTGTGGATGATATAATTGTTCACACTGAAACATGGTCTGGTCATATAAAGGCTCTGAAATCTCTTCTAGCAAGACTGCGTAAAAATAAGTTAACAGCAAGACCTACTAAATGTATAGTGGCAGTAAAATCTGTATCTTTTCTTGGACATGTAATAGGTGGTGGACAGATAGAGCCAAATCCAGGGAAGGTAACAAGTATTCAAAATTGCAGGAGACCTTCAACAAAGAAACAGGTAAGGTCATTTCTTGGCCTTATAGGATATTACCGTAATTTTATACCGAACTTTAGTGCAGTATCAGCCCCATTATCTGATCTTACTAGGAAAGGCCAACCAAATAAGATATGTTGGACTGATGCGCAAGAAGTTGCTTTTATCTCACTCTTAGAGAAACTAAGTAATTCACCCATTCTATGTTTACCCAATTTTGAGAAAGAATTTATTCTCCGTACTGATGCGTCTGATACAGGTTTAGGGGCAGTCCTCCTCCAAGAACAGGAAGGATACAAATTCCCGATATGTTATGCCAGTAAAAAACTAATAGATAGAGAGAAACATTACTCAGTAATTGAAAAAGAATGCTACGCGATTGTATGGGCTGTACAGAAGTTCAAGTGCTACTTGTATGGTAAAGAATTTGTTTTAGAAACAGATCACAAACCCCTGGTTTACTTGAATACCGCAAAGGTAGCAAATGCAAGGCTTATGAGGTGGGCTCTGGCATTGCAACCTTTTAAGTTCAGACTGGAAGGAATTAAGGGGAAAGAAAATGTTGGAGCGGATTTTTTAAGTAGAATGATTTAAATAAGAGGCCACAGTGTTTAAAAAAAAAAAGGAGTTTGATATCAAACAGCACTTTTTTTTTCCTGAAAAGGGAGGTAAATTGTCACATTTAACATTGTTCCAATTGTATTTTATTTGAGTTTTACAGTCCAGATATTTGACATCGTGTCCTTATGATTTATTTTATAGTATGTGAAAATAAGGGACCTTTTAACCTTACAGTAACAGGTAGTAGTGTTCAATAATTGATACAGGTAAACTCAGGTATTTAAATACTTTAAAAGTTAATTGCTGTACTATTCAAGAGTGAGTTGTTTAACCAGTTATTGACTTAGGTATTGAGACATATTAAAAGATAATTACCATACTGGCCAGTGGTGAGTTGTTTGACCAGTTTGGGAACATTGTTCAAGGGCAGTTTAAAATGCAGTGATTTTTGAATTTGTTAGTCAAAGTTATAGCAAAGAGCAGAGAGTACAGACGTCTGTTAGAATCTTTATATGTATATATATGGATTTGGAATGATGTTGGGATAAACTGTAAGTTATTCATTTTCCATTTGTACACATTTTCTGCTGATCTTCTTGAATTTTATCGGTGAAATTAAGTGCAATTTGACATTTCGCTGATTTGCATAAATGTCTGAATAATTGGTTGGTGAATTACTCCAGAGTATACCTTAAGATTTTCATTTTTAGGTGGCCTCTGAAATATTGAGTAGAATGAGATCAGCAGATGATGTTTACATGGATGTTTACTATGGCAGTAACAGATGGTTATGAAGTGCAGCAGATATTGAGTTAATGTGATACAGGCAGACGTGTTGTATAGTGTACCATAAGTGCCATAAGGGATATATATGGTGTCAATTAGAGCATATAGTTCATATATTCTGAATTGTATGGTGTACCATAGGTGTAGCATTCAATTAGTATGGTGTACAGTATTGGTTTTAAATGATATATACATACTGATATATAGAATATACGAAGAATTATATAGTCCTGTAGTTACTTAATTTTGGATTACTCCAAGATGGAAAGGATACATATTGACATTCATAAAGCAGTCTTATGATTATAATAGACGTTATTGATAAACTTAGTGGAGTCACAAATGGATGACTGTGTGTATATTTATTGACTTGGTAGACATTACCAACTTAATGGAGCAATTTATCTTTGTGGATCTTTGTGGACTTAGTGGCAGCTATGTTATGCATCTTCCATAGTGGCAAAGTTACAAAATTTGATAGACTGTTGAGTGATGACTTACAACAAATGTCAATGACAATTAAGAGATTATTCAATATATATCATATGGGAGAATCCTAATATATTAAATGACGTACAAACTCTATAGATAGATAGTACGCAGAAATAGATCAGTATACATTGTAACCTTGTAGATGTATGTGTGTATGCAAAGAATAGTATTATGGATAACTGTGTTGTATGTTCTTAACCTCAGTCAGTTCCCCAGAATTTTAAGAATCTGTACATGACAATGTACCTCTGTAAACCCCAGTTTTACTATACAAAAGTGGGGTTTAAGGGGGTCAACATTATATACCGGTAAGCATGTTTTCGTGATGTTGTTGAGAAATATGAAAATACCAATACTTTTTCAAAGAGAAAAACCCCTCCTAATATAAAGGTATGAAAAGTCAATTTTACTAGTCTTAGCTCATACGAAATATGAAAATATGGTCGCAAGTTTCTGTATAAAAAATATTTAGATTATATTTTTATTTTTTTTACCAAAACTCTTTCCTTTCAAGGCTCACTATTCCTCAAAAACAGACATTTTGTTATCCAAGAAAGGTTTAATAAATCAATATATGGTATCAATACAGTAAAGATCCAATATATCGCGGTCCTCGGGTCCGAAGTCCGCTATCGCGATATAAATGGAGCGTGATATAAGTCCAGACATGTACCATGCATGTATAACGGCATGCATAACACTCGCTTGGTTTGTCGCTGTGGTAGTTTGCTAGGACATCACTGATAAATGGCATTCAGTCATGCTGTCAGCCATATTTCTTAGCTAAAATTGGATTAGAATTGCTCAATGGCATAATTTACAATGGTGCGCTATGTCTAACAAGTAATTTCAATTGAAACCAGCTGATAAACTACGTTTGAAAACACGAAATCATCGGGTTGAGAATTTTCAGCCATATTTCTTAGCTAAAATTGGATTAGAATTGCTCAATGGCATAATTTACAATGGTGCGCTATGTCTAACAAGTAATTTCAATTGAAACCAGCTGATAAACTACGTTTGAAAACACGAAATCATCGGGTTGAGAATTTAGGATGCCATTTTGGATACTCTGGTTCCATGGAATGGCAAAGGGAAGTTACTCAAATTGCTTCAGTTGTGTTAAGATAATTTGAGTTGCTTCCCTTTACTTATTATTGTGTTGCGGGTGCAAAAAAAAAACTGTCATTTATCAAAGTTACTTTCTTTTTTAGTTTTTTTTTTTTTTGGACGCAGTTGTTTTCTTTTGAAATATTTATTGCTACAGAAGTGTAAAATAAGCAGACTAAGATCTGCGTATGTGGGATAGAAACATCGTAATACTACTGTCTTGTATGAAAAGGAGGTGGACCGTTTTCACCTGTTGAGCAAAATTAGTTTGTGAGCATCATTGACTGATTGAGCATTGAGTAGATCTATGTACTCAATGATGATAATGATTATGACAATAACGGCGATATAATTTATTGTTTGCCAATTATAATCAACATGTGCACTGATTGACACTAAGTGGATTGTTTGTCATAATACCTGACGTGCATTAGCGTCGGGATAGGCGTGAAAAATCAATTACTGGAGGCGGACCGCATTTTTTTTTCTGAAGTTAAATAAAACAACAAACATTTTATGTTTTTAAATTTTTTTTGCTTATGGAAAATTTGGGAGCCATGGCCAATTTGCGATATACTGGATTTCGCGAAATATCGGACCGAGATGTATTGTATCTTTACTGTACAATCATAAAATGGCATCTGACAGCCTGTAAAATTTCAGTTTGTCTCTCATTTTGGAACTGGATCAAAACTGAAAAGATTTTTTCATCATATCTCTGAATTAATGTTGGCAAAATTAATTCAGAGATATGATAAAAAAAAAATCATTTCATTTTTAATCCAGTTCAAGAACAAGAGACTCACTGAAATTTTAACAGGCTGTCAGGTGCCCCATTTGTGATTGTATCAATACCATAGGTGTTAATATTTCTTGATAACAAGCAAATTCCATGGGGAATTTATGTCCCCCGCCTAATTTTTATTTGAGGTGTTAAAAATGGTAAAGTTAACCAGAGGACCACTGGTCCTGTATCAAATACCTAAGTATTGAAGCAGGAAACCAGTGATAAAAAATAATTTCAAGATTCTGAAAAAAACCACATGCATATCTTCAGACCATCCTTAAAGCACCTGTAAAGTTTCAAAGAATCGGCTTAAAACTGTGGTAGGAGTTATGGGGTCAAGGTACCTACTCCCTATACGCTTCTGTAGTATTAGAACTCAAAAAATGTCTAAGTTAACAATGCAGAAAAAGTGGTAAAAAATTATTTCAGGATTCTGAAAAAAACCACATGCATATCTTCAGGCCATTCTAAAAGCCCTTGTAAAGTTTCAAAAGGATCGGACAAAAACTGTGGGAGGAGTAAAGGGGACAAGGTGCCTGCACCCAATATACTTCTGCAATATTAGAACTCAAAAAATGTCTAAGTTAAAAATGCAGAAAAAGTAATAAAAAAATATTTCAGGATTCTGAAAAATCCACCTGCATATTTTCCGGCCATCTTTAAAGCCCACGTAAAGTTTTAAAAGGATCGGCCAAAAACTGTGGGAGGAGTTAAGGGGACAAGGTACCTACTCCCTATAGACTTCTGTAATATTAGAACTCAAAAAATGTCTAAGTTAAAAACGTGTAAAAAGTGATAAAAAATAATTTCAGGATTCTGAATAAACCACATGCATATCTTCAGACCATCCTTAAAGCACCTGTACAGTTTCAAAAGGATCGGCCAAAAACTGTGGGAGGAGTTAAGGGGACAAGGTACCTGCTCCCTATATACTCCTGTAGTATTAGAACTCAAAAAATGTCTAAGTAAAAAATGCGGAAAAAGTAATAAAAAATTATTTCAGGATTCTGAAAAAACCACATGCATATCTTCAGGCCATCCTGAAAGCCCATGTAAAGTTTCAAAAGGATCGGCCAAAAACTGTGGGAGGAGTTAAGGGGACAAGGTACCTACTCCCTATACACTTCTGTAGTATTAGAAATCGAAAAATGACTAAGTTAAAAATGCGGAAAAAGTAATAAAAAATTATTTCAGGATTCTGAAAAATCCACCTGCATATTTTCAGGCCATCCTAAAAGCCCACGTAAAGTTTCAAAAGGATCGGCCAAAAACTGTGGGAGGAGTTAAGGGGACAAGGTACCTACTCCCTATAGACTTCTGTAAAATTAGAACTCAAAAAATGTCTAAGTTCAAAACATGTAAAAAGTGATAAAAAATAATTTCAGGATTCTGAATAAACCACATGCATATCTTCAGACCATCCTTAAAGCACCTGTACAGTTTCAAAAGGATCGGCCAAAAACTGTGGGAGGAGTTAAGGGGACAACGTACCTGCTCCCTATATACTCCTGTAGTATTAGAACTCAAAAAATGTCTAAGTAAAAAATGCGGAAAAAGTAATAAAAAATTATTTCAGGATTCTGAAAAAACCACATGCATATCTTCAGGCCATCCTGAAAGCCCATGTAAAGTTTCAAAAGGATCGGCCAAAAACTGTGGGAGGAGTTAAGGGGACAAGGTACCTACTCCCTATACACTTCTGTAGTATTAGAAATCGAAAAATGACTAAGTTAAAAATGCGGAAAAAGTAATAAAAAATTATTTCAGGATTCTGAAAAAACCACATGCATATCTTCAGGCTATCCTTAAAACACCTGTAAAGTTTCAAAAGAATCGGCCAAAAACTGTGGGAGGAGTTAAGGGGACAAGGTACCTACTCCCTATAGACTTCTGTAGTATTAGAACTCAAAAAAAAGTCTAAGTTAAAAATGCGGAAAAAGTAATAAAAAATTATTTCAGGATTCTGAAAAAACCACATGCATATCTTCAGGCCATCCTAAAAGCCCATGTAAAGTTTCAAAAGGATCGGCCAAAAACTGTGGGAGGAGTTAAGGGGACAAGGTACCTACTCCCTATACACTTCTGTAGTATTAGAACTCAAAAAATGTCTAAGTTAAAAATGCGGAAAAAGTGATAAAAAATTATTTCAGGATTCTGAAAAAACCACATGCATATCTTCAGGCCATCCTAAAAGCCCATGTACAGTTTCAAAACGATCGGCCAAAAACTGTGGGAGGAGTTAAGGGGACAAGGTACCTACTCCCTATAGACTTCTGTAATATTAGAACTCAAAAAATGTCTAAGTTAAAAATGCAGAAAAAGTGATAAAAAATTATTTCAGTATTCTGAAAAAACCACATGCATATCTTCATACCATCCTTAAAACACCTGTAAAGTTTCAAAAGGATTGGACAGAAACTGTGGGAGGAGTTAAGGGGACAAAGTACCCACTAAAAACTCGGAACCACGCACCACGCGCCACGCGCCACGCGCCACGCACCACGCCCCACGGAAAACCAAAAACAGTGTCCCTCCACTTTTCTTCGAAAAGGCGGGGGACAATAAAATGTCTATTTTTGAGGAATATGGAGCCTTTTAGAGCAGCCTCCTTTAGGAATATTTTTTTCCAGATTTTTTCTAGGTGTGCATAAAATAATTCTGGTCTGGCCGTGCCACTGTATGGTACAAAAATTTATATGAGACAGGACTAAAGCACATACTGATTTGGGTTAACAATGGTGATTCTTGTTTCTTCTGCTTCGAAACAGCAACAATAAAGAATGGAGACTGTGTGGTACAAAAAAGTTACTGACAAGACAAACAAATAAATGAACATTTGAAATGTATTTGAGAAGGATCTTCTGCTCCTAAATCTAGAATGTGCAGTACAATTCAAACTTTTTATGGCAAAATGGTTCTCTCTCTCTCTCTTTTTTTTTAAGACTGGGGACCAGGTAAGTAGGTATCAAATAAAGGATTTTTTTTTCTTATGTATCCAAAAAACTATGTCATTCACATTTCTTTAATTTATCCTTAGGAAACATTTCTCACTACACCAAATTCTAATAAGATGTAACATCATATAGTTTGCTAGAAAAGTGCCTAAAATATTTTGTGCCCAAAAAACATCTTTAATATCCAGATGACTGGTAAATTTCTGTTCTTTCCTCTGGTATGCATCTAACATCCTTAATACTATGCATCCAATGTAAAACTTTTAGCAGACAACATTTTGAAATATTTTGTTCTTATTTTTTTTTCCAGGAAATATGGGTTAGTATTTCATGCAAATGTCTCAGAGAAGGAGATTTGCATGACTTGTCAAACCCTAAATATCTGAATGAAACAAGAAATTGCCAATAAGCAGTCTTATTAGATTGCAGATGGATGGACAGACTGATGAATGGACATACAGAGACAATGTGAAAACATTATACCCCTATAAAAAAACACACACATTTTACAGGAGGTATAATAAGAAAAATATCAGCAATCGCCAAAAGAATGCTTAACTATAAACAGAAGTATTTTTCTTAACTCTCCAACAATATGAGTTTGGTCATCATTAAAATGACAATGACAGTACTCAGCAGTTTTGGATATATAAGAAAATATATGGTTTTGTTCAGTAACAAAATGAACCAGACTATGAGAAAATGTCAGCCTATGCATCTGTACAGTCTGATCAGTCTTCACTGACCATCAGTAGGAGCCTTAGATCCTTGGCTACCAACAGAGCAACCAAGGAAGAATGATCAGCCCAGGCAGGTACAATCTAACACTTTGCAAGATAGGTAATTTTGCTTGTTTTTTTTATCATCTGTTTTCTTGTTATTTTTTTTTTGTTTTAATTAACTTTTTCAAAAAAATCTTTCAGGAATACCATCAGAGTGTCAAACAATTTGGATCCAGATCAGGCCCGACATTTTGTCGGGCCTGATCTGGGTCTAAACTGTTTGCAATGGTTATCAGCAGACGACAAAAGTCACCACTAGCAGGGAAAGGGAGGTCTTCACTGCATATGTCATTAGATACTTTGCCATATATTTATTTCAAAACCCATCCTTACCGTGGCCATTGTATTCATTAGTTATACTGGAAAAAGTAGAAATGTAATCTGCTACCCTTCACTTCTGCTCTGCAAGTGCTTTGTCTATTTACAGCAGTGTTTTATATATTTTAACTTTTTATCAAATATTTAACTCTTAAAGTATCAAACAAAATTGTAGCAGATGACAGTTTAAAGCTTTTCTGTTGTTTTTCACAGAAAATAAGGTTTAAAAAATTATGTGAATTATCTGCATAGCACTGCAAGAAAATTCACATAAAATGTCAAGCTTTATTTTCTCTGAAAAATAAAAATAAAATATGTATTTCAAAATGTCATCTGCTGCAGTTGTATTGGCACTTTAAAGGTCAAAGCAGCAAGTATATCTGGTTGAACATTTTACTAAAAAAGCTAGCATTTGTGGAAGAAAAATATTTACTATCTAAAACTGGCCATGTGATACATAACTAAGAAACTGGGAAATTCATTGAAAAGCAAGTTGTATTGTATTTAAATCCAAACTGATGTATGTACTGTTTGGGTTATGAAAACTCAAACAAAAACCCATGAACTGTGTGTCAGAAACAAACCCTACCAAACTCAGAAAAATGAGAAGATTAGTAAACAAGTCCAAAGAATGACAAAGTAACAGAATGATTAAGACAAAATGATTGCACAGCAAGCAGTCTGACACAAGTGCTTGTTATTCCAATGACAACTCAGCAGCAAACAAAACTGATGCTATTTTATTGGTCAAGTTACCTAAAAAAAAAAAAGAAAGAAAAAAGCTGTTTGGGAAAGCAATTTATATTTTAGTCATCTTATTAATAAAACAAACAAACAAACAAAAAAAACAACAAAAAAAAACAAACAAACAAACAAAAAACAAATAAAGCTAAGAAAAAAAAAATTGCAACACCAAAGAAAATATGCAGCTCCATTGGTCAGTTAGCAGCAACAGGTGCAGAGCTGGTAAATGAACTGATGGTGTTTGTGAAGTGTAATACACTAATATAAATGTGTACATATTAAAACCTTAGAACTTAGAATATATTCCTCAAATTATCAAGAAAAATACTAAACAATTCTAATTAGCAGTTTCATACAATCAAATTAAGTAAACTATCTGCAATTCTAACTAGCAGTTTCAGAAAAAAAATGTTTTAATGCGAAACTGTTTGATTTTAATACTTAGGTTTTGTTTCTTTTTGTTTTCCAAAACTGAGAGACTCTTAAATGACTGATGAAAAAAAGCATCTACGCCAACTCAAACAACTTGACACACAACTCACCTGACCAATAAGAATCTTCAAGTTATTTTTAGTCTTGTTCCACTGTCCATGTATGTGTTAACATCTAAACTACTAACCCATATACAAAACACTTTCATTAAGTCAATTCAACATAAATTAAAAAGGACACAGTACTTTTCCCCAAGACGGTAAGAACATTTTAATGCAACCCAAAAAATAGAATCACATTTTTCTTAGCTTTGTTCCAAAAGAGAATAATTTATGCTAAAACAATGATACTGTATATACATAAAGAAAGATATTACGAAGAGTCCTTGCTCAGGCGAGCCATAAATAGATTGCCCTCTTACCTCCCAGCGGCCCTGTATATTCTCCATTGACTCAATTAATGGAGCTCGGTCCTCCTCCTCAAGTACCGCTAAGATGTCCTTAGCAGCTCGGATATAATCCTGAAGCATACGCTCATCTATTCGGACAAAGAATGCTTTGTGTTTGCGTATAATACTGTCATAATCATCTTCACAGTCATCAAGAACAGTCTGGGCTTGATCAAGCCAGTTTTCAACCAACTGTTGTTTCTGGCTCAACACTCGCCACAACCTTGATAAGTTGTCAAGCTTTTTCTCCCAATCCTTCGCACTAGATACACAGGACTGTCAAAATGAAATGGAAAATTTACGAGACTCTCAACTTAAACATTTCTCCAAGTTTCTGTTTCAAATGAAGTTTTTTGCTTAGCTCATGGACATCATCCAATGATTTTTTGGTCTAAATGAAAGTTTGCCAAATTTTGTTCAACTCGCAGACATCATTTGATGAGTTTTTGCTTAACTAAAAGTTTGCCAAATTATGCTTAGCTCATTGACATCATTCAATGACTTTTTGTCAAACTGAAAGTTTGCCAAACTTTGTTTTCAGGTTTGTCAAATTTTGCTTGAATATGTATTGTCTAAATTTCATTTTCTGGGCCCAGTTGTTCAAAACTAACGATGTCGTTAGTTAACGATTTGTTAAAATTTTAATCGAGTGATACGCAAATATGCTAAAATTTTTTGCTGAAAAAATGTGAGTAGCTTTTGCAGTGCAAAAGCTACTCACATTTTTTTCAGCAAAACATATCAGAATATTGTGTATTGAATCCACTAAAGCAGTTAATGAAATGACCCTTAACGAGCTTGTTAAGCAAATGATGCTTTGAACAACTGGGCCCTGGTCAATTTTAGTGCAGGCAGATTGTTCTATGTGTAAATACTATATTAAGCTCTGCAAACAACTTTTGTTTTCTCTATATTTTAACCTTTATCTGCCTGATCATATATCAATTATTTCTTTTCCTTATTTTCCCTAAAACAGGACTTCACACATATTCTGAGGGAAAAAATAAGAAAAATCATTATCTGATGGGCTAGCCTAGAGCAGTATAAAGGTTAACTGGATTACTAGAAAACAAATTTAGCAAAGTACAAGACAACCTGTTTTAATGCCCTATGCAAAAGACCTATGCTATCAGGTCAGAGCCTTCATTGTTTATACTTCAGAAGTCTTGATAAATATTTGACGATTCAGAGACATGTTTCTTCAATTCTCCGTCAAAATGTATGTCTTGGGTACTCGAGGACACACTTCTAACGAATACCCAAAACATACTTTTTGTACAAGGGAGAACTTTTGTGACTGCTTGTTTGCTTTTCTGTGCATTAATCCCCTTCTGAAAGGTGTCTACCCTAAAAGGCAAGAATTTGCTCACAGAAGAATAGACCCTTTTTCAGATGGGGACAAAAACAATTTGATACGATCTGATGTATCTATTTCCCTGAAGGTGTCATCTCATCATGAAAACACGCTTATATGACCCCTTAAACTCCACTTTTATATAGTAAAACCGGGGTTTATAGGGTTATAAATTATTTTTCTTATTTTGCTAAAAACATAGATTGTAGGTACTCATTAGAACTGCCTCTGCTAGGCAGTTCTAATGAGTACCCACAATCTATGTTTTGAGCAAAAATATGAAAAATATCAGAATTTTGTATCTGAAAATTTTTCTTTTTTGGTTGTAAAATTTTCAATATATTTGAATAGGCGTGTTTTCGTAATGGCTTGTTTTTCAATTCAGCATTTAAAGGATAAAGCAGGTTCTCTCATGCAGCTCATTAATTAAACTGGTACAACTACTAATTAACTTTTAACCTCACATGTTTAAATAACAGTCAACATTTTAACCCTTAAAGAGCCATTTAAAACTGAATCAGTTTAAATTTAGGGTTTAAAATATGTTTTTATGTTTTTCTCAAAAGACAGGGTGTATTATTCTAATCCATTGTACTCAACTGGATGACAACCGAATTAAAAGCCAAGTCCTTTTTCTTGAGAAAAAACATGAAAACTATTATTCACTGCTTTGCTCATTTGACCTTGTGACTGCCAAAGGTTAATTTGAAAATAATGTGGCTCCAGATGGTTAGAGTACTGATAAATATTTTTTTCTTATTTATCAATAGTCAGAGCTCTAGGTAAGATGTGTAATAAGATAAATTTTATCTTATTTTCTTAAAAAAAAAAAAATAATAATAATAATAACAATGTTGTGGGTGTACTCATTAGAAGTGCTTTCTTAAAGTGCTTGTAATGAGTACCTACAACATGTTTTTGTGCTGAAATGAGAAACTACCAATACTTTTGGCTCAAAGAAGCATCTTATCTAGAGCTATAATACTTTCATCTCCAACAGATTATCTGGGCTCAGTTGTTCAAAACTAACGATGTCATTAGTTAACCTTTCGTTAAAACTTTGATCATTAAATATGGCATATACGCTAATATTTTTGCTGAAAAAATGTGAGTAGCTACTCACATTTTATCAGCAAAAATACCTGTGAATTAGATATTGTACTTACTAGAACAGTTAACATTTTGACAATGAGCTCGTTAAGCTAACGATGCTTTGAACAACTGGGCCTTGGAGTACTAAACTATAACTAAGCAAGGATACTAATATACAGAAGTGAGTTGACACCAGTTATATACATACAATCACATTTATGCATTGTATGTCTGAAAGCATCAAATATACTTTTCTTTCCTTTCATCTTTCATTTTGAAAGCTGTCTACATTTTATGCCAAAGCTCAAATATGAACATAAATAAATTCAAGCAGGCTGTGTATTAAAACAGTGCTTTAAAGCAATTAAGCCATGAAATGTATAGCGGTATCTTATAAGTACACCACTTTATAACAATACTGCTGGAATCCAAGGCAAAAAAAATGATCTTCTCTAAATAAGCATGTTGTATCCAAACAAAAATGACTAGATTGTATAGAAAAAAGCCAAAAACTGTCATTATTTTATACATAATCTTTGGATACACCATTATTGAGGCTCATCTTAAACAATGCCATATCTGAAACCATCTAATAATTAACTTTTTTATAAAAAGATTCCCGTGTATTGCAATCATCACAGCACAAGGTAACAAGGACCTCATGGAATGATTCTAATGGAACTATATAATAGTTCTCTTAACCCTAGTCCTGCTGAACCCAGATATGCCCTGCCTTTGCAAACAGTGTAGATCCAGATCAGTTAGCTTCTGAAGAAGCCAACTGATCTGGACCTGCACTGTTTGCCATTAAGTGTGTGAATTTATTGCAACAATCTGGATCAAGTAATCTGATTTGCTAAAATTTAGAAGTAGGCTTGGCATCTCAATTTATTCAGCAGGACAAGGGTTAAGAATAGCTCCAGATAAGGCACACTTTTCAACAATAAAGTACTGATATTTTTTTCTTATTTCTTCACAAAAGTGCATGTTATGGGTACTTATCTGAAGTGCCTTGTTGAGACTCTTCTAATGAGTAGCCACAACATAGGTATTCATGAAGGAATAAAGCTAGCAACACTTTTGGCTGAAAAACAAGTATGTTACCTGGAGCTATGGTTAAATTCATATGAAAATTTCAAAGCCTGCAATATGTATGATCCACACTTTTTATGTTATTCCCAACATTATAGGCTATTGCCACAGTACCAATCATTTTCCATATATGACAGTGAAGACCTACTCTGCTTTCAACATCTTCAGTGTTTTTTGTTTTGTTTTGTTTTTGCTGCCTGGCACTTTAGTCAGAATATGCTCTTTTGTTGTGATTCAATGTAAATTCGTTTGCAAAAAATGACAGGGTAGGTAGATTGAAAGCAGATTATCATCAAGTTCCACTTGTTCATTTTTTTAAATTTTCACAATATTGTTGTGAAACATCAGTAATTAAAAATCAGTAGAGAAAAGCCAAAAATATTTTCTAATACAAAAATTTCAAATATCTCATTTTACAATAGAAACTGCACAGGTGTGCCCAATTTTTGGCCATAAATTAAATTTTTTGGTAAATATTTGAGAAAAAAAGCAAGGAAACAGAAAATACAAATGGTTTCCAGTAAGATATGGTTAAGCAAAACAACATTTTGTTTTCATTTCAATAAAATGACATGCAAAAACTTACTTTCAGTTGATGTTGAAAGGCCTGTAGATCAGTCTTACAGAATCAGTCTTAGGAGTCAGTCATGATCTCTAAAACTAAATCTACCCTAAGTATTCGGATGGCAAGGCTTGCATGAGCAAACAATAGATCCAATTTTAATAGACACCAGAGAATGCTACATATTATCAGTCTACACTGTTTGCATCACGAAAACACGCCTATATAATTTTGACCCTCTTAAACCCCACATTTATATAGCAAAACTGGGGTTTACTGGGGTATATATTATTTTTCTTATTTTGCTGAAAAACATTGATTGTTGGTACTCATTAGAACCACCTCACTGAGGTGGTTCTAACAAGTACCCACAATTTACATTTTAAGCAGGAATATGAAAAAATATCAGAATTTTTTATCTGAAAATTTTCCTTTTTTTGTTGTAAAATTTTCAATATATTTGAATAGGCTTGTTTTGCAATGTCTTTAATTAAACAGTTTTTAGACACATCAGTATTTACACAAATAAACTTGTTCAAGTTCCAAATATTTTGGGCAAATACAGTGTTCATCATCACATATTAAAACACGTTTGTTTCCTGGCAAACAGTATATTAAATTTGCATACATGCTAGGCTCCAGGTACTTTAAGGGGACTTGATACACTTGGTAGATTTTCTGTCCTTTTTCACAGGGGGGATAACTTTGAAAACCTTCTGAAAATGGATCTATTCTTAAAGTAAAGAATTTGCTTCCAAAAACCCTTTGCTCCCCTTCAGAGCAAATTCTTTCCGTTTTAAGTACCGTAATAACCCAAAGTATTGGGACAGACAGGCCTGAGCAAACAGTTTAGACCCAGATCAGATGCCGCATAATGTGGCATCTGATCAATGTCTACACTGTTTGCAACTTGTCCAGCAATATTTTAAACACATCAGTAGCTAAGTAGCTAATGGAACAGACTTCTATAAAATATAGGACAAGTATGGTAAGGAAAAGTTGTCCCAATATTTAGAGTAATAACAGTAGACCCATTTTCAAAAGAGAGACAACTGGAGTGGGTTGCCTCCCCTGACCATATATCTAGTCCCTTTAATGATCATTACAATACAAAATGCGGCTGTGCATTTTGTAAGCAGGAAAGAAAAGCTTAAGCATATTTGAAGCTTATTCAATATCTTAGAAATTTATTTGCTGCAGTAACGGGAAAACTACAATACTCTACCATACCACAGAGAAGACCCCTTTCAGAAGGGAACAAAGTAATTTTGACAAGAGTTGTCTCCCCTGAAGGTGTATCACTTCTTCTTAAGACGTGCTTGCTTAAAACAGGTGAATTGCCACTTATTTGCTTTTTAAGGAATTACTGTCCCTTTAACAGATGGCTGCTTCATAAAAATGTTCTTTAAGACTGGTTTAATGTAATTTTCCCTTGCAGCAGTTCATGAATATTAATGAAGCACTGACTGATCATGCTGATTGCCTGTATGTGCCTTACCTGGAATCTTTGATTGACATCATCCATCGGCTGATCAATGACTTGGAAGTCTATATTCTTCAATTTTGGTTTAGCTTGGTTCACTTTCTGGTACACTTTGTTTTTACTTTCAACAATAGATTTCTGGTAGGTAATCTCAGAGAAAAAATTCTGTAAAGAAGCAAATATATAAAATTACCATATTTACCACAAATATCAGGGAGTAAATGCCAATATATATCTGTAATGCATGTTTAAAAACAATATAAATACATAAAAATCAGTAAGACAAAACCAATATTTATCTATTCCAAACAAATTTCCAGAGGTTAGAAAAAAAAACATTGTTTTTTTTTTTTTGTTTTGTTTGTTTGTGTTGAGGTTCTACGGCCCAGTCAACCCAATGGGGTCATGTCGAGCGCGGTCAGATTACCTAACCACACGTTTACTGGGCAAGCTTAGTCCTCTAAGCGGTTAACCAGTATTGTGCACATTCTTTCGCCAGAAACTGACAACTGCCCTTCTTGAATCAGCGGAAGGGAGAGAATGACCGTAGAAAATATTTCATGATCAATCTCCACGAAAGAATGTTGCCGACCTCGGCGGGGGTTGAACCCGCGACCTCCTGGTCTCCAGTCGGACGGTGCATCCAACTGAGCCACCGAGGCCGATTTTTTGTGTGTGTGTGTGTGTGTGTGTGTGTTTAATATCAAGTTCAGTCAGGAAATTCTCTATCTTCACAGTACCTTATGTTTCTCTAGTCTTCCTTCTGTTTCTTCCTGTGTACCATCCAGTCTGTGGGACTCCAGTAATGCCTCACCATTGTCCAACCAGGCATTAAGGTCTACAAGTCCTGTCTCGAGGGATTCGATATTTGGTAACATTGCTTTTAGTGCCTTCACCTTTTCTGGGATCTCCTTCCTTATACGGACAAGTACTTCTTTCTGGACATTCAGGGATTGTAACATATCTGTCACTATTTCTTGTGAGCTTTCCTTGACTAGTGATTGGGCTGTTTTGGTTGTCACCTTGAAATCACTTTCAACTGAGGGAATCTGACCTCCAAATGTCTGTGATAAATAAAAAACGTGGTATAATTCAAATCCTGTTTTTTTTCTTTTTCCTTGTAGAATAATTCATCATAAGTTAAAAGCAAAATACATTTTTACATATAATAACAGTCTTGTCAGTTTTTTTTTTGTTTTTTGTTTTTTTTTTTCAAATGTGTTTTTTTTTCATTTTCTAGTTTAATATCTTAGAACAGATTTTGAATTTCCAGCCAAAACAAATGAGTCACAACTCTGGTTTAGATGGTCAACTTTTCCATCTGTCAAAAGCAATAAAAGACAGCAGCAGGAAAAAAAGCTTAAGGAGAAACTTACCAATGAATAAAGAGAAATAGTTCAGGAGATGTATTATATTAATTATCAATTCAACATTATCAGGTAAAAATGATAATATTTTTTTCAATGCCATCTGCTAATAAGTATTCAATTTTAGATAGTTAATGTTTAGAAAATAGTAGACAGAATGGTAAAAGCACCATTCAGAATTGTAGCAGATTTTCTTTCCCAGAAATTTGGCTTTAAATTTTATGTGAGTCATCTGCCTGGCAGACAATTCACATGAAATGTCATGTCTTATTTTATCAGAAAAATAAAATATACATGTACATTATCTTTTAGAATGTTATCTACTGCTGTTATGATTAAACGTTAACCCTTGTCATGCTGAATAAATTAAGATGCCACAACCACTTCTAATTTTCAGCCAATCAGATCACTTGATCCAGGTTGTTGATATAAATTCAAATACTTAATGACAAACAGTACAGATCAGGATCAGTTGAATTCTTCAGAAGCCAACTGTTCTGGATTTACAGTTTGCAAAGGCAGGGTATATCCAGGTTCAGCAGGACTAGGGTTAAGCTGATACTTCTGCTTGAATGAGTCAAAATACATGTTTAGCATGCCCGAAATTTTGTGTATATTTTTTCTCTACAGATTTTATTCAATTTATTAACTTCATACCAATCAGTTTATACATGTAATTACTTACATCCAACTCATTGAGATATTCCCTCAACAAAGCATGTTTACAGGGAACTTCACGTGTCAGCAAGTCTTCAGCTCCTTTCAGCCACTGGGACAACCGTAATATTCCATCACTGTACTCCTTCCTAGCCTTACCAATAACCTCAACTTGTTTGAAAGTCTGAAACTGATCTACGAGGTCTTTAAACCTCCTGTTTATTGTGAGTAATGTCTGTTTGATTTCCACAGCAACTGGCTCTTCTACTGTTTCTATGAGGAAGTTGCCAGATTCATTGAGAATTTTGTGCTTTTCTTCGAACGGTTGTAGTTCAGCGAAAAATTCCTACAAAAATAAAAGGTTACCCGAAGATAAAAGGAAATGTAAATGAACTGATGTATTTAGCCTAAATATTAGGACACTCATCATAGCTCTAGATAAGCTACTTTTTTAAACCAAAAAGTATGGATATTTTTCTTATTTCTCCATGAAAACATATGTTGTGGTACTCATCAGAAGTGCCTCGGTGAGGCACTTCTGATGAGTATCCACAACATATGTTTTCATGGAGAAATAGGAAAAATATTATGTGGATATCTCATCTTATCTGGAGATAAGGTACTTTTTTAAACCAAAAAGTATGAATATTTTTCTTATTTCTCCATGAAAACATATTTTGTGGTACACATTAGAAGTGCCTCACTGAGGCTCCTCTAATGAGTACCCACAACGTATGTTTTCATGGTGAAATAAGAAAAATATTATCTGGATACCCCCTCTTATCTCGGAGCTATGAGTTATGAATGAGCAAAGAATAATGACCTAGACTCTAAACACTTCCTAGACTCTTTGCTATTCAGCCAGCATTTTTAAGACATACCAAAAGGTAGCCAAATGGGCTTGTTTACATTCAAAAGAAGTATGAGGTCACAATGTCTGACTATCTGGGATATTTAAACAAGATATAATCAAATTTTCTGATTATCCATTTGAATCACATCATCATTTACTGGGAGAGTCTTTAAGGCATGTGCCACAGAAAAAGTGCACATCAATCGACACATCTGTGAAGTCTGATCTGGCACTGAGGTTATAAAATATTTTTCATACTCAACTCAGCTGAGCATGAATTTTGTCCTGCTAATAAACCTGAAATTACTAACAATTGTTAATTCTTTCTTGCTAAATATAGCTGAGCGTGAAATTTTCTCTCTAATAAATATGAAAATGCCAGCTATTGTACTATTGTTGGCATTTTTATATTTTATGCTCAGCTGAGTTGAGCATGAAACAAGAGGGCCATGATGGCCCTGTAACGCTCACCTGAGCAACATAGCACTTTGAGAGCCTGATCTAGAACTGATCAAAGCAAACATTCTGATCAAAGTTCAAAATGATTATAACAAAGTTTTCCACTGATTTAGCCCGGTGACCTAGTTTTTGATACCAAGTGACCCAGTTTCGAACTTGACCTAGAACTCATCAAGACAAACATATTGTGCAAGATTCATGATGATTGCTTGAAAAATGTGACCACTAGAGTGATAACAAGATTTTACGCTGATTTGGCCCGGTGACCTAGTTTTTGACCCCAGGTGTTCCAATTTCGAACTTGACCTAGAAATCATCAAGACAAACATTTTGAGCCAGATTCATGATGATTGTTTCAAAAATGTGACCGCTAGAGTGTTAACAAGGTTTTCTGCTGATTTGGCCCGGTGACCTAGGTTTTGACCCCAAGTGACCCAGTTTCAAACATATCCTAGAACTCATCAAGACAAACATTTTGAGCAAGATTCATGATAATTGCTTCAAAAAATGTGACCGCTAGAGTGTTAACAAGGTTTTCTGCTGGTTTGGCCAGGTGACCTAGTTTTTGACACCAAGTGACCCAGTTTCGAACCTGACCTAGAAATCATCAAGACAAACATTTTGAGCAAGATCATGATTATTGCTTCAAAAATGTGACCGCTAGAGTGTTAACAAGGTTTTCTGCTGATTTGGCCCGGTGACCTAGTTTTTGACACCAAGTGACCCAGTTTCGACCTAGACCTATAAATCATCAAGACAAACATTTTGAGCAAGATTCATGATGATTGCTTCAAAAATGTGACCGCTAGAGTGTTAACAAGGTTTTCTGCTGATCTGGCCAGGTGACCTAGTTTTTGACCCCAGGTGACCCAGTTTCGAAATTGACCTAGAATTCATCAAGACAAACATAATGAGCAAGATTCATGATGATTGCTTCAAAAATGTGACCGCTAGAGTGTTAACAAGGTTTTCTGCTGATTTGGCCCGGTGACCTAGTTTTTGACCCCAAGTGACCCAGTTTCGAACTTGACCTAGAAATCATCAAGACAAACATATTGAGCAAGATTCATGATGATTGCTTCAAAAATGTGACTGCTAGAGTGTTAACAAGGTTTTCTGCTGATCTGGTCAGGTGACCTAGTTTTTGACCCCAGGTGACCCAGTTTCGAACTTGACCTAGAAATCATCAAGACAAATATATTGAGCAAGATTCATGATGATTGCTTCAAAAATGTGACCGCTAGTGTTAACAAGGTTTTCTGCTGGTTTGGCCAGGTGACCTAGTTTTTGACACCAAGTGACCCAGTTTCGAACCTGACCTAGAAATCATCAAGACAAACATTTTGAGCAAGATCATGATTATTGCTTCAAAAATGTGACCGCTAGAGTGTTAACAAGGTTTTCTGCTGATTTGGCCTGGTGACCTAGTTTTTCACCCCAGGTGACCCAGTTTCAAACTTGACCTAGATTTAATAGAGGCAAACATTTTGAGCAAGTTTCATCAAGATTGGGTCAAAACTATGACCTGTAGAGTGTTAACAAGTTTTTCCTTTGATTTGACCTGGTGACCTAGTTTTTGACCCCAAGTAACCCAGTATCGAACTTGACCTAGATTTCATAGAGGCAAACATTCTGACCAGGTTTCATCAAGATTGGGTCAAAACTGTGACCTCTAGAGTGTTAACAAACTAATTGTTGACGACGGACGACGACGGACATAGGGTGATGACAATAGCTCACCCCGAGCTTTTGCTCAGGTGAGCTAAAAAGTTTTATAACCTCTGAGCCAGGTCTTTACTGTTTGCCAATGCAGTTCACTTTATCTAGCAATGTGTAACTAAATAGTGGAAGTCTTGATGTGAGAGCAGTCAGATCTGGGTATTCACTGTTCACAAATGACATGAAGATCCTCCCCATGTTACAGCTAAATTATAAATTGCAATTACACCATTCTTAAATAGCACTTTAATAACAGCCTTAGATGATGATGATGTTATAGTTTTTCTTATCAGCCATATTTCAGTCATTTTGAGATGATGAGGAAATACCATAAGAATGTCTCTCTGCAGTGGATGCCATATATTACAATCATGAGATTTTCATAGAAAATCTATTCCCTTTCCAGAAGGGAGGCAAGACAATTTTGATCAAGTTGCCTCCCTTAAAAGTGTGCTGTTGCAAATTACTCATACTAATGTCATGGTTAACAGTGTAGACTCAGATCTGGGTCTGCACTGTTAGCCAAAGTCCCTTTTATGGGAATACATGCATTAATAGGTGACCGTGGAAAACCATTAATATGTGAAATGAAGCAAATTACCTGTTTTTCTTCTGGTGACCTTGACATGACCTGTTCTCCATCGGACAACCAGACGGTCAACAGATCAACACAGGCATTATATCTCCGCCAACATTCTATGACCTCCTCTAACATAGATTGTACACTCTTTATTTCCACTGATACTTTCTTCCAGCGGGAATTTACTTCATCAAAATAATTGTTCATTTTCTGGACCTCTTCACCAGGAATGTTGGCTTTTCGGTATGCATCCGCTTTCTTTTTACATCCATCATATGTTTTGTCATAATTCTTGAACAAGTTTCCATGGTGAACAAAATCCTGAAAACAGTGAACAAAGAGAATAAAAATATGCTAGTTTTTTTTTTATCCTTTTGTTTTTTCATAGTTCATGAACATGTTTTCAGGGTGAACAAAATCCTGAATCACTCATATTGATTTGACTAAACTGAAGTCAATAATTGTTTTGTTATATGATCGAAACTGAAATAATCAATCTTATATAGAAACAAAAAAGACTTTTTCCTTTTTAAAGTTTTATTGCATCTGAAATACACAGAAAACATCATTTCCTAAACCAGCTTAAACTTTGGCTTCTGTTCTCTAAATAATAAGTATACTATTACAACCAGGTCCACCTTATAAGCCTGTACGCTCTTGGATGCAGCAAAACTCCACATATAATGTTTAAATCTCTCTTTTGCGTCTGCTGCCATTTCTTTTTCCAAAAGACATCAGTCAGAGGGCTGTTTGTAACATGAAATCTGATTGGCTTTTGAGAACATGTGTTTTGACTGTGATTGGCAGACATTGAACTCAAAATCATGTACATTTCGTTTTGACAGGATGTTCATTCCATTTTATCACTCATGCCAATTTTCAGATGTCTAGAGTTTGATATCAAAAATCTGTCAAAAATATTGACCTCTGGAAACTGGTTTGTTCTAGTTTTTGCCTTAATATTAACCTCGAGAAACTGTAGGTTAACATTATACAACTGATGCATTCTATTGAGGTTAACATCAGGATTTGTCAACACTAGAAAGTGATGTCTACCGAGGCAAAGCTATCTGGCAGCAGTGACAAAAGTGATGTTGACCGGTCCTTGACCTTAGCCAGGCTATTTTGTTATATGGCTATTTTAAGCAGTCCGGCAGCAGTGACAAAAGTGATGTTGACTGGTCCTTGACCTTAGCCATGCTATTTTTAACAAGCAGCAGCTAATTTTAGCAAACATCAGGATTTGTAAAAAACTGTTACAGCCTGTTTCAGCCAATCAAAGCCTTTGCAGGCAGACATTTAACAAGCGGCCCACGGGCCACGGGTCGCTCACCTGAGTGACATAGCCACTGCAGATACGCAGATGTTATGCAACATTTTTCCAATCCTGTCATCGCAACTAATGAAAAGATCATCATTTAAGCAGTTCTTTATTTTGAAGAAGATATATGGCATGCCAGTCAATTGAGCATGATCATTTGAACAAACTCTAAATGGCAGCCAGCTTGGATTTACGATCGGCACAATTTTAGCTATTTTTGATCTACGAGTCACCCCAATGCTTCCTACCAAGTTTCAAGTCAACTGGCCTTTCAGTTCAGGAGAAGAGGCGAAAAATAGATTTTCAAGATGGCTGCCATGGCGGCCATCTTGGATATCCGGTTAGCACAAGTTTAGCTTTTTTTTGATCTACAAGTCACCCAAATGTCTCCTACGAAGTTTGGAGTCAATTGGCCTTTCGGTGCAGGAGCAGAAGCCAAATATAGATTTTCAAGATGGCGACCATGGTGGCCATCTGGGATTTCTGATCAGAACGATTTTATCTATATCTGATCTACCAAGTCACCCTGATGCTTCCTACTAAGTTTCGAGTTAAGTGACTTTTGGGTTTAGGAGAAGAAGCGAAAAATAAATTTTCAAGATAGCTGCCATGGCGGCCATCTTGGATTTACGATCGGCATGATTTTAGCTATTTTTGATCTACAAGTCACCCAAATGCTTCCTACCAAGTTTCGAGTCAACTGGCCTTTTGGTTCAGGAGAAGAAGCGAAAAATAGATTTTCAAGATGGCTGCCATGGCGCCCATCCTGGTTTTACGATCGGCATGATTTTAGCTATTTTTGATCTACAAGTCACCCCGATGCTTCCTAACAAGTTTGGAGTCAACTGGCCTTTCGGTTCAGGAGAAGAAGCGAAAAACAGATTTTCAAGATGGCTGCCATGGCGGCCATCTTGGATTTCCAATAGGCAGGATTTTAGCTATTTTTTATCTATAAGTCACCCCAATGCCTCCTACCAAGTTTGGAGTCAATAGGCTTTTGGGTTTAGGAGAAGAAGCGAAAAATAGATTTTCAAGATGGCGGCCATGGCGGCCATCTTGGATTTCCGATCGGCACGATTTTAGCTATTTTTGATCTACAAGTCATCCTGATGCTTCCTAGCAAGTTTGGAGTCAATTGGCCTTTCTGTTCAGGAGAAGAAGCAAAAAATAGATTTTCAAGATGGCCGCCATGGCGGCCATCTTGGATTTCCGATAGGCACGATTTTAGCTACTTTTGATCTACAAGTCACCCTGATGCTTCCTAGCAAGTTTGAAGTCAATTGGCCTTTCGGTTCAGGAGAAGAAGCGAAAAATAGATTTTCAAGATGGCGGCCATGGCGGCCATCTTGGATTTCCGATCGGCACGATTTTAGCTATTTTTGATCTACAAGTCACCCTGATGCTTCCTAGCACGTTTGGAGTCAAATGGCTTTTCGGTTCAGGAGAAGAAGCGAAAAATAGATTTTCAAGATGGCGGCCATGGCGGCCATCTTGGATTTCCGATCGGCACGATTTTAGCTATTTTTGATCTATAAGTCACCCTGATGGTTCCTAGCAAGTTTGGAGTCAATTGGCCTTTCGGTTCAGGAGAAGAAGCGAAAAATAGATTTTTAAGATGGCGGCCATGGCGGCCATCTTGGATTTCCGATCGGAACGATTTTAGCTATTTTTGATCTACAAGTCACCCTGATGCTTCCTACCAAGTATCAAGTCAATTGGCCCAGGGGTACAGGAGGAGTAGGCTTTTAAAGCAATTGTTGACGCCGCACGACGGACGACGGACGATGGACATTGACTGACCACAATAGCTCACCATGAGCACTTCGTGCTCAGGTGAGCTAACAATACACATAGATACTGAGGTTGCAATCATGATGAAAAATTCCTGTTCATACCTGATAATCTGCCAGAAGAGCTTCAACACTTTCCTGACGGCCATATTTCACCTGCCACTGTTGTAATTTTGATTCTGATGCCACCAAGTATGCCAAGATCTGATATTTCAACTCTTCAAACTCTAGTCGGCGTTCCCTCTGTGGAGCTTGTTTGCACACTTGTTGCAATCTGGTATGGAGACTCTCAAGTTGTGGGGGAGGAATAAATTCACCCTCATACCGCCCTGCACGCTTAACTTGAATAAAGAACTGTCTGTGTGGTTCCAAGTCCTTGAAGAATTTCTAGAAATGAGAAATCAAATAAAATTTAAGGTACAGTACATACAAGAAATAATAAAAAAACAACAACAAAACAATACCATTTTGTTGTTGTTGTTTCGAAAACATTAACCCAGAGTTTGTGTTGGAGTTTTATGGTCCTGTTAACATTGTTAAGATCATATCAAGCTGGTCAGTTAACCTACTCATACTTTTCCTAGGCAGGCTTAGTCCTGTAAGTGGTTAACCAGTACTTGTACACCAGGGCTCTGGAAATTTTGAAATCTGAATCGGTCCAGCCGATGACGATGACGTCATCAATGAGCCCATTTCCAAAAAAAAAAATGTGTATATCACTTGTCACGAAAACTAATGACAATTGGCAGTCCTATAACTCCTTTTAAATAATACACCTCAGCTCCGTTATATAACGGAAGTCCGGGTACAACGAGCATGATCAAAGCTGGCGTCATCAATAAATACAGTCAGGTATGTAAAAAGAAAGAAAAAAAAAACAAAAACAAAGAAAAAAAAGGTTTTGTTGTTATTTCCACCTCCGCAGGGTTTTCCTAAACTATTTATAAACAACTGATTCCCGTCTTGTATAAGCGCGAAGACGGCGGGAAACAGGAGAGACGGAACGAAACGACTTTCATGGACCTAATTAGGTCTAATAAAAAAGGCCTGCGCCACGGGCGGTTTTGCAGTTTTCAGTGTTTCAAGATTTAATCAGACTGCTTAAATTGTAAGCAATGACCAATCTTGCCTAGCGCAAGTGGTGCATTACTTATTTTTACTGTGAAATCTACCTTGAATTATACTCGCGTGTTACGGCAATCAACAAAAAAAAAAAAAAAAAAAAAAAAAAGCAATCAATTATACCCAGATCAGACGCCGTTGTATGCGACATCTGATCAGGACGTACACGGTTTGGGAATTCATTTATCGAATCTGGGACCGACAAACAGTGTTGATCAAAACAAAAAAGAAGAGGAAGAAAACGGGTGCGTTCAAGCGGTGCATTCTTTTATCATACTCAGTAAAGCGACCTTTGATCTTTTGGACACGCCGACTGCACCTGGATGTTTTGCAGTCTCAGTGTATTCACACGTGTCACACAAACGGATTAATTATCAGACTACCATTACTGATGATTCGTGTTAATCGCTTACTGCACAAAGGTCAGTGAAGTGTTGATATTTTGACAATGTTTGGATAATGACGTAATTAATTTATGCTGCGGGTAGGTTGCTGTTATTCAGCTGTCTCTCCAATATACATGTCAAATGACCATTTAGAGCCTTTTAACTACCATAATATCGCATTTAAAAGGTGCGCGGACGTTGTCAGTTTGGAAAGACTTGACCGTTTGTAATTTTTTAGACATCATTGATTTGTGAAAATTGGTTGGTTTGGGAAATGTTGGACCGATTTATTAGCGTTTTGGGGTGTTTGAAATCGGTCCAGAATTCCTAATTTCGGTCCAGACCGGCTATTTTTCGGGTTTTCCCGAGCCCTGTTGTACACATACTTTTGTCCGTAACTGCCCGGACAACTGCCCTTCTTGAATCAGCAGAGAGGGAGATAGACCGTAGAAATTATTTCAAAATAAATCTCATGAAAGTTATGTGGCTGAGCTAGGACTTGAACAGACGACTCCTGGATTTGCAGCCAGATTCGCTGCTGACCACGCTTTTGAGCACAGCTAACACAGAATATCCTCATCGCAAAATTAGCAGACAACAAACTTCAAATAATTTTCTGATTATTCCATGAAAGCTGAGCTTAACCCTTGTTATGCTGAATAAATTAAGATGCCATGCCCAGTTCTAATTTTCAGACAATCAGATTACTTGATCAAGATTGTTGAAATAAATTCATATACTTAATGGCAAACACTGCAGATCCAGATCAGTTGGCTTCTTCAGAAGCCAACTGATCTGGAACTACACTGTTTGCAAAGGCAGGACATATCCGGGTTCAGCAGGACTATGGTTAATATTTCATGCCAGTTATCTTCACATGAAACGTCAAGAACTTTTTTCTCAGAAAAAAAAAATCCCAAAATTTGTTATCTGATACTAGTTAAAGGAAGTGCTTTATGGGTTACAAGTAAATTCATATAATTCACACTCTAGAGATACATCAATCCTTTTCTGCTTTGCAGGCATCTTTAACCCATTGTAGTCTGGAGACCCCCAAAAGGGTAATTGGCAAACAGTGCAGACCCAGATCAGATGCAGAATGCAGCATTTGATCAGTTCTCCACTGTTTGCAAATAGTTCAGCTTTTTTTCTGTAGGAATATCTAAATCACATAGCCTGAAATACCTAATAATGAAAATGGACTCTTCCATATATATATATAGTGTGTGTGTGTATGTGTGGTGTGTGTGTGTGTGTGTGTGTGTGGGGGGGGGGTCACTCAGTGTATGTGGTGATGGGGAGGGGGTTACTCTGTGTGTGACCGGGAGTGGGGTAGATATACTGAATATTTATGGGTTTGGTTTTTTTTACATCCAAAAGGACATATTTTATTATTTCTGCACAAAAACATATGTTGTGGGTACTCATTAGAAGTGCCTCAGCGAGGCGCTTCTAATGAGTACCCACAACATATGTTTTTGTGCAGAAATAAGAGAACTATTACAGGAGGCTCTGATCAGACAGAAGATGCACAAGCTGATCTGGGGCATTAATGTCCCTTTTCATGGAGTAGCTCATTTAAATGGCACATAATTGATTTCACATGTAGAGTACCATATTTACCCTTAGTATTCAGACAGATAGGTCAGAGCAAACAGTATAGACCAATATCAGATTTCACAGAATGCACAATCCAATGATCAGGGTCTACACTATTTGCCACTCATCCTGCTGGTAGTGAAATGGCAAAATTTACAACAAAAAGAAGATTTTTTTTTTCTTAGTTTAATTTTAAAAGTAATCTGTACGATTACAATCACAGATGTCACCATACCAATCATGCAAAACTATTGCTATTTGATCATGCTATATGGTCCTGTAATATAACTACTATAAAAGAAAAAAAAAAATCTGTGTACAATCCTTTATCAGAAACTGAAAAAAAAAAAAAAAAAAAGAACTTGTATGTGAAACAACTGGGTAAAGAGTATAATCAACATTGGTAGTGATGGTGAAGTTAAAAAAGAACATGCATAATTTCATACCTAGGGCTTGTCACAGGAAAACATATCTCAACCACAGCTCCAGATCAGGCGATAAATGAGGTGATAACTCAGCACATTTTTTGTTACTTTTGCACCAAAACATAGCTTGTGGGTACTCATTGGAACTGCCTCAGTGAGGCAATTCCAATCACCCACAAGCTATGTTTTGGTGCAAAAATAACAAAATAGTATCTTTTTTTTTTCTCTCTTTCTTTTCTATATATATATACTGCCATAGGCCCTTGCAGGCCCTTTATGCAGGTCTTTCTGGGTAGAAACAAGTACTAAGCAATTAGAATAAAAGCCCATTGCGGGCAAACGTCCCCTGACGTCATGTCTTTGTTTGTAAAGAGTTGCAAGTTTTAAATCCTTTTACTGAGAAGCATTGGATTACAAGACTTACTGTTAAAAAATTGCCAAAGGACCATAACTCTGGTAAAAATCAATTGAGCATGACCTCAATAAAATATGATCATCTTCAGGTCATGGAAACAATAACTGGAAAGTTTCATCAATATCCCTTGAGAAATGTAGGAGTTGCAGAGACAAGAACTGTTGATAAATGGCTAAAACTGACAAAGGGCCATAACTCTGGTAAAAAGCAGTCAAGCATGACCTCGGTATAATATGATCCTCTTCAGATCATGGCAACAATAACTGGAAGGTTTCACTAAAATCCACAGAAAACTGCAAGAGGAGTTGCAGAGACAAGACTTACAGTTAAAAAATTGCCAAAGGACCTAACTTTAGTAAAACCAGCTGAGCATGACCTCGATAAAATATGATCATCTTCAGGTCATGGAAACAATAACTGGAAAGTTTCATCAATATCCCTTGAGAAATGTAGGAGGAGTTGTGGAGACAAGAACTTCTGTTGAAAAATGGCTAAAACTGACAAAGGGCCATAACTCTGGTAAAAAGCAGTCAAGTGTGACCTCGGTATAATATGATCCTTTTCAGGTCATGGCAACAATAACTGAAAGATTTCACTAAAATCCACTAAAAACTGCAAGAGGAGTTGCAGAGACAAGATTTACTGTTGAAAAACTGCCAAAGAGCTATAACTCTGGTAAAATTCAGTCGAGCATGACCTCAATAAAATATGATCATCTTCAGGTCATGGGAACAATAACTGGAAAGTTTCATCAAAATCCCTTGAAAACTGTAGGAGTTGCGGAGACAAAATTGTGTCTACAGACTGATGGACGGATGAACCCATTACTATAGTCCCCTTCATCTAACGTCGGGGAACAATAAAGTGTCTTGCCCAAGGACACAAGACTTGGTGTTCGTGGGGATCAAACCCCCTACTTCTCAATCTCAAATCTGATTGATTGATTGAGTTGGGGTTTAACGACACGTCAACCCTTGTGGGTCATTTTGTGTCGTCTCCCAGAGAAAGGGAAAAAATAGACAGAAGAGATAGCAGAAGAGATGAAAGGGAGGGACAGGGAAGAAAGAGAAACAGGAATGAAAGTGAAGAAACAGAAGAAATAAAAACATCACCTCCCTACCCTTACCTGCTACAAGGATAGCAGGCCTTGCCCAACTATCAGCCAATATCAGCTGGACGCCCTGGGTGACAAAAGATACATGACACCTTCGCACCACCCAACCACCCACTATCTCAAAGGGAGTATTCAGAAGATACAGTGAAGCACTGTGGTGCAGTGGTTAAGCATCTCAAATCTGATGCTTAACCACTGCACCACAGTGCTTCACTGTATCTTCTGAATACTCCCTTTATCTTGAGCTATGATTCAATCCTTAACTCTTGCCCTGCTAAACCCGGATATATGCCCTGCCTTTGCAATCAGTGTAGATCCAGATCAGTTGGCTTCTGAAGAAGCCAACTGATCTGGAGCTGCACTGTTTGCCATGGAGTATGTGTATAGCAACAATGCGGATCAAGTAATCTGATTGGCTGAAAATTAGAAATGGGTGTGGCATCTTAATTTATTCAGCAGGACAAGGGTTAATGCCAAGAGCAGACTTCAGATCCATCATTCCATAGCTCCAGTAAAATTGAATTTTTTTCAACCAAAAAGTATCAACATTTTTTTCATTATTTTTCCATGAAAACATTCAGTAGTGTTGTTATTATAAAATCAAATAACTTCCACTGAAAACACTTAACATGTTTTCATGGAAAAATGAGAAAATTAACCTATCCCTCCTGCCTGGGCCTATGTTTCAAGTCTGCTCAGGCTTTTAACAGTTCTAAAGATATGTTTTCCTATGAACCTGTTCTTATAATTACGGGATATATACTGGTGTAGCCACTGATTATCTCACCTCATCCTCAATTAATAAGAATACCTCACCATTTGTAAGCTAGAAATTTCCAAATAAGAAGTGACAAGGAGGGATTTTTATGGGGCATTTTCATACAGAATCAATGCTAAAAACCTACCCTGAATTTTAATATTTGGAAATGACATTTTATAATGTTTTTCTTCTATCATGTGTACCATCCCCAACCCCTCCCCCATCCTGTAAAAAAGAGCTTGAAATTTCCTGCATGAATCCCAAGCTTTACTGTCAGTGGAAAACAATCTGATTTAACATGAGAATATTCTGATGTTACTCATTAATTTAGGAATTCAGACAATTCAAGGTGGCTATGTCACCTGGTTTTATGGAAGGGTGCACACTTTTTATAATGTAAAAATCGCTTGACTCAAGGTAAGGAAATTGCACTTTTCTCAGGTAATATCCAACAGATTTTCATAAAACGAAGTTCACTGCATATTCGAATAAGAGCACTATTCATAAACATACAGGCTAGTCATATTCTGCATGCAGTATGTGCAAACATTCGAAGCAAATGCAATTTTCGTGACAGAAATGATGGAAGTGTTCACACTTACATTTGCTTCAAATGTTTGCAAATAACGCACGCAGGATTTAAACAAGCTGTATGATTATGAAAAGTGCTCATGCACTTTGATTTATGAAAATTGCTTGAATATAATCTGAGAAAAGTAAATTTCCTTACCTTGAATCAAGCGTTCAAAAAAGTGTGCACCCATCCAAAAACCAGCTGACATAGCCATCTTGAATTGCAGTATTTCAAGACTCCTTTTCTGTTTTTGCAATTTTTAAAAACAACACAACTCTAGATGAGATGATTATCCAGCTCTAGGTAAGATGGGTATCCAGGTTAATATTGGTTTTATTTCTCCATGATTTTTTTTTTTTTTTTTTTTTTATGTTCTGGTACTTATTGGTACACTGGAGATCCAATACATCGCGGTCCGTTATTTCGCGATATCCAGTATATCGCGAATCGTCCGTGGACCCCAAATTTACCATGACCATAAAAAAAAAAATAAGTAAATGTTTTTTTTACTTAATTTGAAAAAAAAAAAAAAAAAAAAAAAAAATGACTGTAATTCGTTGCGGTATTGATTTTTCGCGCATATCCAAACGCGAAATCGCGTCACGCATTATGACCAAACAATCCAATTAGTGTCAATCAGTACACAGATTGATAATAATTGGCAATCAATTAATATTAATCGCCGCACTTGTCATAATCAGTGTCATAATTGAAAATAATAAGAAAAGAGTAGCCTTATGATGTTGCCTATCTGTCCTAAACACCCAGTTCGTAGCCCTCCCACTTTACACTTTCCCAGCAAGTAATAATTTAACAAATAAAAATAAATAAAGTATGAAAGAATTAAAAAGATCAAAAGATAAATAGAATAGTTTTTGGGCCCGCAGCAGACGAAAGAAGCGAAGGGAAGCAACCCGAATTGCCTCAGCAAAAGTCCGTGATATTCTATTCTATTCTATCCTTAGGATATGCGAGTTGCCCCCCTTCATCCAAAATGGCGTCCTCGCTTGACATTTCCGCGAACAAATGATTTTAAATGTCGTTTATCAGCTAGTCTCGATTAAAGTTAATTGGTAGACATAATCTCCCAGTGTAAATACTGCCATTGAGTAATTCTAAACCTACTATACTGATGTAATGTGGCCGATAGCTTTACTGACAGCCGTTTGGTGTTGATTGATTAGCGGCGTCTCAGCAAACTACCACCCCAGCTTATATCGCGATCCGGATATATCGCGGTAGCGGAACTTGGACCCCAAGTACCGCGATATATTGGATCTACAGTGTAGTGCACTGGCAAGGTACTTCTAATGAGTACATTTTCGTGGAGAAATAAGAAAAATATCAGTACTCCTGGGGTGTAAAAAAGAACTCAATGGAGAATCATGAGACAACAAACATTCTACATCATTATAATCATCTCACTGAGACTATTCTACTGAGACCTTGGAACATGTTTTCTCATGCAGAATACAAAAAAAGTAACAACTTATTTGGGATCTAGGCTCTACATGAATTTTAGAGATACTCCCCAAAAAGGTCAAAGAAAAAAATGTAACATTAAAGTAGTTTGTCCTGCTGAACCCGGATATACCCTGCCTTTGCAAACAGTGTAGATCCAGATCAGTTGGCATCTGATCTGGATCTGCACTGTTTATCATTCAGTAAGTGAATTTATATCAACAATCCAGATTAAGTAATCTGATTGGCTGTCAAATAGACATGGGCGTGGCATCTTAATTTATTCAGCACAGGCTTTCAAGTGCCCTCCAGTGAAAAAGTAGGGATAAAGTAGGGCTCAAAATTTTGAAAAAGTAGGGCAAAAGTAGGAATTTAAATCATGAAAAGTAGCGATAGTAGGGATGTTCTGAGTGTTTTCAGACTTAGAAAAAGATAAAATAAGAAAACAGTTTTCTCTGAACAATAACACTATATCACCATGGTAAGGAAATACCAAAATAAATGTTCCAAAAAAGGAGTTACAACTGAAGTAAAAATTCATAAACTTTTGCACCGTGACTGCTCAGATTAAGTTGATCCAATTTTTACAAACTTCGAGCGAGCGAGGAAAAAAAGAATACAATTTTTGGTCACTTCAAACATTTTTGGACTAAAAAGTAGGGATAGTAGGGCATTTTCAGAAAAAAGTAGGGAAAAGTAGGAACACAAAGAAAAAAGGTAGGGAAAAGTAGGGCCCACTTGAAAGCCTGTCAGCATGACAAGAGTTAAATTCAGATTGTTCTTAACAGAAACATCTCTAAACCAGTATCATGATCTTCAATTTCATTATGTCTGTATTCATGATTATCTTAGATAGTCTTAGACCTTGCTTAAAAACAGACAAAGTATTGTATGAGGATTTAGATATAGTCACAGGTTTTGGTCATTTTGTGATGCTCAGCTAGTTTCTCGTGACTTTTATCTGATTTTAATATTTTCTCCCCAATCCCACTATCCCAACATTTTTGTTAAATTCTGAATGAAAAATATTTTTTTATGATGACAAACAATTCTTACCTTATGTTCTGCTAGTACATTTCCGAGCTGAGCTGCCATTTCTTCTGGATTTTCTAGTATTTCTTCTTCTTGTGCTAGGACTTCTTCAGCTTGATTTAACCAGTCACCAAACTTCCCAAGTTTTCCTGGCAGGCTGGCATCTAGTTTCCACAGCCACAAACGTGTCTGTCGAGAAACTTTCTTCCACTCTTCCTCTAAGGGTTTGAATTGTTCTGGAGTGATTTTCAAGGCTTTGCCATTCTTTACTTTGTCCTCTAATTTTGTATACACATTACCACGTCTATCTAATTCTGCTTTAAAAGCTAGATAATCCTGAAATAGATTTTAAACCATGTGATAAAATATATGAAAGACAGAAGAAGATCTGCTTTTGAATTATTTATTACATGGGATAGTTAACCTTTACCAGTCTCTGGATTAATTCAGTAGATGACAAATTGATAATATTTTTCTTATTTTTCCCAGAGAATAGGATTCTCATGCAAATTGTCTCCAATTGCATAAAATATCAAAACCTGTTTTCTGGGAAAAACAAGAAAAATATTTCAATATGTCATCTGCAGAAAATTTTACTCAGAGTGCTAAGGGTTAAATGCTTGTTGCTACTGCTACTATCTGACTATTGCAAAACTTCACATGTTGTAATTTTGGTACTGAAACAAAATATTACTCTTACTGTATTTACCCTAAGTATTTAGGCAGACAGGCCTTAGCATACAGTGTAGACCCAGATCACATTGTGAAAGAGATCATTATGCTCCTTTAGGAGTACATAGATCAGACAAAGGAGCAATTTGGTCAGGTCTGCATGGTTTACTATTCCATCAGCACTATGTAGACACACCATCAGGTAGACAAATGTACTTCTCAATTTTTAGGATTACACTACAACCTCTTTATAATGTGGTTCATTATAACACGATTTTGGATATAGCAGGGTTCAAAGAAGGATCGCAAAAATGTATAGATTATATTGAAAAATGACCATAAATGGTCATTTTTCAATTTAATCTATACATTTTTGTTTGGATATGACACGGTTGTTTAACTAACACGGTTTATGCTATGGACCCCAACAGTAGTGTTATAAAGAGGTTGTGGTGTAGTTTGGTAAGGTATAAAAGTAAAATCTTTAGCTAAGAAATGCTGGTGAAAGTGGGTCCATGTGTTTTAAGCTCCTGAATCTATAATTTCTCAGCCTTTATCAATGTGGTGAGGAAACCAACATATCTGTTCAGTGGGAAAACCTACATCTCAGCCTTTACACAGTAAAGATGGGGATGTTCAGCCTTTAGCACTGGTAAGAAAATCTACATCTCAGCTTCATCACAAGAAGGGAAAAATATGAACCAGCACATGACAAAACCTACAATAAGATGTGTGAACAGCGAAGACTCAGATCAGCCTGTGCATATGTGCTGTCTGATCAGAGTCTGCTGATCTCATGTGCCTTCTTCAGCTTCCCTAAAGAGGGATGAACGAGAACCTCTGCCATATTGGGTGGACATACAGGCTGATCTGAGTCTTTGCTGGTCACATAGGTCTTATTGTAGGTTTTGTCATGTACTGGCTCTTATGTCTCTGTTCAGCCTTAGTTGTCGGTGTTAACACAATCAAGATCAACAGAATTTGACTATCCTCTTTAATTGACAGTGTGTTAGGCCACTAATTCTATGATGGCACAATCTTAGATCTTCTGTAGAAGCTTGTGGCTGAACTTACTCATCTTAGTTTCGGCATGATTCTACAGGTGTTAGTTTCTTTTGTTCTGACATTTCTTGGGTATTTATCTCAAATGGGTAAACCTACACATAAGTGTTTATCACAAAAAGCAAAAACCTAAACCTCTGCTCAGTCTTATTGAAAGCTGGGAAACCTACATCTCTGCCATGAATATAAGTGAGAAAAACTACATCTCCACCATTATCATCTCTGTGCAGCCTTTAGCACAAGCTGAATAAAAACCTACATCTCAGATCAACCTTTATCACAAGTGGGAAAACCTATATCTGTACCTTTATCATGAAAGAAACTTTCATATCTGTTTAGCCTTTATCACAAGCAGTAAAACCTACATCTCAAATCTATATTTGGTGGGGAATCCTACATATCAATTTAGCTTTATCACAAGCAGGAAAACCTACATCTCAGCCTTTATCACAAGTGGGGAAACCTACATCTCAGTCTTTATTGCAAGTGGGGAAACCTACATCTCAGCCTTTATCACACAAAGGAAAACCTACATCTCCTTTCACACTTTATCACAACAAGAGAAACCTACATCTCAGCCTTTATCATAAAACAGGGAGACCTACATTTCAGCCTTTATCACAAGCAGGGAACCTTCCTCAGCAATTATCACAAGAGGGGAACCTATACCTCAACCTTTAACATAAGAAGAATCCAACATCTCTGTTAAGCCTTTATCAAGGGAGAAAACCTATATCTAGATGTTCAGACTTTATCTCAAGAAGAGAAGCTACATATCTGTTTGTTATATGAAACATTTCATTTGAGTATTACTGACATTCCATTCTAACAGTGGTGTATCCTATACTACAGCATGAAAGCATGTTTCTATGTGTTTTATCTATATTTCAGCATGAAAGCATATTTCTGTTGTGTTCTAAAAATTGACGGAAAGACTAATATTGCCTACACTTTAATATAAATACAGGATCTTTCATTAACTTATTTACAATATCTACACTGTGCACTCTCGATCCATGCTAGCTATTGCCACAGCTCAGCTGGTTTGGGTCTTTGTTGTTCAGATATAGAAACTAAGATGTTGATTTCCAACTGCAAGCATCAGACAGACTTTTACTAATGCACAGGTTACAGTGACTGTTCTTTTGAGGCTATACGACTCTCATGTATGATGAAAGAAACAAAAATGGTATTCAAACACCTGCACTTGCTGTTCATTGTGCTGATGATGTGGGTTTCCAAGCCACTTTGTTCCAGACCATGCAAACTTGGACAAGGCCAAACTTGCAGTATTAACCCTTGTCATGCTGAATAAATTTAGAAGCCACACCCACTTCTAAGTTTCAGCCAATTAGATTGTTTGATCAAGGGTTTTGAATCAAATTCACATACTTGATGACAAACAGTGCAGATACAGATCAGTTGGCCAACTGGTCTGGATCTACACTGTTTGCAAAGGTAGGGCATATCCGGGTTCAGCAGGACAAGGATTAAGCTATCACAGACAGACAGGCTGGAACAAGCAGTGTAGATCAGGATCTGCACTGTTAACCAGTTGGCCATCAACTTTTACACACATTAGAAGGTAGTCAAAAGAATGTGTTCCTGTTTCGGATCAGTGTAGTCAGGAAACATTGTTTCTGAATGGTTAGGCTAAATATGATTAGTTTATTCTATTTGTTATTTACTCAACATACACAATGTATGCTGATTACCTCCCATAGACTACTGATAATGTTAATATTTTATCACATAAAATGATTCAATTTCATGGTAGTGCCAGTGGATGTTAGCCCTAAAATACTGAAGACATAAGAAAAACTTTAACCCTTAAAGCGCCAAGAAAAACTGCATCTGAAAATGTCGTCTGTTTATGTCGTCTGCTGAATATTCTTGCAGACTTTTCAAACCTATTTTTGCATACCGGCAAACAGTATGGACCCAGATCAGACTGCTCCTAAAGGAGCAGTCTGATCTGAGTCCACACTGTTTGCAAAAATGACTTTTAAAATCACAAGCAGATGACAAAGCAGACGACAATAGTTGTTTATTATTATTATTCAGAGAAAATAAGGCTTGATATTTCATGAGAATAGTCTTCTAGGCAGGTTATTCACATTTGCCGTACTTTTCATTTTTTTGAAAAATAATAATAATAAAAATCAAAATATCATCTGCTGTAGTTGTGACTGGTACTTTAAAGGTTCATTTTTCTCAGAAAGTAAGAATTGACATTTTCAGCCCAGAATGCGCGGAATGTCATCCTATTTTCGGTGAAGAATTAGAATACTATTTTATAATGTTATCTATTTATGAAGTAAGGACAAATTTTATATCTCTCTACTTTGTGTTGTATTATAATTATAAGCTTATATAATTATGGTTAGAGACATCTAATAATACAGGAAAAAAGTGATATTGATACTAATCAACACTTTAATTCTACACATGAACTTATATAACAAAATCAGAAATGTTTACTGTAATTAACACTTTGCACACTAGGTAAAATTTTCAGCATAGGACATGTTGAGATATTTTTCTTATTTTTCCAAGAAAAAAGGCTCTGATATTTCATGCAAACTGTCACCAATGGAGACAATTTGCATGAAATGTCAGATCTCCAGAAAACAGGATCCAGAAAACAATACCTGACATCTCATGCAAATTGTCTCCAATGGAGACAATTTGCATAAAATGTCAGATCCTGTTTTCTGGGAAAAATAAAATATCACCAATTTGTCATCTGCTAAATTAGCCAAGGGAGTGGTAAAGGTTAATTTTGTTTTCAATTAATATAACATTCTATATCAATTTAATTACCAGGGCCCAGTTGTTCAAAGCTAACGACATCGTTAGTTAACGATTTGTTAAAATTTACATCGAGTGATACGCAAATATGTTGAAATTTTTTGCTGAAAAAATGTGAGTAGCTTTTGCAGTGCAAAAGCTACTCACATTTTTTCAGCAAAAAATTTCAGAATATTGTGTATTGAATCAGCTAAAACAGTTAACGAAATGACCCTTAACGACGTCGTTAAGCTAACGACGCTTTGAACAACTGGGCCCAGAATTTTTGTGTTCTTCAGCTACCAAGACAGGTCAAATAAATTATTCATTTGCAGGTCAATTACAAACTTACTGGAACAAGTTTGTTTTGTTGGTTCTGTTTTCATTAGAGTGCTGTTCTACGGTGTACTTTGTTTCATTCCAACCTTATTGGTGCCTTGGGAGAGCAGTGTTCCATGATTGTGGCTTTCCCGGGTCTCCTCATATTCATATTATTTGTTGTTTGTACATTTATCCATGATGTCTCTTTGCTAAAAGTAACAATCTTAACACATTTTCCCAGCTTCTTATCACAGCATCTTCATCGTAAACAAGAAAAAGTACTGGTCAAAGAACCAAAAAACAAATGATCACGAAAGTTAAAAAGAAGCTAATTTAAATGATTAATTTTATCTAACAATTACTATTACATATCTATGTACTCAGCTGACATTAATGTAAGTACTGTCTATGTAGATTACCTGTAGATTTTTCTGAAAAATATTGGTCACAGAAATTAAACTGATTTTGTCAAGATGTAACATTTTCTGTAACTGTCACAGATACTGCATTTCTTTTAATCACTCATTTAATAGTGTGTATGGTTGACTAAATGACAGGATGTTTATTGTAAAAGAAAATGGAAAATTTGAATAGTATCTGTCTTAGCTGCAGATAAGGGTTTTCAACCAATAATAAAGGATATTTTTCTCATTTCTCCATCACGAAAACATGCCTATATAATTTTGACCCCCTTAAACCCCACCTTTATATAGTAAAACTGGGGTTTACAGGGGTATACATTATTTTTCTTATTTCTGCTCAAAAACATAGATTGTGGGTACTTGTTAGAACTGCCTCACTGAGAAGGTTCTAATGAGGATCCACAATCTATGCTTTGAGCAGAAATATGAAAAATATCAGAATTCTTTATCTGAAAATTTTCATTTGTTGGTGGTAAAATTTTCAGTATATTTGAATAGGCATGTTTTCATAATGCTCCATCATTGTATGTGCAATGTGTCAGTGCATATTACAAAGTGAAAATTAACAAAACCAGACATTAGTTCAGCTACCAAAATAAAAAGTGACAGCTACCTTTCAAACTGGCTCATATCTGAGCTGATCTTAGGTTAATCAAATCAAAATCTTAACATATTGAGCAAGAAAGTTCTAAAAAGATCCAAGAATATGACTGAGGAAGAAAACACCATCTAACACCATTTGAGTACCATATTTATACTAAATATTTGAACAGAAAAGCCTGAGCAAACTGCCTAGACCCAGATCAGATGTTGCAAAATGGGGCATCTGATAAGGGTCTACACTGTTTGCAAACTCATCCAGCAGTTTTCAGACAATCAACATGTAGTAAATTTCTAATTTTAGGATAAGTATGGTAAGGAGTGAAATTGTCACAATAGCTGGAGTAAATTTGGTACCCTGCTTAATGGTACCACTACTTGTTTTGATTGATAGACTTACCATATATTCCTGTTGCCTGTCTTCAACGGGCTGTTCAACAATTTCTAGCACCTCAACAGCCTCTGTTGTAAGCCAGGTCATTAGATCCTGATAGTCAGCTAACTCCTGTTCACCTGGTGTTTTGATCTTCTTACCAAGCTAAAATATAACAAATTATACTAAACCCAAAGTCATTTCAGCCATATCAGGCGAAAAGAATACTTTACCTTTAACTTGCTGAATTTAAATATCAATAGTTTTATAAACTTTATCCATATACTCATTAATTATAAACTTTATCCATACTACGAAGTATTTATATTCAAATTTTGTCACTTAATAGGAATGGACACACCTCCAAGGGAAATAACTATGGCATGAAAATATAAGCTTGTCTTCTAGTCAGGGCTAACCTTAAAGGAATGAATTTTCATCTGGGAGCAAATGCCTTCCTGATTAAGTAATCCCATTTTTGAAAGATTTCAAGTACTAAGGTGTGCCAACTTCCCGCCTGCAAAATTTGTATCCCTTAGAGAAATGTTGTCAATTTTTGAATTGATTGTGTACAATTATTGCATAAAAAGCAGTATCACACGTTATTAACAGCCATGCATTAACCGGCGAAAAGCCGTGTATTAACAAGGCAATTCACGTGCTGTTAATGCATGGCTACGCAACTTTCAATATGATCGTACCGGGGCCACAGATTTGCTGCCGTTACTAGATGTGTACTGCCCCGCCCTAGAACGAGCATAGTCCGTGGAAATTATGTTTGCAAAACATCCATCAAAAGGCGAAACAAAATAGTGCAAGAAATAACGTGAAATGTAGCAAATGTTTTCAGTTTTTATGCAATAATAGTGGTCGAACATGGTTTTTCAGTGCATTAACATTAGCCAGGTCCCTTGGGAGGTGTTGAAAACTGCGGCCTTTGGCCTCGGATTTCAACACCTCCCACGGGACCTGGCGAATGTTAATGAATGAAAAACCATTTTTGATCCCTATATCGAGCCACAGTATACAAACACTAAAATTTTCTTAAGGTTGTTGTCGATGTGATTATCATTGAACAAAGAAATCGAACATGCATTTGTATGCAATCCAGGTATTGATGTACTGTTCTTGTCACTGTGGCGTCAGAGTGCCATGTAAAGAAGGTTATCTGTAAAACCTGGACTGGGACATTGGCAAACATTGCAGACCCAGCTCAGATGCTGCAGAATGCCACATCTGATCAGAGTCTGCACTGTTTGCTTAAATTACAGGAAGTTGAGGGTTAAATGAAACAGTCTTAAGTTCCAGTTCAGGACCCTTTTCCCAGCCTACACTCGGAGACAATCGATGCACCAGTGCTGTCAGTGTTTTGATTTTCAGATGCATCCATTCACCTCAAGTTGGCCTGGGTGTCTGCACTGTTCAGGTTTGCATGGTTCACTTTTTTTAAGCTTATTGTGTCAAGAAGATATGATGTATCACGCTCGTTGATGAAGCTGCCGTTTAGGATCATCATAGAAAAGAATCAAGACTTCAGATAAAAGGGATAAATACTTAAAAGGTTCTTTAAAACTGTAAACTTACTGCAGGATCTTCTCCAGCCTCTGGGTAGGCCTTCAGAAACTGGGCTACATATGTCATCACAGACTTCTCATCAGGCTTAGCCACATCAACATCTGTAAAACACAGTAAAAAGAGAACTTTTAACCCTGACTTTAAACACTAATAGATGTCATTTTAACCCATTGTAGACTGAATAGACTCTCCCACACTATATATTGGAAGACTCCAATTTCAATTTTAGATATGTACGGCTATGAGATTTAGATATTCCTAGATAAAAATGGCTAAACTATTTGCAAACAGTGCAGACCCTGATCAGATGCTGCATTCTGCAGCGTCTGATCTGGGTCTGCACTGTTTGCCAAGTACCCTTTGACGGGTCTCCCGACTACAATGGGTTAAATACTACTGTTCATTTTTGTCTGAAAACAGCACTGACATTTTAACCCTTGCCATGCTGAATAAATTAAGATGCCATTCCCACTTCTAATTTTCAGCCAATCAGATTACCTGATCCAGGTTGTTGATACAAATTCACATACTTAATGACAAACAGTGCAGATCCAGATCAGTTGGCTTCTTCAGAAGCCAACTGATCTGAATCTACACTGTTGAGATCCAGATCAGTTGGCTTCTTCAGAAGCCCTGATCTGGATCTACTCTGTTGCAAAGGCATGGCATATCCAGGTTCAGCAGGACTGGGTTAAACATTTCAAGTCTCTATCAAAGTTAATGCTAACAGCTTGACCCTAGATGAATTCCTGATAACTCAACTTAAAATGCCTTTCAGTAGACTACAAATTTCTGGCTCTTTTCTAATTTTCACATAAAATAAGTTAACATTTCATTCGAATCACTGACTTTTTATACAATTTCACTAAAAGGTCAAATCTTATTTTCTGTGAAAATAAAATATGAAAATTATTTCAAAACATTATCTGTAGACAGAAGCATTTGTGCCTCATCACAGTATATGAGGTGACATCAGTCTCAGCCTAATACTTGAATAATTTTGAAACAAGATTTCACTACAAACCTTCAGGGTCGAGAAGTCTTGCTATTCCGAGGTGGTTCTCAGCTGTAGAAAAGGCATTTTCTAGGTTTACCCTGGCAGATTGTTTGCGGACTCTTTCCATGTCCACAAGGTCGGGACGGATTGTGTGAACAATAGCGTTAAACGCCATACCATCTCTCCAACTTTTTCCAAAGTCTCGTATTTCTATGCCATATCGTCTGAAAATTAAGACTTAATGTTACCACAGCTCCAAATAAGAGGATTATCTGGGTGTACATTTTTCCTATTTCTGTATGAAAACATACGCTGTGGGTACTCATTAGAAGCATCTCACTAAGGTGCTTCTTATAAGTACCCAAAACATGTTTTCAGGAAGGAATAGAAAAAATATCAATATTTTTTGTTTGCAAAAAAACTCCTTATCAGGAGTTATGATGTTACAACACTAAACAGGGGCGGATTCAGGATTTTTAGCGCTTAGCACTCTGGGTAAAATTTTCAGGAGACAACATCCTGAAATATTTTTCTTACTTTTCCCAGAAAACAGGATTTGATATTTCATGGAAACTATCTCCATTGGAGACAGTTTGCATGAAATGTCAAATCTGTTTTCTGGGAAAAATAAGAAAAATATCACCAATTTGTCATCCGCTGAATAGGCCCAGAGAGTATTAAATGTTAATCAGGGGTTTGGTTTGAGCAGTTTGTACAGAAAATATACATGGTTTATCTGGCTTCCTTAAGAATTCCCCATGAAAAATAAATAATTTAGATTTGTTTGTGTTGAGGCTTTACGGCCCAGTTAACACAATAGTGTCATGTGGAGTGCGATCAGTTTACCTAACCACACTTTTACTGGGCAGGCTTAGTCCTCCATGTGGTTAACCAGTATTTATGAACTCTGTGAAGCCCTCTGGAGGGTTGTCTGCTATAACAGTCTTTAGCACTACCTCAGTAATTTGTGTCAGTGGACAGTAAAATGAGTCTTATGAAGAATAAATCCATCAAAGATCCAGAACAGACTGCACATTTATCCAGTCTGATCAGAGTTGTTATCAAAAACAGAAATCCATTGAAATTTATGACAGTTGAATCAAGGCTGACATACTTTGCTTCCAGAACAACTTTTATCAAAAGTTTTTGAACTGGCTCTAACTCAGGATTTAACTCTTAGCACGCTATAGCACACTATAGGCAGATTCAGCAAACCACAAATTGGTATTTTTCATATGTTTCCCAGGAAACAGGATTAGATATTTCATGGAAGTTCATAAACTGTCAAATCCTATTTTCTGGAAAAAATAAGAAAAAAGATTTCAAAATGTGGTCTGCTGAAATCATGCTTAACTCACACACTGCAATTTTCTGGCTCTAACACAAACATTGTGTTTTCTGGCCGTAATATAAACCTTATGTTGTTTTTCTCAAAAACAAACTAAAAACCATTACTTACTTTGTGATGGCATTTTCTGTCCATGCCAGAAGTGCCTTCTTGGCATTCATTCGGAATTTGTCAAGGGCAGATAATTTTTTAGGAGGTCCACCCTCCTCCTCAGCTGGCATTGCCACCTGCATTGACATCGTTTCTTCAATCTGGAAAAATCAACACAAGTATTTACACTTACATAGCTCCAGGTAAGAAGGGGTACCAGCAAAATATTTTTTCTAATTTCTCCACAAAAACATATGTTGTGGGTACTCATCAGAAGTGTCTCAATATCAGCAGTTTTCGATTGAAAAATGCGCCTTATCTGGAGCTATGCCACACAATTACAAGACACTTGGTGGCACAGCCAACATCATCAATTATGTAAATAGTGAAGACCAAAATCAGCCTGCATATATTCAGGCTGGTCTGGATTTTTGTTATTTCCTTATGTGCTATTTAATTTTTATGGTATGCCGTAATAACCCTAAGTACTGGGACAGAAGGCCTGAACAACCAGTGTAGACCCAGATCAGATGCTGCAGAATGTGGCATCTGATTAAAGTCTACACTGTTTGCCACTTGTCCAACAATATTTTATCCACATCAACAGGTAGTGGAAAAGAATTTTACAAATTATAGGACAAGTATGGTAAGGAATTAAGATGTCCCAATATTTACAGTAAATATGATACCTCAATTTTATAACATACCATAAATAAATAATTTCACAAGGATCAATCATAGCTCCAGATACAAGGGGTATACAGATAATTTTTTTTTTTTTTTTAATTTCTCCATGTAAAATATTCATACCTTTGGGTTGGAAAAAACATTTTATCTGGGGGCTAAGATTAATTTTTAACATCATACATGTCAAGTGTAATTGTTATCTTCTGTAATTACAAACCCTATAAGTTTTGAAAATATGCTGGTTTTGGAAACGAGTCACTAATTATCTACTGCTGTAAATGACTTGGAAATGAATCTAATTGGATTACAAGTCACTCCAGCATTTGACGGTATTGCAGTAAATGTCTTGAAACAGTTCTAACAACATGTACGATCACAGTGTCACGGCTGGCTCTATTGTCTGATATCAGTATTTCTCAAGTGCATGCATTTAGGTTTAACCCATTGTAGAGTGAATGATCTCCTCCACACTATACATTGGAAGTTTCTAATTTCAATTTTAGGTATGTCAGGCTATGTGATTTAGATATTCCTAGAGAAAAATGGTTGAATTATTTGCAAAGAGTGGAGACCCTGATCAGATGCAGTCTCTGGCATCTGATCTGGGTCTGCACTGTTTGCCAATTACTCTTTCAGGGGTCTCCAGACTACAATGGGTTAACCTCACTGTCAACAATCTTTTGGTCATGCCATGATTGTGTCTGTATGTAATAGCAGAAACTGGTGTCCTTTTATAGTGCCTCCTTCCTCTGTGCAGTATAATGCCCTAGACACACTGATGTGATACTACCATCAGTCATAATACATGATACTACCATCAGTCATAATACACTGACACTGACTGGTGCAACCAGTCCTAGCGCTTCTTAATGCTGAGTAGCTAGTACCAACTTTTGAATGTCTTATGTAAGACCCCAGCTGGGGATCATACCCAAAATGCATAAGTTTGTTATTGATTTTGTAGGGATTAAAGTGCCAAGGGCAGATTACTATGAAATAACTTAAAGCCCACACACTGCTACTCATCATGCTGATCATTCCTGTATACTTTTGTGAAAATTTACAAACTGTAGAAGTCATTCGCTCTACAAACTTGGAAAAACAGACCAAACAGATGTGATCAGCTGCTAGATATCCCCACTCAAACTTGGTTAGTTGGAATATAAAAATACCATTCATTTGCAGCTGGCTGATTTTGTATAAAGCATGCTAAAGTATAATACACTTTTACCATCTCTAACCGCAAACCATGAACCATCTCAAGCATGGACAATATAATACACAGTATTTTTTTAAACCATTCAATCTAACATGCCCAACTGATGACACACACTTGCCCCAAGTATTCAGGCCTGAGCAAACTGTGCAGACCCTGATTAGATGCCAAAGAATGTGGCATCTGATCAGGGTCTACACTGTTTGCCACTTACTTGGCAGTTTTTAGATACCTCAAAAAGTATTCAAAGGAACTTGTTGAAATTTTAGAACAAGTATGGTAATGAGTTAAGGTGTCTCAATACTTAGGGTAAATTTGGTACACATATCATGTCAATTTGTAAAAACATGCATCTTCTTGAAACTGACTAATAAACATGCTTATTAAGAACTGTTAAAAATCTAATATGCAGCAAAACCAGTTTTGGTAACATTTTAGCAAAATAGACTTCTAAAATAAAAACAAAATAGATGACAGAAATATGAAAACTATCTAGACACTCCACTTAATCAGGGCCCAGTTGTTCAAAGCATCGTTAGCTTAACAAGCTCGTTAAGGGTCATTTCGTTAACTGTTTTAGCGGATTCAATACACAATATTCTGATATTTTTTGCTGAAAAAATGTGAGTAGCTTTTGCACTGCAAAAGCTACTCACATTTTTTTCAGCAAAAAATTTCAGCATATTTGTGTATCACTCGATGTAAATTTTAACGAATCGTTAACTAACAACATCGTTAGCTTTGAACAACTGGGCCAGATTTACGATGGATGCATGAGATGGTTGGATCTTCCATGCTAGCAGCTTTAGTCTAATTCACTGTTTTTGTGAACATGCATTTCACTTCTTACGCAAATAGTATGCAGATCTCAATAACTAATCTACTACTTTTAAACAGAAGAAAAAAAAACAACATTTTTTAATTTATGGCTATTTCTTCAGACTTTCTTAGTGACCGTCAGAGAATTGTCAAGCTGTTTTTGAATGCATATTCAACATTATACTACTGCTGGACTCATTTTGAATGACGTCATGAAAGTATAATGCTGATGACATAATAAGTGATCAATGATGTTATTTGATTACTTGAAAATAATAGATTAGTATACGGTAAATATCCTAAAATTTCAAACACTTTATGGCCTAAATTTTGCTTTTTATACAGTCGTTTCTTAAAATATGTTGTGGAATGGCAAACAATGTAGACCCTGATCAGACTGCTCTTGATCTGGGTCTGCACTGTTCGCACATGTCATTTTTGTTGGGGACTTTGATGTACGAATTTTTAGGACATGTAGCATAATAATACAGAAATAAATATAGAAAACAATTATTCTTAACTGTAACTACAGCACCTATAGCTTGTGCAAATAATGACTCTGATTCAGACTATAGCCTAAGTCAGATTTTTTGTAACTACCTATTTAGAAATCTACGCATCATGCTTAAAAAAATAACAATCTTATATGAACAAATATGTTGACACTTACAGGCATTAAAGCAAATATCAAAATATTTCACATCATAATTTCACTTCTTTTTTTTTATCACAAACAAAATGCAATTTTTTTTTTTCATACATTCTTTGACAAATTCATTCAGAAACAACCAACACAGTCTGCATGCTTAATATACCAGTTTGCATTTGAGCATTCATCAACAGCGTGGGAAATTACTGTGGCAAACAGCATGAATCATGCCAGCTTTGTGGTCTGACAAGAGTCAATATTTTTTTCTCTCTTTTTTTTCTTTTTTCTTTTTTAAGAGTCAATATTTGTTTTCTCTCTTTTTTTTTTTTCTTTCTTTTTTTTTTTTTTTTTCAAGTATTAAACTAGTGGAATGCAGTCGGATTTTGGGTTACCACCAATGCTGGATGACTGCAAACTGTACAGACGCCGATCAGATGTCACCTTCTGCGACATCTGATCTGAGTCTGCACTGTTTGCTTAGGCATCTCCATCCCAATATTTAGTGTTACTACTATAATAAGTTTTGAAAGCCACTTCTTTCCTACACTGATTGCCTATTGGCAACGCCCCTTTTCCATTGATATGAGCTCAAATACATAAACCAATCACGAGCATCTACCCTTTGTTGAACATTATAGTCACTGCTGTAATTCTGTACTGCTGCAAGCTGAATGACCTGTGTTTATAATTGATAGTAAGAAAAATAAACATATTAAATGAATGTCAAACCCTGGTTAAAAACAAGCAAAATAGTAGTTTCTTGTGTATATGTTAATGGGAATTTTTACATTTTCCTAATGGAGAAAATTTTTTAAGACATTAACTGCTTCCTTAGTATTTGAATCATTTAAAAAAAAAGTGGGATTACTCCTTAAGAAAAGAACCTTTTTGTAGTAGGAACTGTCAAAAAATGAAAAAATATTTTTTCCATCTTGAAAATACTGGCTTTCTGAAAAGAAAAAAAAACTTTCTACTTTTGAAAACTGATTTGACTTGAGTTAAATTGGAGTTTTACAGCCAAGTCAACATTGTAAAGTTATGTCAAGCCAGTGGATTAACTTACACTTTTCCTGGGTAAGCTTAATATTCTAAGCTGTTAACCCTTAAAGCGCCAATCACGACTGCAGCAGACGACATTTTTTTTTCTATTTTTTCAGAGAAAACAAGTCTTGACATTTAATGTGAATCGTCTGCTTGGCAGACAATTCACATGAAATGTCAAGACTTGTTTTCTCTGAAAAAAAAAAAAAAAAAAAAAAAAATGAAGAAAAATTAGAATGTCATCTGCTACAATTTTTGATTGGCGCTTTAAGGGTTAATTGGTACATTGCACATATATTTTTGCTAGTACCTGATAACTACCCTTCTTGAATCAGCAGAAGGTAGTAGAGGTTATTTCAAGATCAATCTCCATGAAAGTTAAGTGGATCAGCTAGGATTCAACTTGCAAGCTATTAAACAAAATTGAAATTTACAAATTGATTTAATGATAATCATGTCATGAACATTTATTGAGCTTGAGGAAATCATTATACAAATGTGTTTAAACAAATTTGTAATTTTTTATTCTTAACATGAAAATTAATTTGCAGATTTCAGAAATTTGTAATGCAGCTACTTTGATTATGATAAATCTTCCATAACAAATCATAATAACTACCCTAACAGCTCATGAATTTCTTAAAATGATAGTCTGACCTCAGCTTTACAGCAGCCTTGCTACAGAATTATTAACTAGTTAGAGCTATTCATACTGTGGAGAGATAAAAATTCAATCGTGGGTATACATGTTTTTTTAAGGCTTTGCATTCTGGGTAAAATTTTCTGCAGATGACAAATTGAAATATTTTCCTATTTTTCCCAGGAAACAGGACTTGACATTTCATGCAAATTGTCTCCAATGGAGACAATTTGCATGAAATGTCAAATCCTCTTTTCTGGAAAAAAAATGAGAAAAAAAAATCACCAAGTTATCATCTGCTAAATTAGCTAAGAGAGTGGTAAAGGTTACATAGCTCACAGCTCCAAATAAGAGGAATATTCAGGTATTTTTCTTATTTCTCCACAAAAAAATGTATGCTGTGGGTACTCACTGAAATAGCCTCAACCAGGCAATTCCAATGCACACCCTCAATAATGTTATGTGGAGAAATAAAAATTAAATATCTACATAATTTTTAAAAAATTTATATATATATATAAGGATAGCTCCATATAAAATGAAGTATCCAGATAAATTTTTTTCTTATTTCAGATGAAAAAGAGCCTTATTGTGAGCTAAATGTAATGTTGTATTTACACATCTAATCAATCTGATCAATCTGATCAATCTGTATTTCTCTTACTTTTCACTTATTTTTATGCTTTCTAACAGCCACCAGCTTGCAAATTGTCCATAATAATTAGCTAAAAAATCTATCCTAAACCATTAGCATGTTGATTTTTATTATTTCACCTTTTTAAAGAGCTTGTTTTTCTTATTTTCCCCAAGAAAACCTAGCCTGACATTTCATCAAATAATGTCTGGAAAGATTTGAACGGAATGTAGAACTCTGTTTTCAGGAAAATATCACATTTTCTGCTAATTTTGCCATTGTTCTAGATATGAGAGGTATCTAAGTAAATTTCTCCTTAAAAACATATTGTGTATACTATTAAGAGTGTTCAGTGTTCCTAATGCTCCTAATGAGTACCCACAACATAAGTTTTTGTGAAGAAAATAGAGAAAACTTAACCTGATCCTGCTGAACCTGGATATGTCCTGCCTTTGCAAACAGTGTAGATCCAGACCAGTTGGCTTCTGAAGAAGCCAACTGATCTGGATCTGCACTGTTTGCCATTAAATATGTGAATTTATATCGACAATCTGGATTGAGTAATTTGATTGGCTGAAAACTAGAATGGGTGTGGCACCTTAATTTATTCAGCAGGACAAGGGTTAATTTGTTTGTGTTGAGGTTTTACGGCCCAGTCAACCCAATGGGGTCATGTCGAGCACGGTCAGTTTACCTAATCACACTTTTACTGGGCAGGCTTAGTCCTCTAAGCGGTTAACCAGTATTGTGCACATTCTTTCGCTAGAAACTGACAACTGCCCTTCTTGAATCAGCGAAGGGAGAGAATGACCGTAGAAAATAATTCATGATCAATCTCCACAAAAGAATGTTACTGACCTTGGCGGGGGTTGAACCCACGACTGCCTGGTCTCCAGTCGGACGGCGCATCCTACTGAGCCACCGAGGGTTAATGCTTTTTGGTTGAAAAAAAAGCACCATACCCTAGAGTCATATTTGAACCAACATATGCTAATGGCAAAGATCATTCTATTACGAGTAATATTATATAGAACTATTGTATATATCTGTAGAATAGATTCTGTTTACATTTCTAATTCTAAGGTTTATACTGTAGTAATGTAAAGCTCAAAATCCTGAGGAGAAGCAAGGAGAGGTAATCAGAAAAAGGTTCTTTCTCAGTAATAAACTCTTTTTTTTTTAATATTCTGATATTTTTTTCTTCTTGAAAAAAACTTTCTTAATACTTCATAAAGAATTACATTATTTCTAACTGTAGTAACTTCCATTACAGAATTCTGCTAATCACGTAGCCATGGATAAGGTGTGTTTTTCAACCAGAAAGTATTTATATTTTTCTTATTTCTCAATGAAAACATATGTTATGGTCACTCATTAGAATTGCCTCTGCAAGGTGATTCTAATGAATACTCACAGCATATGTTTTTGTGGAGAAATAAGAAAAATGAGCCAGCGCATGAGAAAATCAACAAAATGGCATGTGCACCCAGCAAAGACTCAGATCAGCCTGGGCACCCGCCCAATCTGATCAGTCTTCACTGTGCACTCAATGGGTAGCTAAGGACCCAAGATTTCTTCATGCAGACAGCAAAGACTCTGATCAGACTGGGCAGATGCCCAGGCTGATCTGAGTCTTCGCTGGGTGCACATGCCATTTTGTTGGTTTTGATATGCGCTGGCTCAAATATCTCCCCGATATCCCCCTCTTATCTGGAGCTGAATGATCATCAAAATATTTCCAAAAATTCTTCACTTTTGTCTCTACTTATCTGTCTGTAACCCTTGGATTTTTTTTTTTTTTTTTCCTATTTAAACAGAACTCAAACCTCTATCCTTCTCCTCCATGCTAATATAGCCCATAATAACTGATATATTTTCTTAGTACATGTACCACTAAGTGGTTTCCTTACCTGGAAGTAGAGAATGATGGTCCATATAAGACCAAGCACAATCGAGGGTTTGCCATCTGCAATGTCGGATACGTTGATATTTACAAGTTTGATCTGAAAAAGAAAATAGCCAATATAACTACTTTATTCATTATAACAAGTCATTATAGGATGGTTTTGGATAGAAGAGAGTTTAAATGTGGACCTCAAAAGTGTTGTATCCAAACAACAAGAAAAATGCCTAATGGCATTATGGACGGGTTTTTCCACTGAAGAATAATGATAACATATCACTTTGAAAAAAAGGTTAACCAAAAGGTAAACCTCGGATGATGCCTGCCCGATGTTTTTTGACTTTGCTATTTTAAAGGACGAAATTTTCAATGAAAAACCTGTCCAAAAATATAAATGGTCATTTTTCTACATACATGTAATCTACACATTTTTGTTTGGATACATCATGGTTGTACAACTAACATGGTTTTCATTTTGGATCCCAGCAATAGTGTTATAGTATCTAGATATCCTTCCATGTTTGTTGGACAAATTCAAGAAAACAGCCAATATACCATTAAGCACTTAAATAAGCTTTCAGAGATAAATTTGGATGATTGCTACTTCCAATACCGTGTTTTGAAGAAAAATCACAAGGTAAGTTTGTCTCAGTTGGAGTTTTACAGCCCAGTCAACACTGTTCTGGTCAGGTTGAGTCAGTCAGTTAGCCTACTTGCCCTTTTCTTGGACCAGTTTAGTCCTTCCTCTAAGCAGTTAACCAGTTCTTGTCTACAAACTTTCGACAGTAACTAACAACTGCCCTTCTTGAATCAGTGAAAGGGAGAGAATGCCAGGTGGAATCTTCTGCATCAACTCTATGGACAGATCCATTTCTAATAGAAAGGGTGTGTGATTAGTTTTTATTATTACTATGTTTTACAGAAATTCCTGTTTTAAATGTAAATAGTCTTGACACTGAGCAGATGCCACATTCTGCATTATGCGACCTGGGTTCACATTGTTTGCCCATGTCAAATTCTGCAGCACCTGGCCCCTAAGTTATAAAATTTATTTCATGCTCAGCTCAGCTGAGCATGAAATTTGTCCTGCTAATAAATCTCAAATTACTAACAATTGCAAATTCTTTCTTGCTAAACATAGCTGAGCATGAAATTTTCTCTGCTAATGAATATGAAAATGCATATTCATTAGCAGAGAAATTTTCATGTTCAGCTGAGTTGAGCATGAAAAAAGTTCTATAACCTCTGGGCCTGATCTGGGTTTACACTGTTTGCCAATGTCCCCTTTTGAGGACACTAGGCATAAAAAGTGTAAATCAAAGGCAAACAGAATTATCTGAGTCTGTACATTCAGCTTGAAGACATTCTCTTGCCATGACTTAAATTGTTTTAGTTTGTCAAACTGGGTTTACAGGAAAGTAAGAGAACTTACCTTTTTGCTCTCAAGAAATTTGAGTGCTGTCGAGAGGTTGCTTACATAATGGACTCTTTTTAACTTCCCTTTCTCTATTGGCTGAAAACAAAGTGAAAATAAAATTGTTGGTGAAATGTGCATCATGGATGATAATGTTGGATATTTTCTTTTTTCATTTTTGTACCAGTGCTAGCTTCTCTTGTAGATACTCAATGCAGTTGTCTCAGTGAGATAATTCTAATGAGCACTGAAAGATATGTTCTGGCTAAAAATATAAAAAATTATTTCTAGATTTCTCCCATTTTCTGCACTTATAAATTACATGTGTGGACAGTTTTAATTATTTCTCCAGAATAGTTTGTTATGTATACTCACATGAACTGTCATTTTAAGGAATGCCCAGAACAGATTTTTGTGGAGAAATAAGAAAAACGTATTTACCTGGATACCCCTTTTAACCCTTGTCATGCTAAATAAATTAAAATACCACACCCACTTCTAATTTTCAGCCGATCAGATTACTTGATCCAGGTTCTTTATACAAATTCACATCCTAAGGACAAACAGTGCAGATCCAGAACAACTGGCTTCTTCAGAAGCCAACTGATATGGATCTACACTGTTTGCAAAGGCAGGGTATATCCGGGATAGGCAGGACCAGGGTTAAGTAGGGCTATGTGATCATTATATTTATATGTGTATCATTTTATATCTAAATAAATGTGAATTTGAAATAAAATATTTTATAACAGATGTTAAAAAATATTGTCACCTTGGAAGTGATTAGTAATATTTTTGCGGACTAGATGGCCGTGTAGTTAGGATTAATGACAAGAAAGTCAAATGAAAGTTTTAAGTTCAAACTCCACTCAAGTCATATGAATTTTTCCAATCATTTATCTAGCCTATACATCTAGTTTATACCCAATATACCTTTAGTTCAGACAGACAGATACATGAAGACTTTCTGTAATTGCATGGTCCACCCATGAAAGCAAAGCTATATGAATAGCGCCCACCATCAATATAAATGAAATGCCATTGAAAAGGCTGTAACCACCCCCACCTCTCTGCTCCAACCCTCATTATCTGGAGCAATGCAAAACAGTATAAACCCAGATCAACCTTGATAGGAGTAGTTTGATCAGGGTCTTCACTATTTGCTCTGCTGTAAATACTTTTTTGACACATTATCAAGTATTCAAATCAGCTTGTTCACATTATACCATATTTACCATATGTATTTGGACAGACAGGCCTGAGCAAACAGAGAAGACCCTGATGAGACGCTGCATAATGCGGCGTCTCATCAGGGGCATAATGCGGCATCTAATCAGGGTCTACACTGTTTGCCACTCATCCAGCAATTTTTAAACACATCATCAGGTAGTAAACTTTTTCAAATTTTAGGACAAGTACGGTAAGGGATTGAGCTGTCTGAATACTTAGGGTAACTACAGTACGGTAAATGTCCTAAAATTTTGAATACTTTATGCCATACTTTATCGCCTAAATTTTGCTTTTTATGCAGTTGCTTCTTAAAATACTTAGTGGAATGGCACACAGTGTAGACCCTGATCAGACTGCTCCTTCAGGAGCAGTCTGATCTGGGTCTGCATTGTTTGCATATCCCATTTTGTCAGTAAGTTTATTGTACTAAATATTAGGACATTTACCATACTACAAATATGGTAAGCTGTCCAAATATATATAGTGTAGATAGGGCATCATTTAGCCTCCTGACGGCTGTGTATCCTAATAATTAGTGTTAATGTGGCATGCAAACTGTACCAGAGCAAACCAGACTGTGCATGTGACCAGATTATGTCTATATGCAGTCTGGTCAGAGCATATTGTTCTATTTAAAATCATTTGATATGAAAACTGTCAGGAAAAATTGCAAAATCAGAAATAATATCGTAAATATGTCTGCAAGCTTAAGTTACGTCATAACAGCAGAAGATGATGTGATGACGATTTGATGTTTTATGTCTATTACAACTTATTTCATACTGAGATGATGATGGGGTAACAATGAAAGGCTCTGTGAAGTAAGTGCTGTACAGTTATGAGATGACTAACCTCAAGGGGGAATTTAATTAACCCTTATCCTGTTGAATAAATTAAGATGTCATACCCACATCTAATTTTCAGCCAATCAGATTACTTGATCCAGATTCTTGCTATAAATTCACATACTTAATGGCAAACAGTGACCTGGATCTACACTGTTTGCAAAGGCCCGGTATATCCGGGTTCAGCAGGAGAAGGGTTAATGTGGGACCTTGTGATCCAAATTGAAGAGAGCTAACTGCTCAGCCATGCGGATGCTTCCAGTAGCAGAAAAAGGTTGTGTGCTAGTCAGGCTATTCATATAAAATATCAAGCCCTATTTTCTCTGAATTTAGGATGTCAGCTGCTACAGTTTTGAATGGTGCATTAAGGGTTAAATCGAAAATGAAACAAGAAATTTTGGAGAATATAACTGAAACAAGATTTTCTATTCTCCAAAAATCTGGTATATTTGTTCACATTTTCAAATCAGTTAACATTCACAATTGCAGTTGACAACATTCACCAAGTACAATCGAGGGTTTGCCATCGGCAATGACATTCACAATTGCATCAGACAGCATTCTGACTTTTTTAAGGCGGGGAGGGGGTAGGGGTGTATTTTTCAGAGAAAATTAGGCTCTGACATTTCATGTGAGGAAATGTCAAGTTTTATTTTCTCTGAAAAATAATAAAAATATTTTTAGAATATTGTCTGCTATAATTTTACTTGCCACTTTAAGGGTTAATATATTCAATAGATTTTGGATTATCTATTATATAGATGTGCTCAGTCATGTCCAAAGCCGGGTCTCTAGGATGATCATTATTGATGTGTATTATCTCTCCATTTATGCCTTTGACATTCCCAATTTATACAGATTTAATACGCACTTGGACACCATCCAATCAATACGCTGATATGTTGATCGCTGTTTGCAATGACCAAATTTGAACAATTATTCCATTCTTTATTCACATGTACCGCTGGTCTACTGTTTCAACATAAATCAATGTGGGGAAGAATTTTTATTTGATCAACTGTTTATTCTAAAACTTGTAAGCTGGTGAGAATTCTTTGCATGTATTAATTCAGAGAGCTTTCTATTTATATATGGTTCAGCTTATTAGAACAATGAACCTTGAAGAAACTAGACATGTGTCCAAAGTACACAAATGCCCCTGCCCTTAGTTCTTTGCCTATGTGGCAACAACATCTGGATGCATAAATTTTAACAACTTTTCTAAGTGCTCAATCTGATCTGCTATACATTTTCAACCCCTAACCCCACCCAAGGGCATGACCAAGGGACAACTCTAGCACAGAGTTGAAGGTTTAGGTCTGGGTAAGTCACATAAAAGGTTACCCAAGATATGACCTCTAAGAGAAATGCGGACGTAAATGTAAATGTAAATTTGAGAGTAAACTTAAACATTTGTTGGTTATGAACATGACATGCGCACATATGCACCTATCATCACAGTTAATGCTATAAGCCCCACTGCTGCCTTTGGCAGCCAGGGGCATAAACAGAAACTGCAGAAACAAGGAACCAGACATTACTGTATTTATCCAAAGTATTTAAGGCACCTCAAGTCCATCCAAAAATTTTGTACACACCAAAGTGTCTGACAACTGCAAATGGCATATGCAAACATTGCAGACACAGATCAGACATTTACCATATACGTGTCCTGAACCTTGAACAACTCCATTTTATAACATGTATCATGTGTCCATAAACTGCTGGATGAGAGGTAAACAGTGCAGACCCTGATCAGATGTCACTTTCTGCTCCATTTAATCTGGGTCTACACTGTTTGCTCAGATCTACCTGTCCATAGACAGGGTAAATACAGTGGCTCCGGATAAGAGGTACCTGAAGGTTTATCTAACTTCTGAAGCATGTGTATACACATTAGAATAGACTTACCAAGATAATTCTAATAGGTACCTACTACATGTTTTAAGAATAAGAAAAACATCAATACCATTTGGTCAGAAAAGAGCAACACTTAAATCGCCATTCAAAACTGTTATATGACACAGTAAAATAGTCTTATTTTTTTCTGGGAAAATACAGATTAAACAAAGGATTCACAGGCTATCAAGCCTCACTTTCTCGGAAAAAATTACAGTATCATCTGCCACTATTGTGATTGGAACTTTCAGGTTTAATCTGGAGCTGTCTTTTACGTATGTGGGGTGTGCTGGGGGTGGGGGGAGGTCTGTATGTGGGTGGGGCGGGCATGTATGTGTGTGTGTGATAAAGCAGAGAAAACATGATCTTACCAATTTTTCTCCCGATAGGACCTCAAGTAATGATAATAAAACCACTCCATCTTTGATGTCTTCAAACAGATTTTCAACTTTTAATGGTGGTGTTTTCTGGAAAAAGAAAAGGAAGGTCATTTATTAACACATCAGGTATAGTAGCACAAAATAAATGTCAGGTTTTAAAATAAGCAATTTCATGTTAAGCATTCTCTAGATAATTCTCTCCCTACCCCCACCCCCACCCCAACCCCACCTTACATAAGCACCCTAATGAAATAAGGGCAAATAACCTATATTTCCAATCATTGCAGCTCATTGGAAAGTAGGTCACTGTGAAACGTTCTCTCATATGCTGACACCGACTGACAAGTTCATATTACATATCAAATTATCTGTGACTTCCACGTACATTGTATTTGTATAATCATGATCATAAGAATATGGTATTTAGCCAAAGTATTCCGACTGACAGGCCTGAGCAAACAGTCTAGACCCAGATCAGATGATGCAGAATGTGGCATCCATTTGCCAATTGTGCAGCAGGTTTTAAACCTATCAACAGGTAGTAAAATAGATTTGTGAAATTTCAGGACAAGTTTGGCAAGCTATCCCAAAAATCAGGGCATAGCTCCAGTTAGAAGGGTTCAGGTTAATATTTTTCTTATTTCTCTATGAAAAAATATTGCGAGTACTTGTAGTAAGCATCCACCAAAGCTCTTCTAGTTAGTACCCACAACATGTTTTCCCCACAGAAATCAGGAAACTGTTAATTTTTGGTTGAAAAAAAGGCAGCTTATCTGGAGCTGTGATTCAGGTAACTACAGAATGTCCATTCAGAACTGGAAGCAACCAGAGAAGCTGCTGCAACTATAGTCATATCTCCAGATAAGAGGGGGTATCCACAAAATATTTTTCTTATTTCTCCATGAAAACATATGTTGTGGGTACTCATTAGAAGCACTTCTAATGAGTACCACAACATTTGGTTTCGTGGAGAAATAAGAAAAATATAAGCACTTTTCGGCTGAAAAAAGTGCTTATTCTGGAGCTATGTATAGTCAAAAGCTAGGTATAATGTTATGTAGCAGGCACTCATCTTAACATATGCTTTACAAAATAAACTGGTCAACAACCTTAGTAATTAATCAAGTTAACATGAAACATGCTGGAATTTGCTGTTTCATGCTATGTTGATTCAAGGGGGTCAAACCTGGAACAGACAGCTTTTCTGTGAATGAAAACACATACAAAACAAGCCAAGTTTACAAACCCATCAATCAAATAAATACTTCTTACAAATTTGTATTTGAAGTTTTATGACTATAGTGAAACCATCAGTCACCTTTCCACAACAGACACTTCCCTACAACAGTCACTTTCTGACACCCCAGAATGTAATTTTGCTATATATTTAAACTATTTACAATGGCCACCTCAGATATTCAACCACTATATAAATTTCATTAGATTGACTTCAGTTCCTACTGATTATATTTTTTAATTTTCATAATTCTCTTTGATACAGATCTCAAAAAAACAAAGACCAATATTAACTCTTGTCATGCTGGATAAATTAAGATGCCACACCCACTGTTTGCAAAGGGAGGGTATATCCGGATTCAGCAGGTCTAGGATTAACAGATTTTGAGTACTGGTCACTAGGCCTACACCTTGAAAGAAAAGACAGAATTTGAAAACAGACTAGTAGAGAATAGGAAGCAGGAATATTTGATGATAATTCTGGAATAATTTTCACCAGTTCTCTATAAAAACATACACCATGTTCTCTCTCTGTGGCTACTTCTGATAAATACTCGCCATGTACGTTTTTGTGGAGAAATGATAAATACTCGCCATGTACACCACAACCTCTTTATAACACTATTGTTGGGGTCCATAGCATAAATTGTGTTAGTTAAACAACCGTGTTATATCCAAACAAAAATGTATAGATTTATATTGAAAAATGACCATTTATGGTCATTTTTCAATATAATCTATATATTTTTGGGATCCATCTTTGAACCGTGTTAATTACAAAACCATGTTATAACGAACCGTGTTATAAAGAGGTTGTAGTGTATGTTTTTGTGGAGAAATAAGAAAAATATTTATCTGAATATCTACTAATCTGGAGCTCTGGTATATTATAGACTTATGTAAAGTGTATTATACCCTGATATGGCAAATATGTCTGGTCACACTATAGGTGTCCAACAGTCAACCAAGTTTATGACTTGGCCGGGAGCAGACCATCTCAAGTTTGGTGGTCTATCTCCTAATACTGCCGCAGTCTTGCTAATTATTACTGACAAAGCAAATATTTACAAATTTTTAGTTAAGTATTACTGTAGTCATCTAAAATATTTGGACAAAAATACCCTTATAAACAGTGCAGACACATAACAAACACCTGAAAAGCAATTTAACCCTTAAAGCGTCAGTCACAACAGCAGCAGATAACAATTTTTTTTTTTTTTTTTTTTTTAGAGAAAACAGGTCTTGACATTTCATGTGAATCATCTGCTTGGCTAACAATTCACATTAAAATGTCAAGACTTGTTTTCTCTGAAAAAAAAAAAAAAAAAAATTAGAATGTCGTCTGCTACAAATTTTGCTTGGCGCTTTAAGGGTTATTCGCCATTCCACCAGCACAAAGTAGACTACCATCAGATTGTTCAAATTTTATGTATGGCAAAGATTTAACCCTCCAATGAATTTTTAAAACCATATTCGAAGCAATTATCCCAAAAACCCCTATAACAGCGCAGTCAAAGAATTGTTGAGTCTTAGATTACCACTACTCATTAAGATCACATCTTGACAAGCTTTTATAAAGAAAACTAAAAAAATATTGCATAAGCATCATCCTCAAATGGGACTGTTTCTTAACAAATGAAGAGCCCTCTAAAATAATTTGGTCAAAGATGAGAGATCCACATTCATCATAATCCAACTTTATTCTACTGCCCCAAAGAACCGCTTGCAATCAAGACCCTCCATATTAAATGGACAGAATCCTGGTAGAATACAAAGCCTAGTTACAGATTTACCGTATGTATTCGGACAGACAGGCCTGAGAAAACAATGTAGACCCAGATGAGACGCCGCAGAACGCGGCATCTCATCAGGGTCTACACTGTTTGCCACTCATCCAGCAATATTCAGACACAACAGTGGGTAGTAAATTGTACTTGTTCAAATTTTAGTGCAAATATGGTAAGGAGTTGAGGTGTCCGAATACTTAGGGTAATTACGGTATTTTATGCAGCCAATTTCTACATCATCTACTCATTGCACAAATGCAATCTATAATCTGGTAAATTAATTACTTATTAATATTTCTGATTATTATCTATGTGCAGGTGTTAGTTCTAGCAATACTGTATTTACCCTAAGCATTCAGACAAGCAGGCCTATGTGAACAGTGTCAGTCATTAAAAGAGCAGTCTGTTCAGTGTCAGCACTTTTTGCTATTCTGCCAACACCTTTTAGATACATCACTTCTTCTGATCTGTATAAACCTCCTCTCAATAGGAGCTCCCCACACACAGGGTCTCAGGGAGGGGAAGGTCACTTCCTATGGGAGGGGGGTCACTTCCTAAGTGGAGCAGTTCAGGGATGTGCTGCTGGATTAGGTATACTTTTCATGCCTGAGATTATATGATAAGATATCAATTTTAGCACCAAATTATATCAAAAGCCCACATTTCTAAAGCAGCATTACATCAACAGCCAATTGATTTCCAATTTTGGCAGACAACTTACCTGACCACATACATAATCAAAAAAAAAACAAGAGGCAAAACGCACATATGTTTTGCATATAATTCCCAAGTAAGTTGTCTGTTTTGGTTCTTCTAGTGTTTACTAATAAACTTCTATTATATGAATAAGGTATCTTTTTACATGAAAATAATATGAATAGGTTTGTTTTGTCAGTCTGGAAGTATGAATAGGGGGTGTACTCAATAGTCCAGCGGCACACCCCCGCCCAAATTTTTTTAAATTTGTAAAATGGCAAACAGTGTAGAATAGCAAACAGTGAAGACCCAGATCAGACTGCTCTTTCAGGAGCAGTCTGATCTTGGTCTGCACTGTTTGCATAGTCCATTTTGTCAGAAACTTTGGTGTTCCATATTTTAGGACATTTACCATAGAGAAAGGAACTAGTGTGTCTGAATATTAAGCGTAATTACGGTATCATGAAAGAACTTCATACTGGCCCATCAGCCATTCCATAAAAAAGTTGCCTTACTGGCATACAAGAACAGTGAAGATACAGATCAGCTAGCAAAACAGCACAATTTGATATAGGGCCTTTGTTATACATTTATATGTTCTATAGTATCCAATGATGATGCTGATCTGGTGTTAAGATTCCAACACTGTCTCTTTCAAAATTAATCAGACTGCATAGCAGTGCAGGCTGATCAGTAAATGTGCTGTCTGCATTTGTGCAGGAAAACATTTTCATATGGCATGGCTAGTTTGAAAAGACATATTGGCAGATATGACAAGAAATGTGTCAATATGACACAGATGCCTGCACAGGGGCCATCCTCAAATGGACACAAGCATTTTGCAAAAAATGAAGTTGAAAAAAGGGCCATAACTCTCATAATAATTGGCAAATTCAACCCTAAATTAAACTTGACCTTTATTTATGAGTATATACCTGTGTATAAAGTATGAATCCAATACACTAGTCTTTTCAAAAGATATTGAATGGAATCCATTTTTCAGAGCTGAAAAAGGGTCATAACTACCATAATAATTGGTGGATTTTACCCTAAATGGAACTTGACCTCTATTTTATGATTATATACCTGTGTATTAAATATGAATCCAATACACTAACCTTTTCAAAAGATATCAAACAGAAACCGTTTTTTAAAGTTGAAAAAGGGCCAAAAGTCCCATAATAATTTGTGGATTTTACCCTAAATGGAATCTGACCTTTACTTTTAAGATTATATACCCCTGTATAAAATATGAATCCAATATACTAACCTTTTCAAAAGATATCAAACGGAAACCATTTTTCAAAGTTGAAAAAGGGTTATAACTCCTATAATGATTGGTGGATTTTACCCTAAATTGAACTTGACCTACATTTTATGTGTATAAAATATGAATCCAATACACTAATCTTTCCAAAAGAGATTGAACAGAAACCAATTTTGTTACGTACGGATGGACGGACGTATGTACAGACAGTGGTGATACTATTTGCTCCCCCATCCCCCCCCCCCCATCCCCCCACCTCCAACTGAAAATGGCGGGGGCATAAAACAGTGTGGATTTGAGAAAGGCTTGCAAATTTGGGTTTAATACAATCACAGTCAAATATTGTCCTCCAGTATTACAGATTCCAACACTGCTCTTACCAAATACATTTTAAATCTGCATGAAAATAATGCTGATCATAAGCATTAGAATTGCCTCATTAAGAAAAAAAGAAAACATACTCCTACTTTTTGGTATATATGCATGTTTGGTGGGTGGGTAAGTGAGCTGTTGATTTGCATTTGTTGCAATCAGACAGGCCCAGAACTAACTTCTGAGCAGTTCCAAAGATTTCTTACCTGTTTTAAGTATGTGTTCATCCAGTTTGTGAATGTCTTTTTCTGTACTCTTTCTTGTTCATCTGAAGAAAACAAAAGAAAATTTTCAAATTAAAATTTACAGCAGATGAAATTTACTTAAAACTCTGAAAACAACAATGGCAAACAGTGCTAAGAACTTGATCAAGCAGTTCCTTTAGGAGCAATCTGAGCTGGGTTTACACTGCACAGACATTTCTGTCTGAATATTTAGCGTAAATACAATACTGTACTTGGGCTACTCTTAAAGAAAAGAATTTGCTCCCTCTGGGAGCAAATTCTTCTCTTTAAGAGTCAGCCCCAATGAGAAGGGAGGTAATGTTTCCATGTCAGAGTGATTCCCCGTTAATTACAATAAGTAGGGTAATTGGTTTACATGTCTGAATATTTTACTGAAGTAATTCTGGTAACCAATATAAAAATGTTCTTATCATCAAAATCACTTATTTGCTTTTTACATGCAAGCACAGCATTAAAATCTTCCATCATCGATCTATTCTAGTTTAACAACCCACTGGATACCTAAATAACCCTAAGTGTTGGAACAGGTAGGCCTGAGCAACCCACGTAGACCTAGATCAGATACCACATACTGGGCATCTATCTGATCAGGTCTACACTGTTTGCCATTCATCCAGCAGGTTTCAGACACATCAACAGACAGTATAGTGGACTATTTTGAATTTTAGGACAAGTATGGTAAAGAGTTAAGCTGTTCCAATATTTAGGGCATATACTGTAATTCAAAAAAGAAGTGTATCAAGTGAAAAAGAGTCTTCAAAGGTCAAACATATGCAAATTTTCCATAACTCCAGATAAGGTGCTTATATTCAACTGCAAAGTATTTCTACAACTATTTTGTACACTCATCAGATCTGCCTCCCCAAGCTGATTCTGATGGGTACCCAGAACAAGTTTTCATGGAGAAATGAAAACTATTACCTAGTGCCAGATAATTTTTTTTTTTTTTTTTTTTTGAGGGGGGGTGGGGTTTCAACCTAAAAATGTATGGCTATTTTTCTTACTTCTCAAAGAAAAGTGTATAGTGGGAACATTTTAGAAATGCCTCGGCCCTCCTCTGGATTTTCCTCTTAACTAGAGCTAAGGGTTAATAAAAAATATTTTATCTAAAGCTGTGCAGCTATGGTTTCTGCATATCAGAAAATATTGTTGGTCAGTGTCTTTGTTGTTCATTTATCATCAAGCAGGTTTTCCCATGATGCTACTCAAAACTAAAAAGAAGTGGCTGGGCACTGTAATATCAGAGTGGGAAATATGAAAATCATTTATCTATTCCTGATAAAAACTACATTAACGTTACAGTTCTGGACAGTTTTGGAACTACCATACTGACCCTAAGTATTGGGACAGACAGGTCTGAGTAAACAGTGTAGACTCTGATCAGATGCTGCAGAATGCAGCATCTGATCAAAGTCTACACTGTTTGCCACTCACATATTTAGACATAAACATGCAGAAAAATGGATTTTCTAAATTTTATGGCACGTATGAAAAGAAGGTAAAGTGTACCAATATTTAAGGAAAATACAGTATAATAGATATATTGAAAGCAATTGAATGTACAGATCTGGGAGTCCATCACACTGGTATCAAGGTTTCAAAGCAAATATCCCTTAAATAATGTGGCAGAAGAATCTTCCAAACAAAGCTTCAAACCCCACCATAATCTTTCCCCACCTCCACTCCAAACAGATTAAAATCTTATAACATACAGTAAGATTGAGTCTTACAGATCTTTCTACTCAACAGAACAGTCTGAACAGACTATGATGTTTTCACTAAATGAGAGTAAAAGACCATTCCGAAAATGCACCATTTCTATGACAACCAACAAAATGAATTGAAAAACTAGTAACAGTGTTTTCAGGGAAAACAGATGTCCTCCCACATAAATTTTCAGTTTTTCTACTGTTGTGACCTTAAAAATTAGGTCAAGGTCAAGAAAATCTAAACAGTTCTTTGTTTTGTCCCAATTATAAATTCATGAAAATTTGGTAAGAAGCCAACAACCGGTTCACAAGATATTGTGCAGACGAGAAAGGGTGATGTCTACTCCAACAAGATCCACACCAAATACAATGACCCCCTCCACGTAGGCGGGACATAACAAGATCAATTACCCTAAAAAAGGCAAACTTAAAAAATAATAAAAATATTACTATAGTACTGTATTTACAGTAATTACCCTAAATATTTGCTATACTTGTCCTCAAATTTGAACAAGTCCATTTGACTACCTTTTGATCTGATTTAAAAATGCTGGACAAGAGGCAAACAGTGTAGTACTGGATCCTGATCAAATGTTACATGATGTGGTATCTGATCTGGGTCTACACTGTTTGGTTTGTTTGGTTTGCGGGTTTATGGCCCAGTCAATCCATTAGGGTCATGTCTAGCTGTTCAGTTTACGCAACCACACTTTTTCCTTGGCAGGATCTAAGCGGTTAACCAGTACTTGTGCACTTTCTTTCGCCAGAAACTGACAACTGCCCTTCTTGAATCAGAGGAATGAAGAGAATGACCATAGAAAATATTTCATGATCACTCCACGAAATAATGTTGCCGGACCTGGCAGGGTTCGAACCCGCGACCTCCTTATTGCTAGTCAGACACACATCTGACTGAGCCTCCGAGGCCAGCTACACTATTCGGTCTGGCCTGTCTATCCAAAATCTTAGGGTAGCTATGGTAATAGCAAACGTTATTCAAGTATGAAGTTGAGGGATATTAAATCTTATGCACACAGGAATAAAATAAATGAAACACAGGTTAATGATCTTTATATAAAAAGGTCACAGAGAAACCTATCACTTTCCCCACCTGGTCAATAAACAAACAAAAAAGACTATACCAGGACTATCAGTAAAGATCACAATAATAATACATCATTAACATACCCCCACATTGTGATAAAATCAGATCATAACCTAACACCATCTGAAGTCACTTGTTCTCAGGTAATAAAAACCCTAATTTGTCAACCTACTGAAGAAAAGAAAAATATCTTGTCATGATCAGTCACCCAGTGATCATTTAACAACTATTGTGAATGAAGTCTTGAAGTCGATCAAATTTCACCATGTTTATATAAGATTTATGCTGGAGAGAGCCACCATTAGATTCAAGTGATTTCAACTCTTCTTTTTTGGAGTGTTTGGAAAACAGAAATTTTAATGAATGACCATGATTCGGGCATTCCGGTGTAATATAATACTATTTGTACCAGCCTGTCTGAGTTTAATGATCCCAGCAATGAGTATTGATATTTTTCTTGTTTCTAGATGAAAAGTCGCATAAGAGGAGTATCCATCATATGTTGTGGTACTCATCAACCCATTGTAGACTGAATAGACTCTCCCACACTATATACTGGAAGACTCCAATTTCAATTTTAGGTACGTCCAGCTATGAGATTTACATATTTATAGAGAAAAACGGCTAAACTATTTGCAAAAAGTGGAGACCCTGATCAGACGCCGCGTTCTGCGGCATCTGATCTGGGTCTACCCTATTTGCCATGAACCCTTTAACGGGTCTCCCGACTACAATGGGTTAACGATGAACTCTTTGCATGCTGTATAATTTTGCATGCCTTTATGTCATCTGTGGATTTTTCTCAAATTAACTTTCTGAAAAAAAAAAATCTTTCAGGAATACCATCAGAGTGTCAAACAGTTTGGATCCAGATCAGGCCCGGCATTTGTTGGGCCTGATCTGGATCCAAACTGTTAGCAAAGGTTATCAGCAGACGACAAAAGTTGCCACTCGCCGGGAAAGAGTTGAAGTGCCACAGCAGTTCTTACTTTTTGTCCACAAAACATGTTGCGCTTTACCAAAGCACTTCTGAAGAGCACCTACCGTATTTGACCTAATAACCGCACTGTGCGCTTAGGTTTTTCAAAATTATTAGAAAAATGCAGTAAAAGTATCCACCTTATAAGGGCACACTTTTAAGAAAGATCAGCAGAGGACAGTTAATGATGCTTTTTATGCGATATTATTTGCTGAATTTCTTTATGAAAACATATGTTGTGGGTACTCGTTTGAATTGCCTCGACTTGTCGAGGCAATTCAAATGAGTACCCACTCATTTGAATTGCCTCAACTTGTCGAGGCAATTCAAATGAGTACCCACAACGTATGTTTTTATAAAGAAGTAGATAAAAGTGCACTGGCTGTAATGTGAAGACTCCTAAATTACTTGACTGTGCGCTTATAGGAGCATGTGTGGTAATTAGGCTGAATACGGTATAATATGTTTTTGCAGAAAAATATCTATACTTTTTTGGTTTAAAAAAACAAAACAAAAAAGAAAAAAAAACAACAAAAAACATCTCTTATCCGGAGCTATGAAAGGTGGAAGGTAGTCATCAGAATGATTCTAATGAGTATACTACAATGTATGTGTGGAGAAATACGAAATTTATAATCTGGACAAAAAGTCCTCTTAGACAGAGCTCTGGCCAAGCTCCAAAGATTCCTTTTTTTTCAAACAACCAGTATTGACATTACAATTTATCTAAATACCATCTCATCTGTAGCTACCATATTTACCCTTAGTATTGGGACACCTTGACTGCTCACAATACTTGTCCTTAACCCTTGTTCTGCTGAATAAATTAAGATGTCACGTCCAACTTTCAGCCAATCAAATTACTTGATCCAGGTTGTTGATACAAATTCATATACTAAATGACAAACAGTGCAAATCCAGATCAGTTGGCTCTTCAGAAGCCAACTGATCTGGATCTACACTGTTTGCAAAGGCAGGGTATATCTGGGTTCAGCAGGACAAGGGTTAAATTTGTACAAGTTCATTTTAATACCTATTAATGTGGTTGAAAAAGTGCTGGATGAGTGGCAAACAGTGTAGATCCAGATCAGATGCCACATTCTGCAGTGTCTGATCTGGGTCTATACTGTTTGCTCAGGCCTGTCTGTCCCAACACTTAAGGTTGTTATAGTATGTCTTTTGTTGGGAAATTAAGCCATGGTGTACTATGTACCACTGTAACCAAGTAAGCCACTGTGTGGTGGTAGGCCTGTAGCTGAATGAGAATTTTAACATGAAAATAAAGCCCATGACCTTGACATCAGGTCCATGATGGGCTGGTGCTTCCACTTAACAAAAATTTGGACCAGTATCTAACAATAATCGTAGGACCAACAAAAATCATTTAGCAATTCAGGAGACAGAGATCTTAAGCCTCAAAGTTTGTGGATGCCAACTTCAACGACCATGCCTATGCCAAAAGCGGGTATAGTGCAATAGTTCCAGCTTCTCATGCTTATGTACAGCGGAGCTAAAAAGGAGCATTCACCGGACAATCTACCTCACCAAAACAGATGAAAAAACTTACACAGAAAAATTTTGCCTGTCTAGGGACACTGATGGGGAACATGCAATAGCTTCAACTCTGTACAGAGGCAAGTATGACAGGGTATTGCCCATTAAATGCCTTCAGGGCATTCCATTTTGTGACTTTTAACAACTACTGGTGCAAACATGTATTGTCTAGCCAAGCATCAAGTTCACTTGCTCAAAGGCATAGACTTCAAAGTGAAGTACAGGTTAAGTGACTATGAAATTACATTTAAGCCATAGTATATTTGTGCAACCATTCATGAAAGAGGCTCAGAGGTAAACATAAAATTAAAATGCAAAGACAAACTGTATAGTACTTCAAGATTATATAAATATGGTCATCAAGTTTAAGGCATACAGATTTAGACCAGACTTAAAATTTATATACTGGAAACTAAATATACATCAACTGATTTATCACATTGCAACATGCAGAATTTTGCATGCTGGATGGTCAGTTTAGCTGGTGATAACTCTTCATGAAAACACTGGGATACCTCCTCAGAAGCACCTCAGTGGGGATATTTTTAACCCATTGTCTGGAGACCCCTAAAAGGTAATTGGCAAACAGTGCAGACCCAGATCAGATGCTGCAGAATGCAGCATCTGATCAGGGTCTCCACTGTTTGCAAATGGTTCAGCCATTTTTCTGTAGGAATAGCTAAATCTCATAGCCGGATGTACCTAAAATTCAAATTGGACTCTTCCAATATATAGTGTGGGAAAGTCTATTCAGTCTACAATAGGTTAGTGGCTTAAAAAGTGCCCTTTCAAGAGCAATGGACAAGCATAGATTTTTGCAATGTAAATCTAGATGAGACAGCTTATAATAAGCCATCTACTCCAAATGTACTGATGGAATGGCAATCATTGCAGAACTGAGTGTACACTCTCTGCTCAGGCCTTTCTGTCCAAATTCTTAAGACAAATGCATTATTTTGGAGGCACTAAAATCACTGTATATATAAGGACATTGCAAGCTAATGCACATACATTAGAATCAATCAATTTAATTACTTGTTACAAATCGCTCTTCTTGCAATATTTAAACCTACCCACTGATAATCAATTGAAAGGACAGTTTCATGTTCGAACTTCAAAAGGAATTGAAAATCCGAAATCAATAGAATCAATATTGTTATCATAGGCAATATGTAGTGGATCTTTTTCATCTGCAAAATTTTTTTCCAGACCAAACAAAAAAGACACAAAGAGGCCCTCAGGCCACAATTCACTCACTTGAGTAAAATAGCCACAGCACCATATTTACATAGGCTATGGAACAACTTCTAAACACTGTCATGGCAACCAATGAATAAAGGATGATCTTAGAAAGTTATATATTTTATTTGACAAGTGACCCTGTGAGGACTACATGTGACCTGGTTTAACAAATTCTGACGCCCACTTAAAGCCCTTGCCATTCTTTGTAGTCATGCAAAATTTGAACCAAACAGTTTCAAAGCCCGATTTTATGACCTGTATATCAGATCAAGGCAGAGCCATTATCTGCCCTAGTGTGCAAAAATGGGTTCCTGCAGGGACTAACTGCAGTAATGATAGAAAACGAAAGAAAAGTAAGTGCAGTAGGACTGGAAACTGAAACACAACTAAAGACAGTTATTGTTTCAAAAATCATGAAATAGCAATACCAATTCTTGAAATCTATCTTGCAGAATGGCTTGTTCTTATTGTTTAGCATAATATTACTGTAATAACCCTAAGTACTGGGACAGATAATCCTTAGCAAACAGTGTAGACCCAGACCAGATCTGATCAGGGTTTATGCTGCTTGCCACTCATTCAGCAGCTGTAAGACACATCAACAGGTAGTAAAATGGACTTGCTGAATTTACAGGACAAATATGGTAAGGAATTAATATATCCAAAAACATTAGGGTAAATATGGTGTGTTTCTTTGGAAACTTTGGAAAAGTAAGAAAACTGGTTTTCTAAATTCTCTGATTATCTAGAGCTCTGCTAGAAATCTGGTTTTGTGCTTAATCGGCCTCTAAATATCTGCAGTTTAACTTTACAATTATTTCATTATTGTTCATTTACATATTTAATAGAGTTCAAGATAAATCCCACAAAAAATTAATTGTATATTATAAATCAACCAAACGAGATGGTAATTTGATAAATCAAGGGTAAGAATGGTTAAACAGCCAACTAAGTCAAATCTTTGTGCATTCAATGGAGATGAAACACATATACATGTAAACTTTGAAAACATCTATTGAATATTTCCATCAAGAATCAAGCTAATCTACCATTCAAAAGAAAAGGTGTTGTTAAAGAAAACATTTCTCCTTATCACTGACCTGAGAGATTTAACTTTTATACTGTAAACTATGCATCACGAAAACATGCCTGTATAATTTTGACCCCCTTAAACCCCACTTTTATACAGTAAAACTGGGGTTTATTTCTGCTCAAAAACACAGATTGTGGGTACTTGTTAGAACTGCCTTGCTGAGGCAGTTCTAACAAGTACCCACAATCTATGTTTTGAGCAGAAATATGAAAAATATCAAGTTTTTTTATCTGAAAATTTCCAGATTTTGGAGGTGAAATTTTCTATACATTTGAATAGGCCTGTTTTCGTAATGGTTTTAAGTCATGTGGTGATTTGTGTCAAAATGTGAGTTCAGTTCAGTTAAGTTCAGATTTTTAACGCTACCAGGCAACTGAGTCACACAGAGGCAGCGCCAGTTTAGTGTAAGTTGGGAACTGATGCCCTTTTATAGTGCAGCATGATCCAGACTTGGTATATTACAACCTATCACATTATACTGACACCAACCTGATCAGCCCCAACTTTTCTTCCTAATGCTGAGTGCTAATGCAGCAATTCACAAGGTATATTTAACCCTTGTAATGCTGAATAAATTAAGATGTCACACCCATTTCTAATTTTCAGCCAATCAGCTACTTGATCTGGATTATTGGTATAAATTCACATACTTAATGGCAAACAGTGCAGATCCAGATCAGTTGGTTTCTTCAGAAGCAAACTGATCTAAATCTACACTGTTCGCAAAGGCAGGGTATATCCTGGTTTAGCAGGACCAGGTGTAAATGCAAAAAGAACAAAAATTATCCTTTAAAAACTTTATCTGTTAATTTGAGCTGAGGTTTAACACCCCTGTCAACAATATTTCAGTCAGGTTGAGCCATCTTCCTGAGAGAGAGAAAGAAAAGAAGAATGAGATAGTGAGAAAAAGGACCCAACCCATGAACTTGCTTCAAGTGAGGCAAGCACTTGCCAGCCAAAAACCAATTAAAAGTTTTAGCAGAAGGGCACATCACACTTCCACCCAGGACTCTTTTTGTCTGGGGCCATGTATGATGTTACTAAATCAATGCCATGTCTATCACAAGTTTGTGAATATGGAAATAATTTGACAAATTACACTTCTAGGCAGGTTGATCCTTTCAAGTATTACTTGGCAACCTTGCTCATTTACTGATATTAAAGTGATAATAAGAAACATGGACTGAAAATTTTCAAGTAACTCTTGCTTAATTTTCCTAATCCTCATAAATCACTAGTTCTTATTACCTGAAGACGAAAAACATCAAGCTAAAAATTTGTCCCATGTCTTAGAAGAATGCATCTTCACAGTACAATGTATATACCACATTTTACCCTAACTATTTGGACTTTTTACCATACTTGTTCTAAAACTTAGACTATTGTCTGCTATAATTTTACTAATGGCAGATACTAAGTACTGTATTTACCATAAGTATTCGGACACCTTATCTATTTACCATCCTTGTCCTAGTTTTGAAATAGTCCATTCTACAACCTCTTGATGTGTCTAAGATATTGCTGTATGTATGGCAAACAGTGTTGACCCAGAACAGATGCTGCAGAATGCAGCATCTGATCTGGGTCTACACTGTTTGCAAAGGCCTATCTGTCCCAATACTAAGGGTTATTATGGTATATAGGCATCTCAATACAAAAATTTCTTGTGACAGTTTTGAACCTTAGATTAAAGGTAAAGAACCACCTTCCTCCAGACCTACTCCTACAACATCTCAGACATCAATTCTCATTTGTACTTACTTCTTTTTGCAGAAGTTAGCTTTTCCATAGCATCATTAATCCTTAGTTGATATAAATTTGAAAATAATTTTTCAGCTGTACATAATCACTGGAAGTACATGTACAAATTATGAACCTATCTTAGATTCTGGTACTGTGAATAATTCTATTTTCGCCTTTACCACTCTCTGGGGGAAATTCAGCTGACAACAAATTAAGGGATATTTTTTTTTCATTGTTACCCAGAAAATAGCTTTGAGATTTTATGCAAATTGTCTCAAAAGGCTATGAGATTTCAGACAATTTGTATGAAATCTCAAAGCCTTACAATTGAGACAATTAGCATAAATCTCAAAGCCTAGTTTCTGGGAAAAACATAAACAAAATATTTTAAAATGTTGTCTGCTAAGAAGTTTACCCAGCATACAAAGCATTAACAAATAATTATTCCTTTCTTGCACATTCAGATAATTTGCTTGCCACTATAACATTTGTTTCAAGTTTTGAATTTCAAGTGGTCACCATTAGCACCACACTGAAATAACACTATTAACCCTTAAACTGCCAACCACAACAATTGTTGTCTGCTTTGTCATCTGCTTGTGATTTTGAAAGGCATTTTTGTAAACAGCGTGGACCCAGATCAGACTGCTCCTCTAGGAGCAGTCTGATCTGGGTCCACACTGTTTGTCTGTATGCAAAAATAGGTTTGAAAGTTTGCAAGAGTATTCAGCAGACGACATAAACAGACAACATTTTCAGATGCAGGTAACAAGCAAAATATCATCAACAGGTTTCTCCAAGACCTAGTTGTAATATTTTTATTGCGTTTCTTTCTGACTGATCAAGGTTATATGTAGGTTTTTCCTGTAAGTCTATCAATACCTTGGAATTAGTTTATTAATATCTTGTAGTCTAGTTCCAAGAATAATTCTGGGAACTGCCTATGGTAGTCTAAGACTTGTTTACAGGTAATTCAGCTAATTGGCGTCATAACAGGTAAGAATCAAGGTAATTTTCAGGCAGATGAACAATTAATTCCTTACAACTGTTGAAATCCAGACACAAATGAAACTGGAACTTTACTTTCTCTGAGCTTTTCTGTACCACCTGTGTGCTCCAAATTTATTGAACTTCCAACAGTCACTTTTCCAAAACGATAATAATAGAAATGAATAAAAATCAAAATTAATAATTTATTTGCATTATGTGGATGATTTAGTAATGATAAAAATATAAAGAATACTGACAGTAAAACTTCCACTATCATTACTTTTCCAACTAAACAAAATATTTTAGTAGTTTTACAATTTTTTATTTAAGGTGACCAGATATGCTTAATATATATTTTCCTCCACTTCTTACAAGGGAGGCAACTTTTGTGACTCCCTTTTTTCTTTTCTTGCACAACAATCTACTTAAGAAAATGGGTCTACTCTAAAAGGAAAGAATTTGCTCCCAATGGGAGCAATTCTTTCCTTTGAAAGTAGACCCCTTTTCAGAAGGGAGGTAAAACCATTTAGACAGAGTTGCTGCCACTAAAATTTCATTCCTCTAAAATATACAAATACACCAAACTTGTGATTTTCTGAGTTTGGCAGCAACAAATGCAAGAGAGCTTTCACTACTGATATAAACAATAATTTCAATCAGTCAGTAGGTCTATTAGTCCACCAAGAATTCTACTATCAAAGTCTGTTAATCCTGCTGGTGGATTAAGTGGGTTGTACCACATCAAAAGGGTCTTACAGCACAGAAGAACACTGCTGAAATCTACTTGAATACATGTGCTGAGCCACGTGCATTTGATCAGGGGTGCTGCTCACACAACAGTATTCTACACTCTTATGCATGTAATGCTATGCATGTCAAGGCAATGGTCAGACAGTCAGACTGATGCCCTGTTCTAAGTATTACCAGTAATGCAAAGTAATGCAACTGCAGAGCTACAGATAAACATAATAAATAAAATGTGCACAACATTTTTTTTTTTTTTTTCTTTTGACCAGAAAGCACTGGCATTTTTCTGGTTACTCACCAAACTGTATGGTGTGAGTACTCACTAACATTTTCCCCAGCCTCACAAATCATCCCCCCCCCCCTCCCTTGTGATTTCAATAATTACTCCTGTTTATGTGGGGAAATAAAAATATTTGTGTGGATGCACCTCTTATCTGGAGCTATGATATTTACATGTAGTTGTAACCAATTAATATATTTTCCTTACCTCTCATGAAAACATCAAAAACTTTATAATTTAAGCAGTCTGCTTTAATGAAAACTCAGAAAGCACATATTCTTGCTGAGAAATAAGGAAAATGTGAGTATCTCCAGAATAAAAACTTCTCTGGAGCCCTAAATTGGTCAGTTCTTATCTTATTTTTACACCTTCATTCTGGCATCATCTGAGTTCTATTAGAAAGATGTAGAGATTTCCAATTTTATTATCCATAAACTGGAATTATTATAGTAGTTATAAGCACCTGATGATAATAAAATTGGGGCAATTAACACATTTCTTTTATATTTCATAATGAGGCCTAACTACATCTCTCCTAGTTCTTGATGTGCACAGGCAATGTGTCATACAAAAAGGTACCTTACACTTACAGTGACAGGATTCACCTGTAATTTTTTCTGCCATTTCATACAAGGGAAGCAACTTTTATGACTACCTCTTTGCTTTACTGCACATCAAGCCCCTTCTGAATAGGGGTCTATTCTATAAGGAAAGAATTTGCTCCCAAAGGGAGCAAATTCTTTCCTTACAGAGTAGACCTCTTTTCAGATGGAAAGCAAACTTAATTCTGCCAGTTACCTCCCTTAAAACTATTATTTCCCCTAAATGAGTTGCATCTGGGCAAAACCACTTTTATTTTTTGATCAGATGGTCAGATAGGACACTCATGGTATGGTTGGATTTTAAGAACTCTTTTGTGGGTTTGAAGCAGATATAGAGTTTCCCTAGCAGTCTGATCCAACTGCACAGATGTACCAGCTTATCTGAGCCTTCACTTTTCACAGTACATAAGCTGTTATTGAAAGGGCTGTAAAACCTCAAAACCACAACCACTGACTTCTTGTTAATACTTTGCACGCTACAACTGGATTTTATATTAATAGGAAAACAAGTGATAATATTTTTCAAATTCATTTCATTTTTTTTTCCATTATATTCTTACACAAGGCATAAGAAACAGTTTCTTCATTATGAAAAACATTCCAAAATGCATCAACTGTAAATTGAGTGGGAAGTAGGTAATGATAAAACAATTAAGCTTTTAATGTTTTGTTATATATGAAATATTTTTAAAACAAAAAATTACAATATTGAAATTAATGCGCATAAGTTACAGCAAGTGTTTCATACCTCCAGATATGGTGTATGTTTCATAAAAAAATACTGATATTTTTTTTCTTATTTCTCCATTAAAATGTATGTTGTGGGTACTCACAGTACCCACATATTATGTTTTCACAGAGAGATAAGAAAAAAGATATCTAACTATGTATGCAGTTAGATTTATCTAGAGCTGTGTATTCATAGAACTCATTTTCTATCAACCCTTAATAAAATGTTGATGGAATTTGCAGATGACATTTTTCTTACTTTTTCCCAGAAATGAGAGCTTGACATTTCATATGAATCATTTCTATAGTAGATGAAAAATCACCTTATAAAATAGTCATCATTTTAGAAATTAGGGCTTGACATAGGGTTTGATATTTCTGATTTCCTTGGGAGATGATTCAGCTTAGAAAATAGTGCATGATCGATAGCCATCTCCTTAGAAGAATAGGGCTTGCTGTGAAAATTTTCATGAGCATCATCTCTTTTAGAAATGAAAAATCTCTTTAGAAAACATTAAGCTTGACAATTATCATCTTAAAAATAACAGGGCTTGACATTTCATGTGTATCATCTAGTATGATTTACATGAAACATCAAACACTATTTTCTGATGAAAATACAAAATATATTCACTCATTTCAGGGTTAATCTTTGCCACACTTTGGGCTAATTCAGCAGACGACAAATTGATGACATTTTTTTCCTTATTTATCCCAGAACAAGGATTTGCCATTTCATGCAAATTGTCTCTATTTGATCCTGTTTCCTGGAAAAATATGAAAAAATATTTCAAAATGTTGTTTGCTGAAATTTTTACCCAGATTGCTAAGCATTAAGACAGGCTAATTATGAACAGCTTGAAACCATGGAAAACACCTATATTTTGAACTAAAACTCTGCAAACTGACCTTATGACATACTCAAACAACCAGGGATCAGATCAGCCATTGCATGTGCAGTCTGCCCTGTGTATTCTCTATTAGCTACCAAAATCCCTGGCTTCTGCAGAATATATTGGCAAACAGTGAGGGTCCTGATCAGACTGCGTAAATGCCAGGACTATCTTAAATTTTGCTATCTACCTACACTGAAGCTGCTTTATTTTGGTATAAGTACCATTTCAGTTATAAGGAGGCTGTTATTTCATTCAGGTAACCATAGTGTCAGAAAAGAGGAGGTATCAGGTAGATATATTTCTTATTTCTCCACAAAAACTTATGTTGTGGGTACTCATTAGAAGCGCCTTGCCAAGGCGCTTCTAATGAGTACCCACAACATATGTTTTTGTGGAGAAATAAGAAACTAAGAAACATATCAATAATTTTGGTTGAAAAAGCACATTATCTGGAACAATGCCTGGTAACATTACCTGTATAATGGGGTAATATGCCAGAAAATTAACAAATTTTCTACCAAAGTTTGACCCACAAGAATCAAAACAGTCCCTTATTGCTTATAGCATATACCAAAAGTACCTCACTATCATGTTTGCAGAAGTGTCATTCATTCCGGTCCGAACATCTCAGTTCATGAACAGCTGCTTTACACAAGTTGTAAAAATTAAGAAAATGTGTAAATTGCTGTCTGCTAACAACTTCGTACTTAAATAAAAGGTTGAAATAAAAGCTAGTATTTAAAGATTAAAGTACATGCTCACCTTTCAAAGACAAAACCCTCTCCGCGAACACCCTGGTTTGATATGTGACATTCTGATATGATGCCATTTTCCTTTATTTTGCACCTACTTCTCATTACAATTATTCCAATATCAGAACACGAAATGATGCTTATTTCTCTAGCACAAAATTCCCAATGAAACCGAAAGTGATGCTGAATTCACATCTAATAATAAATGTTCTCCCTGAATGTTTATGTTTGTCCTATAATCAAGAATAATTTATTCCAAAGTTTTATTATACATGTATAAAGCTGCTACTAATTGGTGACAAATTCCGATTTTCTTGCGAGACATTTTTAGCTGCTCACACCTCCCTCGGTCCCCCAGCACTGTGAAGATATTTACCTAACAATCTATATTACCTCTATACTCTAGGCAAGATCAATAAGATAACGAGATCTTTTCATATTACGATTCCCGCCATTTGCTGAGGCAACCATCCAGAAAGAGTTGACAATGGATTAAAATTCATATTGGCCCTCTCACATTGATTGGCGGATTATGAAACAAATGTTTGCATTATCTAGGTAGATCTAACTGAGCTTTTATGATTGAAGTACTCATAAGATGGCCTCCGTAAACTTGAGACATTTCATGATTAGCATATATCCCCATCACAAATTAAATGTCTCACACGTGTGTCAGGTTACAAATTGATGTACATCACTTCTTCACTGTCATAATTCACAAAATAATTGACAACTCGGTAGTACACTACTATGTAAGAAAATATTGAATGAATCTAAGAGCAACTGTGTAAAATAAATCCAAGGCCACATCGCCTCTGCCTCATGCACAACAAAAATATGCTTTTCGATGATGAATCAATATTTTCCTGGGTTCAGATCATCTCTTATTTATGGCCGTACTTGTGATCACTGATGGAAATCCATCTATTGTGCAATATTATTTGGACGAAGCCGTGTGAAGAAAGGTCTGTCCTCCAGCATATACAGTGAAAGTACAGGATGATCAGGTATTGATAGATTTTGTATAATTAGCCCATTTTAGTCGGGAATCCCCCAAGAAGGTAACTGGCAAACAGTGCAGACCCAGATCAGATATTGCAGAATGCGGCGTCTGATCAGGGTCTACACTGTTTGAATTAAAAACAGGAATTTCTTTAAAAACATAGTAATAATAAAAAGTAACCAGACACCCTGCTATTGGAAATAGACTGTTCCAAAGAGTTGTGGTAGAAGGGTCCACTAGATGTAAATGGGTTAGTTCACTGTAAAGGGTTAGTTCACCTCATCAGACTGCATGGATGTGCTGTGCAACTGATCTGGCCTAGATTATCACCTTTTAACTGGAAACTTACATGACAATTGCAGTTTCTGAATATTCAATCAATTAACTGTCGCCCCCATCACCATGCATATTTGATGCACAATGCAGAAAAAGTGCCCTTACACCATAATTGTGGGCAATGAAAGCCCAGATTTGCTTGTACTTTCAAGCCATCTGATCAGAGCCCTCGCATTGTCCACTTAAAGAATCATTGGATACTGAAAAATACACCCACAAATGGAGAGGGTCCTGATCAGACTGCCCAAAAGCAGACTGATCTGGACCTTCCGTTTGCATATTGTATAGGGGCACTTTTCACATAATGGGCATAATTTTAATCCATTATGTGTCGCTCATCATGGCATATAGAAGCAGCATGTGAGACAAAGAAGTTTTAATCACAGCTCCACATAAGAGAGAATATCCAAATATTATTTTTCTTATTTCTCCGTGAAAACATAATATGTTGTGGGTACACATTAGAAGCGCCTCGGCGCGGCGCTTCTAATGAGTACCCACTACATATGTTTTCATGGAGAAATAAGAAAGATATCAGTATTTTTCGGTTGGAAAAAGCATCTTATCTAGAGTTATGTTTGATGCATATAATGTGAACAGTGAAGGCCTATGTCAGTCTGCAACAGACTGGTTAGAGCTTACCCTCTTCTGCAGTGACCGATGACACAACACAAATGGCTAAGTCCCTGATCAGAATATGCAGACAGGTCTGAACTTTACAATCTACCCGAAGCATTGGGTTAGACAGGCCTGCAGTGTAGAATTCAGTGTGTGATCCAGATGTACCACTGGGTGCCACCCAAACAGCAGTTTTACATCAACAGGAAGTAAAATGGACTTGTTCAAGTTTTAGGATAAGTATGGTAAGAAGTTAAAGTGTCCAATTATGTAGGGTAAATACAGCTTATACCATTTATGGTCATTTTTCTATATACTCTATACACCTTTGTTTGGATACAACATGGTTGTTCAGATAACACGATTTTTGCTTTGGATCCAAGCAACAGTATTAACCCTAATCTTGCTGGACCCGGATATACCCTGTCTTTACAAACAGTGTAGATCCAGATCAGTTGGCTTCTAAACTGATCTGGATCTGCACTGTTGGCCATTAGGATGTGAATATGTAGCAACAATGTGGCTAAAGTAATCTAATTGACTGAAAATTGAAAGTGGGCGTGGCATCTTGATTTATTCAGCACGACAAGGGTTAAAAGGCCACTATATATTTTTGTATGAATACCAACATCTCACAGTGTTTGCTTTGGATCTCAGCAAGTGTTATAGAGGTACTGTATTTACCATAAGTATTCAGGCAGACAGGCCTGAGAAAACAGTATAGACCCAGATGAGACGCCGCAGAACGTGGCGTCTCATCTGGGTCTACACTATTTGCCCCTCATCCAGCAATTTTTAGACACAACATCGGGTAGTGAATTGTACTGGTTCAAATTTTAGAACATATATGGTAAGGAGTTGAGGTGTCTGAATACTTAGGGTAAATACGGTAATGTGATGTACTTTTCTCATGGCACATCCCAAATTTCTATTATACCAGTTGTATAGGAGCCAATAGAACTAAGGCCAAAAAACATCATCCTTCATAATGATATACAGCCAACGGACATAATGAGAATTGCTTTTATTGATTTCAATGGCAAACCAGAAGCAAAGCTTTGAAAACGTTAAATTACCCTGCAAATTTCCAACTGTTCAATTAGAATAACTACTGTCATCAGAAATGATCTGTGGCTAACCTCAATATCTAGAGATGGCGCCACCATAGCAGTGAAAACAAGGTATTCCACTATAGCAAAACCTGACTTTCTATGATATGAAAATTATCTGTCCAAGAGTCTTTGTGGGTACTCATCTGAGCTGCCCCACAGAGACAATTCCAATGGGTACCCACAAGATATGTTTGGGCGCAAAAAACCTTCAATACCATATTTACCGTAAGTATTTGGAAAGACAGGTCTGAGCAAAAATGTAGACTTACAGGCACCATGATGTGGCATTTGATCAGGGTCTCTACTGTTTGACATTCATCCAGCAGTTTTAGACATATCAACAGGTAGCAAAATGTTTAAGACAAGTATGGTAAGGAGTTAAGGTGTCCCAATATTTAGGATAAATAGCATACTCCCTTTAAAGAGCCCTAAATCATTTCAGGTGATGGCTGTAATAATGCCGTGTCACCCACTGAGTGTGGTCAGCTAAATGGTCCTAATGGGCAAATTCAGAGAATGACAAATTGACGAATTTTTTTATTTTTCCCGGAAAATAGGCTTTGACACTTCATGCAAATTGTCTCAATAGGAGACAATTTGCATGAAATGTCAAAGCCTATTTTCAGGGAAAAAAAAAATGTCTGCTAAAAATTTTACCCAACATGCTAAGACTGCACTCAAACTGACAATGTGATGTCCACAACTAGCAGTAAATATAAAGCTGTATATTAAAATCACTTATAGTGATATCAAACATCAACATTGTCCATGGGACAGGCCATGGTGTCAGGATGATGCAAGATATTAGTAGTGACAGCCTGAGGTGTTGGATTGACAAGTACAGTATAATTTATCATAATATGAACTGCCACACAGTAAAAGGGGCTTAATGCACAAAGCATTTGTGCAGAGTCTCTAGAGTCTGAAAAACAAGAACACAGGCCCCCACCATTCACTTATAGAATCTCATACTGAAGAACCAATGACCCTATTCAGTCACCTAGTAAGGTACAGGTTGATCTGGGCTGTACAGTAAGTTCTCATCTGACATACTGCTGCTTACAAGAAAGCTGCCTACCTTTAATAAGCTTTCCTAATAAAACAGGAAGAGTAGTCTATCTTGCACTGGAAAGCAATATTTTTCCAGTATTGCTGGTCTTAGCATTTATTTATTACTTCCTATATGACATTATTTTTTCATGTTTTGCACCTAATCAACAGCATTCTGGACATTTAGGACCAATGTTAGGAGAATTCAGTTTAGTACAAATGAGGAGTTGAAAGTTGGTGTCTTTGTTTTTGTTTCAAATATTCTATTAGTAGATGATATGTTTTTTTTTTTGTTTTTTTTTTTTTTTTCCTGTTTTTTTTTTCCCCATAAAACACTGCAAAAGAAATTACCCTAAAAAAATAAACTTTGTCAAGGTCTATCTGACTACCAGTGAATGTGCCAAACTCCTCCTCTCCTTTATGAGTAGCTCCATTTTTTTAAAGGATTTAAATGTAGGGAAGGGGAGGAAATGCTGGTCTATACAAGTTGCCTCTCTTCGAAAAATTACAGCAAAATATCCAGTTGTACCAGTTCAACTTAATATCAAGTAATTGCAAAATTAAGAAACAAAGGACACGGATGCCCCCACCTGAAAAACTTATACGCTAATTGCTAACGCCTGAAAAACTTAAACGCAAATTGCTAACACAGAGACAGATGGACAGGGGTAACACTATATGCCCTTTCAACCATTCTTTGAATGGCCGGTGCATATAAAAGAAGGAAAATATTTATTTTTCAAATGTTTATATTTACTAGGAGAGATTAACAGAGCAGAGTGAGCATTCCAGTGCACCAAGTCTTAGAAATTTTCATCTGAAATCAAAATATCTGACAACTTAACTACTGACATCTCTTGTTACTGATATGATTGAACCAGACTTACTAACCTTGGAAAGATGACATCATCATATCCAGTGTTTAAATCCTATCCAACAGATGAACTTTCATAACCATGAGTCAAGCCGCCAGAAAGTTTGTTATTTTGAAGGTTAAGTCTTTCATTTCTTCTCACTTCTTCAAAATGTTAATATTCTATTTTCTCAATGTATCAACCAGCCAAATTCCAATGAGATCTCATGACATGTTTTTGTGGAGAAATAAGAAAAAATATGCATCTAAATACACTAATTATCTGGAGCTCAGCCACAGACAATTCCTTGTAAGAACATGTAATTGAGATTTCGTTTGTACTATCATCACCTGAAGGGTTTGATAGTACCCTCAAGATTTACCTACTAATAAGCCCGGTAATATATGACATGGCATGTAGATATCACGAGAAGACGGTAATAAAGCCCATCTATGTAAACAAAACAGCAAATCTTCCATCCATACCATAAATACCATGTCAAGTGATAAAATTTAATCTTAAACACGGACTATAGAAGATTTTTTTTTTTGCTGTTAATATCTATCTACATAATCTATTTCTCTTCTTAAGGGATGCCTTCACAGTTACCTTTAGCTTTTCATCAGTGGGCGTGTGGAGGGGTGCTATACTAAAAGGAAAGAATTCGCTCCCTCTGAGCGAAAATTTTGTCCTTTAAAAGTAGCTTTCATTTTTAAACGGAGTGAACACAATGTAACTAAAGTCCTAGCTGTCTGCAAAAGTTGTCTCCCTTTGAAAAACAAAAATAGACTTTTTTTGGTGTAAACATTCCCCTTAACCCTTGTCATGCTGAATAAATTAAGATGCCATGCGCACTTCTAATTTTCAGCCAATCAGATTACTTCTTGATCCAGGTTGTTGATATAAATTCATACACTTAATGGCAAACAGTGCAGATCCAGATCAGTTGGCTGATCTGGATCTACACTGTTTGCAAAGGCAGTGTATACCTGGGTTCAGCAGGACTAGGGTTAAATATTGCCAGCTGATCATTAAAAATTATTTTTCTCATAAGTACTTTTCCCAGAAAGTAGGGCTGCCCATCCTGCATTAGACAGTATGTTCAACTCCAACAGCCCAGCTCACAAGCTTGTCAAAAGCCCACTCACCCATCCTACGCATTTTTGAGTTTGTACAGTTCACACCACCCTGCTCACTAGCTAGTGAGGTGCACAAGATTGTCAATAGTCAAACCATCTGCACTTAAAGAGTATGTACAGTTCACACAATCCAGCTAACTAGAGGGGTGCACATGATTGTCAATAGTCCACCCACCCATCCTGCACCTTGAGAGTATGTATGTACAATTCTATATAGTCAGTCCATCTGTTCTTTGAGAGTATGTACAGTCCACAATACCAAACTCTAACCATCTAGCTCCCTTGTGAAATGCACAAGCATGTTAATGGTCTCCCATCCCACTTAGTATGTTCACTTCACACTGCCCAGGCTACTAGTGAGGTGGACAAGCTTGCTAATAAACCACCCATCCTGCACAGTACTGGGATGTTCAGTTCACAACCCCATTTTATTGTTGTGGTGAACAAGCTTGCCAATAGACCAAGAGGGCAGGGGGAAGGGGTGAACTGTATACTCTCTCAGCACAGAACAGATGGAGACTTGGCAAGCTTGTGTTCCTCACTAGTGAACTGGGTGGTGTGAACTGTACATACTGTCTAAAAGAAGGTAGACTATTGGTCTTTTAGAGCAAGATGGAGTTCACTTGTGAGGTGCACAAGCTTGCCAATAAACGATCCATCCTGCACTTAGAGTATGTACAGTTTATAAGCCAACAAAACATTCAGACAACAAAACTCTTGTTGAGAAATTTTATGATTAGATGAAAAAAGAGATCTTGTGATATGGGACCTTATCTAATATGAAAAATGTAATACACCTCCTGTGTGTGGATACACAGACTGGTCAGAGCCTCGCACCACTGTACATAAAGTCCGATTCCCAGAAAATATAGAGTGAATAATCTACCATATTCTACCTAATTACTGCACATACCCCTATAAGTGCACAGTCAAGTAATCCTGTGTCTTCAGATTACAACCAGTGTACTTATATCTACTTCTTTTTAAAGGCATATGTTATGGGTACCCATCTGAATTGCATCGACTTGTTGATGCTATTCAAATGAGTGCTCATAACATAGGCTTTTATAAAGAAAATCAGAAAAAATTCGTATAAACATCATCAAATAAGTCTTTTGCTGATCTTGTTTAAAGCTAACCCTTAGTAGGAAGATACATGTTTTACCACAAGTTTTCCCAGTAATTTTGAAAAACCTAAGTGCACAGTGTGTTAATTAGGTCGAATATGGTAAAAGCAAAGTGGACTGAGCTGTGATTTTTTGATCTGGGTCTTAACCCACTTACAGCTCTTTTCTTTTCGTGCTCTCCACAGATTACAAAATCGATGATATTTTTTACCAGAAAACATGGTATGACATTGCATTCTTACCGTTTGCATAGGAGACAATTTGCATGAATGTCAAACCCTATTTTCTGAAAATATTTCAGAGTGTCATCTGCAGAAATATTTTCGCTTTGAAACATAAACAGCAACTGGCATCAAAAGAAAATATTCAAAGTGAGCTGGGTCTGTAGACTGAGTTGGGATCTACACTGTTGTCACAGGTACTTTTTTGCATGTCACGTCTTCATGATGACTTTACTAAGTAAACATTCAAAACATCTTCATGCATGTACATCAAAATCTGAATACCAGCACATTAAGTTTTTATTGATTTGGGTTTAAAACCCAGTCAATATTTTTAAACCCATTTGAATTTGGCAAGATAGTTCTTTTCTATAGCCAGTTCTCAATCTGTCAAAATTGACTGCTGGGTCTTTGATTTTTGTTTTTTGAGCAAGTCCCATATATTTTATTCCAATAAATTATGCACAGATGTTTGATATTCAAAATAACAAAATAAGCATTGCAGATGTGCAGTATTGAGATAAATATTTTTTTCTCATGTCTATGCAAAAACAAATATGCAGTAATTCATCTTAAGGATTCTAACCCATTGTAGACTGAATGAACTCCCCCACACTATATATTGGAAGATTCTAATTTTGATTTAAGGTATGTCAGGTTATATGATTTAGATATTCCTACAGAACTATTTGCAAACAGTGGAGACCCTGATCAGATGCCACATTCTGTGGTATCTGATTTGAGTTTGCACTGTTTGCCAGTTACAATGTTAGGAGTCTCGAGACTACAATGGGCTCATTATAATAATTAGTGCCATAAAATAAAATCCAATGTTTTTGTTTTTGGGGTATTTTTTTGTTGCTTTTTGGGTGGAGAAACATGAAAAACAGTTATAAGTTGTTGCTAGTAAGATAAACAATTGTATATATATATATATATATATATATATATACAGAATGACATGAGCAACTTCTTTTTTAAATGCTCTGCAAATCTATTTAATCATGGCTTCCAAGTCTTCAGAGACATCCTCAGAACTCTATTGTAGGCTCCAGATCAGGGTTCTGTATTTACTCTAAGCACCATAACTCCTGACCATGCTTGACCTAAAATCTGATCGTCCATTTTACTACCTTTTAATGTGTCTAAAAACTGAATAACATTGGAACCTCAACTAACAGTCACCTCTCAACAACAGCCATCTCCGTGTAGCAGTCACTTTTCTGATATCCCAAAGTGCAGTTTTGCTATATATTTAACCTCTCTACAACAGTCACCTCCTTACAACAACCAGTTTTATTTGTTCCTAGTTGTAGTGGTTGTTGTAGGGAGGTTGCACTGTAATCGCAAACAGTGTAGACCCTGATCAGATGCCACATTATGTGGCATCTGATCTGGGTCTACATTGATTCCTCTGAAAGATCTGTCTCAATACTTAGGGTAAATACAGCTGTTATGAACATACCGTATTCGACCTAATTACCACACATACCCCAATAAGCGCACATTCAAGCAATTTTGTAGTCTTCAGATTACAACCCGTGCACTTTTATTATCTATACTTCTTTATAAAAGCAGCTGTTGTTGGGACTCATTTGAATTGCCTTGACAAGTCGAGACAATTCAAATGAGCACCCACAACATATGCATTTGTAAAGAAAATCAGAAAAAAAAATGTTGCGTAAGCATCATCAAATATGCCCCTCATGAAGTCCTTTGCTGATCTTACTTCAAAGTGTGCCCTCATTAGGTGGATATTTTATTACAAGTGTTTCTAGTAAATTTCAGAAACCTTAGCTCACAGTGCAGTAATTTGGTCAAATACGGTATCTCTAGATATGAAGTGTATCAACACTAGACACGTAATCAAAGCACTGACAACACTGATGGGTCGATTGTCTCTGAGTGTATGCTGAGAAAATGGTCCTGAACTGTTTCATTTAACTCTTAACTGTACTCTGCTGCATCTGATCTGGTCTGCACTGTTTGCCAATGTCACAAATGTCCCAGTCCAGGTTTTACAGATAACCCTCTGTCGACCGCACTCTGATGTCACAGCGACAAGAACAGCGCGGCTATAAATAACCGTTACCTGGATTTCGTCTAACACGCAGGTTGATTACATTGGTCACTGATAATCACATGGACAACTACGTTAAACAAAGTTGGCAAACAATGGCTCGATTGTTCACAATCAACCCAAAAAATGTATCTATATACTGACAGTTTTTTATTTTTTCTTCCATAAAAAATATATGCTTTGGAAACCCCATGCATTACTGCCAAAGCAAGGAGAATCCAAAGAGATTCAGAGAAATGATAAAAACAGCTATCTGGACACTCTTCTCTACTGCTATGAAAAAGATATCTTGTTATCTGATAAAAAAATAAGCTTTTAAGGCAATCAATAAACTGGCATGTAACCATCAAGAGACAAAAGCAAACATCAGTTCCAAAGTCAGCTTGTGTCACTGTATCAGCCAGATTTTATGCCAATAACCTTTGAATAACCCCAAATTAGGAAGCCAAATGAGACCTTACATGGAATACTTCAGAGGTTGTTCACTGGCTTTCTTCCCTGGAGTAATTACTGAAGGCTGGCTGGAAGTAAATTAACCATTACCACTCTCTGGGAAAATTCGGCAGACGACAATTTGACATTTTTTTTACTTTTCCCAGAAAACTGGCTTTGACATTTTAAGCAAATTTGGAGACAATTTGCATGAAATGTCAAAGCCAATTTCATTGGAAAAATAGAGAAAAAATTTCAAAGTGTCATCTGCTGGCATTTTTACCTGCATGCTAAGCATTGAAGTTGGAACATTCTCAATTCGAGGGTTGAGCGCAAGACTAGCGTAAGTCAGATGGTTGTTTTTCCCCAAACCTAATCTCCTCACCATGAAGGTGTTATGAAGATTACAACATTTCTTTATGTAAACAATGAAAATTTAGGTGCCATTGCTCATATGAGCAATGGCACCTAAATTTGCATTGTTTACAAAGGGGTCCAAGTTGCCCCTAAACAAGGGTTTCAAAAATATGTTTTGAGTTACCATAGTCTTGTGCTCAACCCTCCAATTGTCCTCTGGATCAGCAAACTAGTATTTACTCTAAATATTGGGACATGTTCTCCTCACCACACTTGTCTTCAAATTTAAACAATTCAATTTTACTATCCGCTGATGTGTCTAAAATCTGCTAGATGATTGGCAAACAGTGAAGACCCAGATCAAATGCTGCATTCTGCAGCATCTTATCTGGGTCTATACTATTTGCTCAAGCCTTTATGTCTCAATACTTAGGATAATATAGTCAGATGTTTTTTGTTTGTTTTTTTGTTTTGTTTTTTTGTTGTTGTTGTTGATTTTATTTTTTTTTTTTTTATTTTTTTTTTTTTTTATTTCTCCTTGAAAATATAATTGTCTTAGAATCTCATCCAAATTGTCTCAGTCTAAGAAAGAATGTTTGTGAGATCCCAGAATTTGATTTTTTTTCTGATTCTCCACCAAAACAATATGTTGTGGTACCAGCACCCACAACATGTTTTCATGGAGATAGAAGAAAAATAGATTCCTGATACCCCCTGTTATCAGCAGCTATTCATTGTCTGTTGTGGGTACTCATTAGGAGTACCTTGCTGAAATACTTCTTAAGAGTACTGCCAACAAATGTTCCCATGGAAAAAGAAGGAAAATCTTGCTTGGTTATCTATAGAACTACAGATTTGTGTCTCCTAAATTACAAATCTGGAGCCTTGCTCAAACAATTAAGGACAGAATTGTCAACTTGTCATTTATTTCCTGAAGGCAATAATTCCATTCAGCATTCTGACAGTTCTAGATAAGGTTTGTTGTTGTTGTTTTTCTTTTTTGTTTGTTTTTTTTTTATAGCAGAGTATATTGTGTTGATATTTTTCTTGTTACTCCATAAAAACTTATGCTGTGGATACTCATTAGAAGCTCTCCAAGGAACTTCTAATGAGTACCAAAAACATGTTTTTTTGTGGAAAAACAAGAAAAATGTTTATCATGATACATGTCTTATCTGGAGCTCTGTCAGACACTAGATGTTGCAGGACAGCATAGCTTGACTGGCAGCTTGTCTGAGTGGTGTAATCATAATTTACTAAAACATTTAAAGATATTTTAAAGTAAAAGTTTGCTCAAGGTCACTGATGGAAGGTAGGGCTTGTAATGGATAATGTCTCATTAGTCCAAGTACAAACTTTTAATACAACCTGGCATCAGATACATGGGTCTTACAAAACATCAACCAAAAAATACTGGTGTAATAGACCTTTTTAATGTTATTGTTTTTATCCTGGCTACTGACCACGTGATGACAATGTTATGCCACGTGACCAATAATTGTGGATGGCAAAAACATTTCCAGTTCCATTGATACAAGCCAAATTCTACTTGGATATTAAATTCATTTTGTTAATATTCACTTGTAAATTTTATCTAGCGTTTAAAAGTACAGCTTTAGGAAGCAATTGACTGCTTTTGCTAAGACAAATACAACTGTTTAATGATATTTTTCCGATATCAGTAGGCACGCACACAACCGTAATTTTGCCTTATGGTGACCATTTTAATGCCTAGTTTTAGCTAGTATTTAGTCAAAATATGTGTTAATATTTGTGGTTATGACATTTAAATGATCACTTAATGAGAATCTCTTCTGAAAAGAAACTTTTGACGAATCAAAATGCTTTGTTTTTCTGAAAAAAAACAACAACAAAAAACAAAAATATCGGCTACTTTACTGTCCGATAAATGTAAAGAACAACTTCCTGCCATCCAATAGGAACGAGCCTAGAACATACACTGCGTTAAAGACCAAAAGGTTCTGAATGATTTTTTATTAAGTGACATAGTGTTGAAATCTGTCTAAAGAAATGTAACATAAAGTTTCCAAGTCTGTGACCTTGGCCTGTGTCACTGAAGGGAGGGGTGGAGCTTTTTTTTTTTTGTTGTTGTTTTTGTTTTATTATCTACAAGTTGCCCCTATACTTCCAACCAAGTTTCAAATCAACTGGCCTTTCCGTTCATGAGAAGTTTAAAACAGATTGGTGGTGGCCATTTTGGATTTCCAATCAGAATGATTTTAGCTATTTTTTATCTGTAGGTCACCCTGATACTTCCTTCCATTAAATTCTTTCGGTTCAGGAGAAGTTCAAAACTGATTTTCAAGCCTATATTATGGCATTCATCTTGGATTTCTGATTGGAACAATTTTAGCTATTTTTGGATCTACAAGTTGCCGGCTACCTCCTACCAAGTTTCGAGTCAATTGGCCCTTCGAATCAGATGCTCAAAATAGATTTTTCTATTTTTAGCTCTGGTGGCCATCTTGTTCATCATAGCAGAACCACTTTAGCTATTTTGGTGGAGAGTCACCTAGGCACATTCCCGTGAAGTTTGATTGGAACTGGCCCAGGGTGTAGGAGGAGTAGTCATTTAAAGCAAATTGTTGATGCCACACAACACATGAAAGATATTGACCGATCACAATAGCTCACCTTGAGCACCAAGTCCTCAGGTGAGCTAAAAATGAGAAGCACAAAAACATAAACAAATAAACAGATAAATAAATAAAGTATTGCAGTACATATGTCTGTAGAATCATCTCTCAGACAATTCTAGGAAGGTTGCCAAAATTTAACCTAAAACAGATATAGAATTATAGCATTTTATATGAAGCACTGAAATATGACATTTTAACCTGAAGCAGCATTTTAATCTGAAACACTAAATTTATATCATTTTAATTTCTGACACATTTATCTGAAAATAATTTCTAACTGACCAAACAATATCAATCAAAACATGGCAAGGAATTATTTCAAAGACTGCCCACAATACAAATATTTCCTATCAAATATACTATTTGCATTAAACTCCATTTAAATTCTTACCTTCGTAACTATTTATTGCCTTGTAATCGTACGCCTTGAAGTACTTCCCATGCTTACAAATAATATCCACCATTTCTATCAGCCATGACCAGACATTTAGGAATGGTCAGCCTCCTTTAGCCAGATGTCCAATATTCTAGTAATCACATTTAACTCTCATCTTCAATAGACACTTGTCACATGACTGACACATGACTTTGCATGTTGGATCCACATTATTATGCATTCTTTTCCTCTCATTTTTTATTTCTCTAGGGAACAGCATATTTTCAGTTCAACCAATCAGAAGTTCTGGTCAGTGGCAATTTATTGTTCCAGTCTTGTCACATGACCACTAAAGCATAATTTCGTTAATTTAACTCCATCCATATAATTAGTATTGATTTAGGGATTCCAAGCTTTTGTCTCTCAGGTCATCAAAATGAAACATGCTTTGGAAAAAACAACATTATTCCCACAGGAAGAACCACAGCTCCAGATCGAGGGTAGCAAGACATATAATTTTCTTATATCTCCAAGGAAACAAATATTGTCGGTACTCATTCAATCACCTTGCCAAGGTGATTCTCAACAGAACCCACAGCATATATTTTCAGGCAACATAAGAAAAAATATCTACATTTTTTTTTTTTTTTTTGGTCAAAAATGCATGCTGGCTGACAATGAAAGTCTAAACCTGCCTTGGCTTCCATGCATTCTGACTCTTTGACATTCCCTTTTGTATTTACAAAATATTTGGGCACTTCAACTCTTCATCCATATTTTTATCAAAATTTTGAACAAATCCATTTGACTACCTGGTGATGTGTCTAAAATACTGAAATAAAGTGGCAAACAGTGTAGACCCAGATCAAACTGCTCTTAGCAGTTTGATCTGGGTCTACACTGTTTGTTGCATCTTGTCTGTCCCAATATTTACGCTAAAAAAAAAACATTAGAACTCCTGAACCACTAAAATAACAACTAGACTGTGAAATCATAAATGGTCAGAATCTTTGGTTTTCACATTTTTCCACAGACAGTCTTAATTGATTACTTTTGTCATTACTGGATCCCCAGCAATCACTGACCAAAACTCCTTAACAACTGTATTAATATAGCAGCTGCTGGTATGGTTTGCCTACCTATTAAGATACAGCCAAGATCACATGTTATGTTGAAAATAAGTGTGAAAAGATGCAAATTTTCACTTTGATTACAAGAAAAACGATTTGTACTGAAAGCATTTGTAAACTTGCTGCAACTTTGATCGTAACCAGAACTAGCCGAATGGAGCCTTTAATCAAGTTTTATGTCCAGTCAGAATGACACATTCGAGGACAATAACTGGAAATAATACTATCAATTTACTGTCATAAACCTCTCAAGTAAAACAGGACCCCAGACAGTATCTTATTTTTAACTAAAAATTATTGACATTTTTCTTATTTCTGTACAAAAGAAATATTTATGGTACTCATTAGAACTGCCTCATTGAGGTGGTTCTAATGAGGACCCACAATGTCCATTTTAGTGTAGAAATAAGAAACCTGTTCAAACGGATACCCCTTATTTATCTGGTTTGTTGGTAAAGCCCATTATGTATGGATCAGGAAGTGAATTAATAGTAATTATCAGAGAACAAACTGGCATTACTGCAATGGTTTGCAAGAGAACTAAGTAGTGTCAGAGAAAAATCTGCCTTACAATTTACAAGGACTGGAAAACACTGACCACCCCTCCACTCCTATATCCCATCCCCAGATAGATGCTGGGTGCAACCAGGAGACTATGTCCATATTAATTTTAACCTTTACCCCTTCCCCAGAAAACAGGATTTGGTATTTCATGCAAATTGTCTCCACTGGAGACAATTTGCATGAAATGTCAAATCTTGTTTCCTGGGAAAATAAGAAAAATATTTCAAAAGTAAGTGCTAAGCAAACGTCCAGGACAGGCATTAATCTTTCAAGCAGCTCTCAAAGCTACAGCAGACAACATTTTTATTTTTTTTTATTTTTTATTTCAGAGAAAAATGATCTTGAATAAGTTTTATTTTCTCTGAAAAATAACAAAAACAGCTGTCATCTGCTTCAATGTTGCTTGGTGCCTTAAAGAATGTTGCTTGGTGCCTTATAGAATTATAACTAGAGACTGCAGATAGATCTTTTCTGAGGTTCAAGCATAAAGCATAAAGGGTAAGGAATATTTTTATCTGGTAGCAATGCAACATATTATCAAACAACCAAACTCTGCAAACAAATTATCATAAAATGTATACCCTAATCTCTGAGAAAATTAAACAAGAGGACCATGATGGTCTTTAACTTGCACCTGTGCTGAAAAGTAGGCCATGGTCACTGCAAGTTCCAGGATCATCCAATTAAAACTGAACAAGTTATGCTGTATTAATATCACATATAAGCTTTTTTTCAACAGTCAAGGGGACATGACACTTTGATAAATGATGTGACCTGGCCATGTTTCCAACTTGTCCGAGGGTCCATCCATGCCCACCTCATCTGCAAGTTTCGGGCAGATCTGATTAAAGCTGAATGAATATTAAGCTGATGACAAAGTCAAACAGAAACTTTTTCAGCAAACAAGGGGATGTAACTCTAGGATTAACATTTGGATCTGGCCAGTTTTCGAACTTGTCAGAGATTTCATCCATGTCATCATTATCTCCAAGTTTCATGTTCATCCGATCAAAACTGAAGAAGTTATAGAGATGACAAAGTTAAATAGAGGCTTTTTCAGCAATCAAGGGGATGTAATTCTAAGATGAACAATCCAACCTGGCCAGTTTTTGAACTTGTCAAAGATTTCATCCATGTCCACATTATCTCCAAGTTACTGGAACATCTGATCAAAACTGAAGGAGTTATAGTGATGACAAAGTCAAACAGAGGCTTTTTCAGCAATCAAGGGGACATAACTCTAAGATTAACTATCGGATCTGGCCAGTTTTCGAACTTGTCCGAGATTTAACCCATGTCCATCTTATCTGCAAGTTTCATGTTCATCCAATCATAGTGATGACGTCAAATAGAGGCTTTGCCAACAATCAAGGGGATGTAACTCTAAAGATTACTGATCCAATCTGGCCCGTTTTCAAACTTGTCTGAGATTTCATCCATGTCCACTTTATCTGCAAGTTTCAGGCAGACCAAATCAAAATTAAAGAAGTTATAGTGATGACAACATCAAACAGAGGCTGTTTCATCAATCAAGGGGACGTATTTATAAGATAAATGATCTGATCTGGCCAGTTTTTGAACTTGTGCAGGATTTAATCCATGTCTACATTATCTGCAAGTTCCAGGAATATCTGATCAAAACTGAAGGAGGTATGATGATGACAAGCATTTTCCTATTGTAAGTCCATGGGACCTTGTGGTTGCTATAGCAACCAAGGTTTTCATTGGATTTCCATGAAAAGCTTATACAATCAATGCCCCACCAGAGGCATGCTATAGATGAGATATGATTGAGATCAGCCTGCAGACTGTGGAAATGTAACTGGTCAAAGGTGCTGACGGATGATGGATGGACAGACGGACGATGAACGATGGGCAGACCACTATCCTATACGCTCCCCTGGAGCGGTCGGCCCAGGTGAGCTAAAAAAAAATATCAATTTGCCATCTGCTGATTTTGCCCAATTTTGTCCAATGATTGCTGAAGATTAATCTGAAAGGCCATACAATAGAAACCTATTGTGCAAAAACAAGATTTAGCCACAAATTTTCAAAGCTTGTTATACAAGTTAAGCAAAAAATTCTTCAGTTCAAACACCAATCCAATATATTATATCAACTTATGCACTCCGAACCTGATTAGGCCACTTACTAATACACAGATTAGCATATGACCCCTAGGTGAAAGACCTTAAAGCACCTCATATAATCAAACATCATGTGGTCAATACTCAAGGACTAAATCTTTTTAAAAAATTTGAATAACTAAATCTGTTTAAATAAATTCAATATCACCTTTACCTTAAGCATTTGGACAGAGCAGCAAACAGAATAGACCAAGATCAATAATGTTCCTTAAAGGAATAATTTGATTAGGGTCTACGGCCATTCAGATAGACCAATTTAGACTCATCACCAGGGCCCAGTTGTTCAAAGTATCATTAGCTTAACAAACTCATTTATGACAAACTTGTTAACTGTTGTAGCTAAGATAGTTACTGCTGCAAAAATGTGAGTAGCTTTCACATTCTTTCAGCAAAAAAAAAAATATCAATGTATTTATTTTTGCAATTTTTCAGTAAAAATATCAACATATTTGCCATATTTCAAGACATAAATTTTTAATGTCAAATTAGCTAACAATGTTAAGTTTTGAACAACTGTGCCCTGGTAACCAGGTGATGTGACTAATTAACCCTGATCCTGCTGAATACGGATATACCCCACCTTTGAAAACTGTGCGAATTCATATCAACAACCTGGATCAAGCTATCTGATTGGCTGACAATTAGAAGTGGGCATGGCATCTAAATTTATTTAGCATGGCAAGGGTTAAAATTCAAAGCTGGCAGAATGGCAAAAAGTGAACCAAAAAGTATTTAATTTTTTTCTATTTCTCTACAAAAACATATTACATGTATTATGCAGTACTCTTTAGAAGCATCTCACCAAGGGTGCAGCTTCTAATGATAACCACAACATACACCACAACCTCTTTATAACACTATTGTAGGGGTCCAAAGCATAAACCATGTTAGTTATACAACCGTGTTATAGCCAAACAAAAATGTATAGATTATATAGAAAAATGACCATTTATGGTCATTTTTCTATATAATCTATACATTTTGGGATCCATCTTTATACCATGTTGTATCCAAAACCGTGTTATAATGGACATTGTTATAAAGAGGTTAATGTGTTTGTTTTTCTAGAGAAATAAGAAAAATATCAAGAGCTATGCATACCTTTTTGTATTTCTAAATGCAAGTTTTCATGGAGACATTAGAAAAAAAATATTGGTCTAAATTTGTTTCTAATCTGATGGTCTATACTGTGTCAATACTGTCCTAAAACTGACAAAGTAAAATTAAACCCCTCTTTGCATTATCATGAAACAGTAAGATCTGAACTGCCTCAAAACTGATATTTACAGCCTATGACTATTTCAGTCATTTCAGTTGAAAGGATGACTGGTATCATACACTGATGTGAAGCCTGACATTACAGGTCATTTTCTTTCATGATCGGAAGTAGGGAGCACTGACCATTCAGTGATCCAAACGGTTCAAACTACTTTACCAGATCAGGTTTTCAAATGTAGCATGACCAGCTATTAAGATAGCACCATTAAGTTGAACACAAGCAGAAAATTTTCATTTTTTAATTCTGTCATAATCAGGCATTTAAATGAACTACTGATTTGCTTCTCTCAGAACAGTTACTTAATTAACCTTTGAGCACTCACTGGACAAATTTTGGTACATGTTTTTTTATTATTATTATTTTATTATTTTCCACAGAAAATAAGGTTTGACATTTCATGAAACTGTCTACTTAGTTGTCTCCTAAGGAGACATTTTGCAACAAATGTCAAACCTCATTTTTTTTCTGAGAATAAATAAATAAAAAAAAAAAATCAAAATGTTGTCAAGTGAAAATTATTACCCAGCATGCTAAGCATTAATTAAATAAGTCCAAGCTTCAAAATGGAATTATACATCAGCTCATATTTAACCCTTCTCATGCTAAACAGGACATAACCTGTCTCAGCAAACAGTGTAGATCCAGATCAGTTGGCTTCTGAACTGATCTGGATCTGCACTGTTTGTCATTAAATATGTGAATTTCTATCAAAAACCCAGATCAAGTAATCTGATTGGCTGGAAATTAGAAGTGGGCTTGGCATCTTAATTTATTCAGCATGAGAAGGGTTAACAATATTTTTAACTAAATCAATTTAATATGTCCCAAGACAACACAGATAAAAGAAAAGAACCCAACAGTTAAACAGCATCAGAAAATATCCCAATGAAAGGAAACAATGCCTCAAGATCAGGAAATATATTAATTAACCCTTGTCCTGCTGAGCCCGGAAATACTCTGCCTTTGCAAACAGTGTAGAGCCAGATCAGTTGGCTTCTGAAGAAGCCAACTGATCTGGATCTACACTGTTTGCCATTCAGTATGAATTTATATCAACAATCTGGATCAAGTAATCTAATTGGTTGAAAATCAGAAGTGGGCATGGCATCTTAATTTATTCAGCAGGACAAGGGTTAATCAAATCATTCACATTAAAACCTCATGCATCAAACAGAAGGTCATTTTCCCCATTTAATCAAAGACAGGTCTGCCACAGAATGTGGCATCTGATCAGTGTCTACACTGTTTGCCATTCATCCAGCAGTGTTTAGACACAACAACAGGTAGTAAAAAGGACAGTCATGTTCAAAATTTAGGACAAGTATATGATAAGGAATTAAGGCATGTGAATACTTAGCTACTTAGGGAAATACAGTATTAGAAGACCACTGGAGGTTGCCTATGGTAACCATAACATTTTCTCACATGCAAATAGAACATATTGTGAGCAACTAGGGTCTGTGATATCAATCGCTTGTATTAAGGGGAATGAATATAACTTCAAGGGAAATAACTCTGAAACAGACATATTTACATCTTTTTTTTTTTTTCTTAAGGCTACTCTTAAAGGAAAGAATTGGCTTCTAGAGGGAACTAATTTTTTATTTTATGGGAAGCCATCATTTCTGAAAGGATTTGAATACTAGAGAAGCGCATTCCTGTCTGCAAAAGTTGTTTCCCTTTGGAAAATAGCAGCAAAATCTCAAGAAGTATCATTTTGTGTCTTTTCATAGACAAAGGGAGAAGAGGGACAGAAGTGCTAGCAGATGAGATGAAAAAGAAACATAGGAGGATGAGGGAAAAGGTGACTGGAAGTGCAGAACTGAAGAAATACTAACATGCCCCTCCCCACATCTACTGCAAGTACAGCAGACCCTTACCATCACCTTACCACTTAACCCTTGTCCTGCTGAATAAATTAAGATGCCACGCCCACTTCTAATTTTCGCAAATCAGATTACTTGATCAGGATTGTTGCTATAAATTCATATACTGAATGGCAAACAGTGCAGTTCCAGATCAGTTGGCTTCTTAGAAGCCAACTGATCTGGATCTACACTGTTTGCAAAGGCAGGGTATATCCAGGCTCAGCAGGACAAGGGTTAGTTATTATATTTTGGTGGAGAAATATGAAAACCAACATGCAACCATAAATAGAAATATTTTATCTGTTACATACAATGCAAACCAACTGCACCAGAGCTGTAGCATTCATTTACATGTGCATAAGGAAAAACATTTGCAATAAAAAGAGATCGCCTAACATAAAATATATTCCTTTATCATAGAGGCTGCTCTTTAAGGAAAGCATTTGCTCCCTCTGAAAGAAAATTCTTCCCAATAAGAATAGGTCCCATTTTGTAAGCAACACTAATTTTTATACATTTTTCCTGGCTGTGCGTAAAAATTCTGTTTTGGCTATGCCACTGTGAAACATACTGTCTGATTTGGGACTAAATGTTTCAGAAGTAGAATAATACACCTTGCTATGGACAGAAAAAAAGAGTTCAACTCACAAGGTCCATTTTATGTCTAAATCAGTCATTAACTTCTTCCTAATTCTGTCACAGAACGTTTACATGTAGGTTACTGGTAATGTATGAATCCATATGCATAAAAAATAATCATCCAAAATGGAATACAAGCATCCATCAAAAACTGGAAAACAAGTGTGCATCTAAAACTGGACTACTAAATCTATCTTTGAACCTATCTAAACAAACACATAAAGATAATATTCCCATTCCAAGCTGAAAACTAAATTTGACCTTTATCAAATATCCATAAAATACTGTTTGCATTCAGTAAATTGTGTATTTGAAGAAAGTTTGAATTCTGAATCCATTTCAGGTTTAATTGTTTGAAAAGTATATGTTCCAGAATTAAAATCCCCTGACAGAACGTAATCAATACTTGACATACATTAACATTCTAGAAATGGAACAAACTCAATCAGAGTTTATCGATAATAACGAAATCAGGTAATAAATCTATAACACAGGTTGATCTGTTTGATTTCAGGTAAGATGTAAACATACTGGTCTCTAATAATAACAGAAAAATTTGTCACCATTTAGTATTTCAATGGCAAAATTTATTCCACCATTTTGATATCAAAAGAATGTATAACTATTATATACTTAATGCAAATTTTTCTACATCAATTCAAAAGAAGTTACTTCAGATGCAAAGGTCGTAAGTAAATTTACATCTCATCTGAAAATCACAGGAATGAAAAGGCAATAAAGAGCAAATATTCTAAAATTTGTAAGCAGAATCTTGATTTCAAACAGAAAAGTACAAAAAATTCTATGATGGAAACCATTTTGCCAAACTGCCTCCTTTGCAAAATTGGTCACTTTCTTTTGCTTCACTAACGAGGAGAGTATAGATTTTGATTCTTCTATTACATGTATTACTTGAACTTCACATACCTGTTTTGTTCAAAACTAAGATATCTGCAATAATACTGAAGTGTTTTTGGAGACTTAAAAGCTCCAGTCACTGTAACATCAAATGACAGTCTAATTTTTATTTTATTTTTCCTAAGAAACTATTTTTTTCTTTTATTTTTCCAAGAATATGAGGCTTGATATTTCATGCGAATCATCTGCCAAGCAGTTAAATCACCTAGAATACCAGGGTCCTACAGAGAGTTTTGCTGCCAACTTTTATTCTGGGTATATTTTAAAATGTCACTGCACTTCAATCAAGTTTTCAATAGCTAACAATACCCCTTTATTTTGTGCAAATTGATGCTCAAATTGCGCAGATATATATAGCAGGCCTTCATGTGCCCTCATGAGAAAGAGAAAGGCAAATATTGGGGCAATTTTAAAAATTAGGGCATTAATAGAGTTTCAAGGCAAAAAGCAGGGATAGTAAGGAGTTTTTACAGATATTATTATACTTACAAAAGTGACAAAATCAGAAAATGTTATCCAGAATATTATGAAAATAATAAAATAGATAAAGGAATATAAAAAAAATGTATAAAGCAGTTCAAATCAAAAACTGTTTGTATGCCATTTTCTTTATTTCTAACAGGTCAGTTGTCCAAGTGCCTTGTCCATCTGGGACACTTCTATAAGAATTCTGCGTTGAAGACTGTGAAAAGTTTTTTCAATAAGCAAAAGGATAGTCAGAGGCAGATTACTTGATCCAGGTTGTCGATATAAATTCACATACTTAATGGCAAACAGTGCAGATCCAGATCAGTTGGCTTCATAAGAAACCAACTGATCTGGAGCTACACTGATTGCAAACAGTGCAGATCCAGATAAGTTGGCTTCATAAGAAGCCAACTGATCTGGATCTACACTGATTGCAAAGGCAGGACATATCCGGGTTCAGCAGGACAAGGGTTAAGGTTTTCTAAGCATCTGAAAACATGCATGTTCTAAACTAACTGTCTTAATCACCAGACTTGAATCCATGTGACTTCTTTTTCTTGTGTTTTCAAGGCTTGAAAAAAAGCTCTCTGGGAAGAAATATAAGTCAGACGTTTTCTTGGCAGTGCTATATACCAGTGTCTCCAACAGATACCAAAAGAAAACTATCTACAGTAGAACCTCAATAATTCAAACTTCAATAATTCGAAATTCTCAATAATTCAAAATCATTTTGAAGTCCTGACTTAAATATATGTATGCATTTTAACCCTCTATTATTCAAAGTCTTAATAATTCAAACAAAACTGTTTGGTCCCTTGAACTTTGAATTATCGAGGTTTCACTGTATTTGCATTTCATGACTTGATAAAAAGGTTACAAAAATGTGTTTTGGTAAAGTTGGAATACTTTTAAGATTCACAAAAAATTTTTTTGATAAAATGCTGCTCTTCAGAAATCAACTAGCAGCTACAAAACGTTTTGCAGGAACCTCGTACTTGAGCTTCAGTAACTGCATGGTACAGTGGTTCATGTATTATAGTAGAGACTGTTAATGGTTAACTAATGCCTCAAACGTTTTGCAAGTATCATAGCAGGGAGACCTAAAGGTAAATATACCCTTGTCCTACTGAATAAAAAGATGCCACACCCACTTCTAATTTCCAGCCAATCAGATTACTTCATCCAGCTTGTTGATATAAATTCACATATTTAATGACAAACAGTGCAGATCAAGATCTGTTGGCAGAGGCCAACTGATCTGGATCTACACTGTTTGCTAAGACAGGGCATGTTGTGTTCAGCAAGAGAAGGGTTAAATAATAATGCCTCAAACATTTTGATGGATTTCGCTGGTACTTTGAGGTTACTTTATTGTGCATACACAGAAATAGTTTTGCAGCTGTACTTACCCTAATTATTTGGACAGACAGGCCTAAACAAACAGTGTAGACCCAGATTTGCCACTGCAGAATGCAGCATATGACAAGGATCTGCAGTTTGCTACTCATGCATAAACAGGAAGTAAAATAGACGTGCTCAAATTTTAGACAAGTACGGTAAGAAGTTATAGCATCGGAATATTTAGGATAAATATGTTTGAAGAAATTAATAATCTTGGTTAGCTTCATTCAACATATTGCTTTCAAATGTTCAACTTACGTTCTGCTGGTTCTCAAACTTTCAAATCAATTTCAAATTAGTCATACAGTAGTTTTTCTAATAAGAAGCATTAAAAGTAATTCTAAATAACAGTTCTGTTAATAAGATATATGAGTGTGATTTTCAGTTTTCAGTATACCTATCAATTCTGTTAATTGCCAAATAAAATAAATATCAATCATGATGTGTGCAATTTTTGCATAGGCTTACAACCTATTTTTCCCCTTCTGGATAAAATTTTCAGCGGACCACATATTGAAATATTTTTCTAATTTTACCCAGAAAACAGGATGACATTTCATGCAAATTGTCTCCACAACAGGATTTGACATTTCATGCAAATTGTCTCCAATGGAGACAATTTGCATGAAATGTCAAATCCTGTTGTTTGGGAAAATATTTATAAGGAAAATATCATCAATTTGTTGTCTGCTGAATAAGCCAAGAGAGAGGTAAAGGTTATTATCCTAAATTATCGCCACAATTATTGTCTGTCTAACGCTATGGAATATTTCAAAATGTGGAAAGAAGGCAACTACTGTGTGCAGTTATCTGTTTGGAAATCTGAGTGTACAGTTTTTCATTTTAACTGTTCTAATAGCAGTATCCATTTTCCGAGAAAATTAATGAAACTGTTGACGGATACAAGTTTATTCCTCCAATAAGTGAACATCCACACAAAGACCATAATAGCAGTGCAGAAAGGCTGTAATGGTAAAAATCACAAAAACTTGTCATAAACTGGCAAGAACTATTCAGCTCTCCAGAAATCATGTGTCATAATGAGAAAAGAGCCCTTACATCATGCATTGATGCTTCAGATCCACCTGTGTTTCCATGCACAGTCCAATTAGAGTCTGCTGTTTTGTTGCTAACAGAATCAATTGATTCTGTGGAAACCATTGGTGACTGACAAAGGCCAGTGCTAGAAAAGGTCAAATTGCAGTAACACTTTAGGATAAATGTTGCTGTTTTGTTGTTGTTTTTGTGGGGTTTTCTTTGCAACAAAACATACTTTGTGAAAACTAATGGGAACTGGCTTAGCCAAGCACTTCTAATGAGTACCCACAACATATGATTTTGTGGAGAAATAAGAAAAAATAGCAATAAATACTGGCTGAAAAAAAAAATGTCTTATCTAGGGATATGCTCATATGGTCATGCTGGACTTGGAAAGGTTTACCTACAAAGCATATTTCAAGCATATTAACATGATTTATGTGCATGAACAAAGCAGGCTGCTGACTGTGCCATGTCTGTTCCCTTCAAAAACATTTTTTCCCTTCTCTTTTGTCAAAAGAACTGAGATGAGTTAGATGAAATTTAACCCTTGCCATACTGAATAAATAAAGATGCCATGCCCACTTCTTATTTTCAGCCAATCAGATTACTTGATCCAGGTTGTTGCTACAAATGCACAAACTTCACAACAAACAGTGCAGATCCAGATCAGCTGGCTTCTGAAGAAGCCAAATGATCTGGATCTGCACTGTTTGTGGCATATCCGGGTTCAGCAGGACCAGGGTTAATATCCCAGTCAAGAATATTTCAGTCACATCAAGAGGTTGATTTGCAATCTGTGGTATTTCTCAATTTGAGGCAAAGAAAAAACTCAATCCAGCCATGTTACCTGCAGCTCTGTCACCTAGGAGACATTTCTTTATTTACCCTGAATATTCAGACAGAGGAGCAGAGCAAACAATGTAGACCCTGATCAAACTGCTTGAGCAGTTTGATCAGGGTCTACACTGTCATTCTGGCACAATATTTTAGACATATTATGAGGTAATCTGATGATCTTATTCAGTGTTTAGAAGTATGGAAAGGAGCTGAGGACATAAATACAGTACACTATGTTTAGATACTATAATAAGAAGCTGAAGAGTGTATCTGATCAAGGTTTACACTGTTTACCACTGATCCAGCCAATTTTCAAAATATTACAGGTAGTAAAACAGGCTGCACCTATGAAATCCTATCTTCAGATCTGCGCAGTCTGATAAGGACCTTCACTACCCCCTAGCCCCACAGGGGCCAGGACTATAAATGACGGATGCATAAGAACTGATGCCCCTTTACAGTTCAATCTCATGGAGTCTCCATGAATCTCATGAACACCCCAGACACACTGATGTGATACTATGACCAGTCACATTATAATGACACTGGTACATCAAGTTAAAACAAGCAGTATTGATATTTGTCTTATTACTCCATGAAATTCTATGTTGTGGTTGCTTATAAGATTTAGTGCCTTGGCAAGGCCTTTCTAACTAGTACCCATAATGTTATCTTGACAAAATGAGAAAATATGCTCTCATCCATACATGGTCTCTGGACGTTTGCCTCCCGCACACACCCCCCCCCCCCCCACCTACCCATGACATTTGCCCCCAACATTTTGTTTAACTGCAGACCCTCATCAGATTGTGTGTGTGTGTGTGAGTGTGAGTGTGGAGGGGGGGCAGTGCTAATGTCCTTTTCTTTTCTGAAATAAGCAGGGCGGTGTGTGTGTGTGTGTGTGTGTGTGTGTGTGTGTGTTGGGGGGGGGGGGGGGGGGGGGGCAAAGGTCCACCTGCAAAATAAGCACTGGGGTGTTGGGTGGGGATGGGCAAATGTCCATACCAGAAATAAGCTCTGGTGGATGAATGTCCAGGTCGCATTTCAGCTGGTGTGTGTGTGTGTGTGGGGGGGGGGGGGGGGGGCAAATGTCTGTTAGTTCATTTTTTCATTGGCGGGCAAATGTCCTGGAATCGATATACATACATGCTATGAACCCTTTTTGCATGACACAGCTAAATTATTTGAATGTTATCACATATTAAGGTATATTCAATAAAAAAATCCTGTCCAAGCCTGTTAGAGTTTTAACCCTTGTCCTGCTGAATAAATTAAAATGCCACGCCTACTTCAAATTTTCAGTCAATCAGGTTACTTGATCCAGGTTGTTGATACAAATTCAAATACTGAATGTCAAACAGTGCAGATCCAGATCAGTTGGCTTCTTCAGAAGCCAACTGATCTGGATCTACACTGTTTGCAAAGGCAGGCTATATACGGGTTCAGCAAGACAAGGGTTAAGACATGAGGCCCAATAAGCAAATGCTGATCAATTTGAGCCATACATCAAGCTTGCTAACAACGTAGATATTTTCGATATAACTGGCTAGATATACGAGCTGAACTATACAATGAAGTAAGAAATAATAATAGAGTCAGTGTTCTTTTGATTGAATGTATTTAAAATTTTAGGAGGCTACTTTAATCTAATTGTCCTGCATCCAAGCCTTAAAAGTTAATACAGTAATATGCAAAAGATTAATCTAAAATATGTTATCAATAAAAAGTGTGGTATTTAAATCAAACAATTTGGGTAAGGGTGTAACACTGGTTTCTTAATTACCCTGTTGACCCTAAATATTAAGACAGATATGTGACACCAAACACAACAGACCCAGATCTAAATGCTTTTAAACATTAGTATTGTGATCAGGGTCTGCACTGTTTGCCACTCAGCCTGCAGATTTGAGACAAGTTACCAGGTAGTCATCAAATGCACTTGCAAATCTGAGACACATTATGGAAGCCCTTAAACTGCCAATAACAACAATTGTTGTCTGCTTTGTCATCTGCTTGTTATTTTAAAAATCATTTTTGCAAATAGTGTGGACCCAGATCATACTGCTCCTCTAGGAGCAGTCTGATCTGGGTCCACACTGTTTGTCTGTATGCAAAAATAGGTTTGAAAAGTTTACAGGAATATTCAGCAGACGACATAAACAGATGACATGTTCAGATGCAGGTTTTCTTGGCATTTTAAGGTTTAGGATAAGTAAGGTAACAAGTTGCGGTTTCTGGCTATTTAAGTCTTCAATGTAATGTGCTTAAAATATGTACATCTCACACTAGCCAGCTGACCAGTTTGTGCTTTTTGCATTATGAAATTTATAAAGAAGTTTCTGATTTGAATGCATAGGCCTTTCTTGGTAACACTGTTTGTATAGAAATGTCTCTACGACTATTCAGAGAAAACACAATGTGGACAGTCAATGTGGTAATGCAGAAAAAAAAAAATTTAAGCTATGCCTATTTGAAAGGTAATTTTCCTGCAATTCAGCCATCAAAACACTTAACATTAGGACCAACAATAGCTTTATAATTTTTAAATAATCAGCATTTTTTTTCAATAACAGAATTATAATAAGCTTAAACACTCTACGAGTCACCCCACAAGAAAGGGCTCTTAGATGGAATGCTGCACTGCTCTAGATAAGAGGGGTATTCAAATAAACAGTTTTCTATTTTCTCCATGAAAACCTATGTTATGATACTCACTAGAAGTGTCTCCATGTGGCCCTTCTAATGAGTATAATAAGAAAAATATCAATCATTTTTTGTTAACCCTAGTCCTGCTGAACCTGGATATACCGTGCCTTTGAAAACAGTGTAGATCCAGATCAGTTGGCTTCTGAAGAAGCCAACTGATCTGGATCTGCACTGTTTGCCATTAAGTATATGAATTTGTAACAAAAATATGGATCAAGTAATCTGATTGGCTGAAAATTAGAAGTGGGTGTGGCATCTTAATTTATTCAGCATGACTAGGGTTAAGCACCTTATCTAGTGCTATAATGCAGCCTGATCAAGACCTTCACTAGTTTCCTGGAAGAGGCATGGTACTACGAATTCTGCTGGCAAACTGAGCCCAAAGGCCCTGATCAGCTGTACATGTTGTTTGAGGGGTATGGGTTTGGGGGCACTGTATTGTCCTCATTTATTCTTAAGCCCCTTTTTGCCTTGTCCAGTCCATATTTCATCATAAAAAGTGCAAATGATCATGTTAAGAAATTATCTGATTAAGCCGATTAAGTAAAGTATTTTTACCGATTGAATATTTACACTAAATATATTCATATATTCAGATAGATAGGCCTGAGCAAATAGTCTAGACCCAGATCAAACTGCTCCTAAGGAGCAGTTTGATCAGGGTCTGCACTGTTTGTCATTCAGTTAACACATGCTACATAATCCCTGCAGTCAAACTTAACCCTAGTCCTGCTGAACCCGGATATGTCCTGCCTTAGCAAACAGTGTAGATCCAGATCAGTTGGCTTCTGAAGAAGCCAACTGATCTGGATCTGCACTGTTTGCCATTAAGTATGTGAATTTATTTCAACAATGTGGATCAAGTAATTTGATTGGCTAAAAATTAGAAGTGGGTGTGGCATCTTAATTTATTCAGCAGGACAGGGGTTAATGAATACTTTCAAATTTTGGATAAGTACAGTAATGAATTACTATGTCTAAGCATTTAGGGTAAATATGTTAATTCATCTTGAATGATTAACCGATTTAGAATCAAGCTACTTTTCAGATTAAGGTTTAGCATGCTTGGAAAAAATTTCAGTAGCTGACATTTTGAAATATTTTTATTCTTCTCAGGAAATAGGCTTTGACATTTCATGCAAATTATCTCCTTTGGAGACAATATGCATGAAATGTCAAATTCTATTTTCTGGGAAAAATAAGAAAACTATCATCCATCTGTCATCTGCTGAATCTGCTTGTAGCATGCTAAGTATTAATACCTCCCAAAAGCTGATTCAAATTGAATGGTTATAGTCTCTTTCAATTAAAATAACCTACGTTCAATCACGCTTGTATGCCTTTCTGTCTGTATTACCATTTGAGAATATTTATGCATTCAGAGGTTTTAAAGGTATGAATAAAGATTCACATTATATCTATATATGGTGTCCTACAAGAGAATATGCCATGTGGAAACAATACCCAGATCAGCTTGTCCATATACACAACCTGATCTGGGCATTGTTCGCTTACAGAATCAGTGGATACTGAAGAAAATATCAACAGAGAAGGTCCATATAATACTGTGTGGGCATGCAGGCTGATCTGAGCCTTTGCTTTATGTTACATATGGACACTTATCCAACATTACAAATCACACTTAACTTTATAAGTAATGACTAACTTCAGTTTTAGTTGTCACCTTCTCATGGAAAAAAAAAGAAAAAAAAAAGAACACTGCTATTTTGACATGATCTTGATTTTATTATAAAATAATACACTTTAACCCATCTTTAGCGGATCTCCCTTGTTGGATAAGTGGATCTCCTTTGTTGGAAGGGTCAATTATCTATTTTAAAGGGGTGCTTAATAGAGATGCCTGACCTTGTTTACCCTAAGGATTTAGAAGTCTGTGTGGATAGTGAACACCCAGATCACATGACACATTCTGCATCCCCTCCGTCCCAATATAGTATTTTGAAATACTGATCACCAGTTTAGTCAAGGGAGGTAACTAAAATACTTAAGATTGCAATACCTACAGAGTAGTATTTCTTATCTTAAATGTTACAACCCTTTCAACAATGTTTAACCCTTGTCCTACTGAATAAATTGCCATGCCCACTTCTAATTTTCAGCCAATCAGATTACTTGATCCGGATTTTTGCTATAAATTCACATACTTAATAGCAAACAGTGCAGATCCATATCAGTTGACTTCTTCAGAAGCCAACTGACCTGGAGCTACACTGTTTGCAAAGGCAGGGTATATCGGGGTTCAGTAGGAAAAGGGTTAAGTTGTTCTAGGATGGTAGTAACTATGTTAAGTAGGTGCAAGCGTTTGAACAGTTTCACATTGTCTAGCTGACACAAATAAAATGTAACATTTTATCAAAGAAATACACAAGTAAACAAGTAAAACATCAAGATTAATCTTAACTCTTTCCCTGATAGTGGCGACTTTTGTCGTCTGCTGATAACCTTTGCAAACAGTTTGGACCCAGATCAGGTCCCACAAAACATCAGGCCTGATCTGGATCCAAACTGTTTTACACTCTGATGGTATTCCTGAAAGAAATTTTTTGAAAAAGTTAATTTTTAAAAACAAATCCACAGATGACAAAAAAACATGCAAAATTACTCCTGCTTTTCCCTGAATATACCCTTGACTTAATGCTTAGCACTCTGGGTATAATTTTCAGCAGATGACATACTGAAATATTTTCCTTATTTTTCCCAGAAACCAGGTTTTGACATTTCATGCAAATTGTCTCCACTGGAGACAATTTGCTTGAAAAGTCAGAATCTGTTTTCTATGGAAAATAAAATAAACTATCAGCAATGTGTCGTCTGCTGAATTAGCCCTGATAGTGGTAAAGATTAACTACATACTGTACAACTCTGGTGTCATCCCTGCATGCTTTTTTTTTTTTTTTTTTTTGAAAATCTATAGCTTTTTCAGAAGTTTGTATACAGGCTTAAAACACTTATCTCCCTTCTAAAAAGGAGGAACACAACTCATGATTTATTTTTAAGCAGAGTTTTAATAGTTATCTCCCTTCAACCAAGAGCTGCAAATGATACCACTGCATGTACACAAAATCCTTGAACTTTGTAGCATGCATTTTGTAATGTCGGTTGTTTGACTGAAAAACACAGCAAAAAAAAACATTTTTGTATAGTATAAGAGTATGCAGTAAATAAAAATCCAGTTCGGGCTCAAACATACTTTCTGAAACTAAAAATAACAGTACATGTACACAGTACCACCAAGGGTTACCTCTCACCAACAGCCACTCCCTATAACAGCCATTTTTTTTTTTTTTTGTTCTTACTCATGCATTTAACCTCTCTCCTACAATAACTATTTTATGCATTTTCATGGGTGGCTACTGTACTGAGGATGTACCCTACAAAATTTTCCAGGGTCGATCGCAAGACTCTAGCAAATCAGATGGTTGTTTTTCCCAATACTTAATCTCCTCACCATGAAGGTGTTATGAAGATTACAACATTTCTTTCTGTAAACAATGGAAATTTAGGTGCCATTGCTCGTATGAGCAATGGCACCTAAATTTGCATTGTTTACAAAGGGGTCAAAGTTGCCCCTAAACAAGGGTTAAAAAATATGTTTGAGTTACTACAGTCTTGGGCTCAACCCTTGAAATTTAATGGGGTTTGACATTGCATGTGAAACCATCAAGTCTGAATTTATAGTTCTAGATAAGACGGCACTTTTTTCAACAAAAAGTATTGATATTTTTCTTATATCTCTACATAAACATGTTTAGGCACTAATCAGAAGCACCACTGAGATGCTTTCATTGAGTACCCGCAACCTATATTTTCACAGATAAATAAGAATATTTATCTGGATACCCTTCTTGTCTAGAGCTATGATCTGATGATTCAATACATCTCTAGTTTCAACACCCCTCCCCCACCCCGCAAAAAAACATATTTGCCCTGAATTTTGGTACACCTTAACTCTTTCACAATACTGGTTCTAAAATTTATACATCAGATTTACTCCCTGTGGCTGTGCCTTAATCCATTATATACTGAATAGACTCTCCCACACTATATATTGGAAGAGTCCAATTTCAATTTTAGGTACGTCAGGCTATGAGATTTCATATTCCTAGAGAAAAATGGCTAAACTACTTGCAAACAGTGAAGACCCTGATCAGATGCCGCATTCTGCGGCATCTGATCTGGGTCTGCACTGATTGCCAATTACCCTTTTAAGGGTCTCCTAACTACAAAGGGTTAAAACTGCTGGATGTGTGGTAAATAGTGTAGACCCTGATCTATATGGCATCTGATCTGGGTAAACACTGTTTGCTCAGGCCTGTCTGTCCCAATACACAGAATTATTATGGCAGATTTCAATATTGTCATTTTATATGAAATTCAGCAGGGCCAATGTTAATAACTGGGATATAAACAGAATATTTCAAACAGTTTATTTAAAGTAAATATTCCTTCACAAAATATAAATTTGCCTGAAGCATGTAATTTGCATAGTTTATACCAGTAAATGCCATCAAGTAGACTTAATGGCTCAGTAATCTCCACATTACATTTTACAATATTACCATCATATGCGCAATTAATGAGACATCTCAAATCAATTAGTAGACAATTTAAACTAAGTTATACAACAAGTTAAGCTTCTTAAAAGATAATTTTTCTGACATTCAATATCAAATAGAAGAATTGATGGCGTCTCGTTTAGTACTGATATTTTGGTGGTTTCATGTCCTTACAACAGTGTTTCAGAGATCTTAGGATGAAGGTATGGTGGACGAGAATGCGATGGACCAGAAGTTCATCAGATGCTGTTGAAAGACTAGGAGGAGAGAGCAAAATATGATCTTTTGAAAAATGCATTTATTTTGACCTATGAGGACCATGCCTAGATCTTGTTTTTGTATTTGCCAGTTACATAACTTTCATTCAACTTTTGTTAAGGACTGCTAAAATATTAATACTATAAAATCTGAAACAAACTGGAAACATGATTCTCCAATTTAAACGTTCGATTCTTTACAAATTACAACTCATTCTATTGTTCTCAATGATAATTGTTGCTTTCAAACTGCAGGAAACAAGAGCACACCGTATTTACCCCAAGTATTCTGACAGACGAACATGAGCAACTAGTATAGACCAGTAGATCAGATGCCACAGAACCCAGTGTCTGACTAGGGTTTACACAGTTAGCCATTCATCTAGCAATTCTTAGACACACCAACAGAAGTCAAATAGATTTTCTCAAATTTCAGCACAAGTATGGAAAGGAATAAGGTAGTTCCAATATTTAGGGTAAATATGGTATTCTGTGGTTGAATTTTCATGTAACAAAATCACTGGAATCAATAACCAGTATGGTAAATATCCTAAAATTTCTAAAACTTTATTCCATATTATTTGTGCCTAAATTTTACTTTTTATGCTGTTGTTTCTTAAAATACTTAGTGGAGTGGTAAACAGTGTAGACCCTGATCAGACTGCTCCTGAGGGAGCAGTCTGATCTGGGTCTGCACTGTTTGAACATGCCATTTAGCAGCAACTTTGGTGAATGAAATTTTATGACATCTACCCCAATATACAAACCTGAGCCTACAGCCCTAGATAAGTCAAAATGTTTTCATGATGAGTTGCTATTTTTCTTCTCCAAAACAATTCTGGCCTAGGACAATCATAGCATTATTCTTTTTTTTCTCCATAAAAGCATAAGTTGCAGGATCTCATTAAAATAGTGGCAAGAAAACTTTACTGTGATCCAAAACTATAAAAATTATTTGTTCTAATAAATGGCTAAGATGCAGAGCAGTGCAGAAAAGTGGGGAAACTGTCCACCTGACTGACACCCTTTTTGTGCAAGCTGCTACTTGTGTTATACCAATCTGGCATTTTTCAATTTTATAACAGAGTTCAGTTTACTTTGGATTTAACCCTTAAAATGCCAAGAAAACCTGCATCTGAAAATGTCGTCAGTTTATGTTGTCTGCTGAATATTCTTGCAAACTTATCAAACCTATTTTTGCATACAGGCAAAAGGTGTGGACCCTGATCAGACTGCTCCTAGAGGAGCAGCCTGATCTGGGTCCACACTGTTTGCAAAAATGATTTTTAAAATCAGAAGCAGATGACAAAGCAGACGGCAATTATTGTGATTGGCAGTTTAAGGGTTAAATATTTAAATATGATGTTGAAGTTCAGGGCCTTTAGTATATTTTTTCCAAGAAAAAAAAGGAAGGGGCTTCCATTAGAACAAATATAGTAAAGAACCTATATATAATGCTCTTTTTTCTGCAGCACTGAAATAAATATATTCCTAACAAAAGTTTACTGAATGGGATTAAGAAAATTGACCCGAGATTAAATTTCAATGTAATGATCTCTCACACCAAGAATCAGTATAAAACATGTAGGACAATATTTGAGGTAACTTGACCTTCGGAGACCATATCTTTTAATAAAATGCTTGATTTCCTTTAAGATTAACTAACACTTTCAGCTGTGCAGACCAAAATAGATACCTTCATAATGAGCCATCTCATCAGGATCTACACTGTTTGCCATTCTGTTTTTGATTTTTGACTGAAACCCCTATTTGCAACAGTGGACATGTTTTTTTTTTTTTTTTTTTTTTGATTTGGGTTTTACGGCCCTTTCAAGAATATTTCACTTATATCGAGCCGATTGTTCATCGAAGGTGGGCGAAAACCGGAGTACTCGGAGAAAAACCACCTGACCATCCGTAAGCAGAACTTGGCTTTCCCACATATGACCCGAGCTAGGCTCGAACCACAGCGGTGAGAAACCTAATGGATTAAGAGTCAACTCTCTTATCCACTAGGCTACAGGGGCCCGCTAACAGTGTACATGTCCATATTCAAAAGCTGAAAGAGTCCATTTCAGAAACCAGGGAAAAAAGGATAAAAATTATGCAGAAGGATAGACTTGGGAGAGTTTGAGTGGGGTGGGAGCATGGCCTCTTTAACAGAATTTCAGTTATAACAGGCTGATAACCTGATAAATGACAAATCATGATGTCGATAACAGGCACTCTGACATGGGACAACTGAGAAAAATGGCAACCAGCAAAGCTTGAGCTCATGACCACAGCATTGTGTGGGCTAGAGCTTTAATACTGGGGCAGGGGGTGGGGGGGGGAGGGGAGGGGGAGGAGGTCACACAACATTGAGACAACCTCAAATCAACAGCTTCTAACGAGTAACCACAACATAAATCACCTCCGTGAGACGCTTCTAAGGAGTATCCACAACATATGTTTTCATGGACAAATAAGAAAAATATCAATATTTTGGGTTGAAAAAGGTGCCTTTTCTGGAGTTATGTATGTCCTTTATTTCTTAACATACTTATCCTAAATTTCATTTGTCTACCAGAGAGTACCTGGTGATGACAGTGTCTACACAGAATGGCAGACAGTGCACAGACCCAGATTAACCAATCAAACTGCTTGTTTATGAGCAGTCACATCTGTGTCTACAATGTATGCTCAGACATGTCTGTCCAATCATTAGGCTAATTGTAACTGCTCTATTTCAATATGTTTCAAATATTTTAACTGCACAATCTTACAACTGCCTGTTTACATTAAAAATTCAACTTCCATCAATACACCCTTTAATATTTCTTCACAATATCGGCATTTTTATTTAGCGTAATACTGATTAGACAAGCGGTTATTCAATTTGAAAACACTGCCTATTGTACATTAATCTTGTGTACCCCATATAAATCCAAAAACATTTATTGGTTTTGGCCATTTTCCATTTAAATCATGCTACCCAAAATTCTTTAGCAGTCATATATAAGACACGTCAAGTGAAAAGATGTCTTTAACGCTTTGCATGAGGGGTAATTTTGCATGCTTTTTTGTCATCTGTGGATTTTTTTTTAAAAATTAACTTTTCAAAAAAAAAAATCTTTCAGGATTACCATCAGTGTCAAACAGTTTGGATCCAGATCTGGCCCGACGTTTCTGATCTGGGTCCAAACTGTTTGCATAGGTTGTCAGCAGACGACAAAAGTTGCCACTAGCATGGAAAGAGTTAAACATATATAAAATGTACAGATTAAGCTCATCCTGCACATCACTCTGCTGAGGCATTCTACGGTATGCAATAATTCTGTAACCAAGCAGCAAAGGCCCTGATATAACTTAATACAGGCTGATCTGGGCCTTCGTGGTCCACATATGCCCCAAAGACACATTTTTGCATGATAGTATAGCTCCAGTTAGGAGGGGTATCAGAATGATCTTTTTCTAATTTCTCCACAAAAACATACAATGTGGGTACTCATTAGAAGTGCCTCAGTGAGGCACTTCTAATGAGTACCCACACTGTATGTTTTCATAGAGATATTAGTAACAACAATTTTTGGTTGAAAAAATGCCTTTCTGATGCTATGAATTGACCTGGACTAATTTATTATCACAGATGTAAATCTGCTTACTCTGAAGAAAGATGTGTTAATACCTATAAAGAAATTAACAAAACGGAATTGAATGACAAAGTTAAACACGACTTCACCAGATCAAGTAATATATACAACTTTTTGGCTATTTATTAAAATTTTCTGTCTCAAGCATGGAAGAGAACTTAGGATCGAAAGGAATTCTCTCAACAAGACACTGTGACTGTTATCTCATTATGAAGATCATCTTGAAATTCCAAAGCTTAAAATACTTAAAATGTTTCTGTCTAGACAAAATGAACAGACATGTGACATTTTTTTTTACTTCTACACTGCATGGTCACATGACCACTCTGCCCCTGAAATCAGGGCTGTCAATGGGCTCTTAATTTTCAGTGTTTCATAAAAAAAAAACTTACTTAACTCTAATAATACTCTCTAGGCAAATTCAGCAGATGACAAAAGAATGATACTGGTTTATCATTTCATGCCCCTCCCCTCCCCCTGCTCAGTAAACAGGGTTTGTCATTTCACACAAATTAACTTTCAAGAAATATTAAACACTTTTTTCTGAAATAAAAAAAAAAAAAGAAAGTCAAATATTTCATGATGTAGTGTCCTGAATTTATTACCATGCACGATAAGCATTAACAGTTTGCAAGCTGGTTAAAAATTTCAGCAGACAACATTCTCAAATATTTTTTCTTATTTTTCCTAAAAAACAGGATCTGACACTTCATGCAAACTGTCTCCAAATATCATCAGTTTGTTGTCTGCTGAATCTGCCCATAGTGTGGTGAGTGTTAATAGGGATTACTAAACTTCTGCATCAAAGCTGTCTGCTGAGGAACTAACTTTGTGTTAGAGCACCAAATGAATCAAAGCCGTCAGCAAAAGCCCTGATCAGATTGCACAGATACAAATCTGGGCTTTACAGGTCCTCATAATGCTCATACAGTCGAACCTCAATGGCTCGAACACCGATGGCTCGTTTACCATGGCTAATTCGAACTCTTTTTTGAGTCCCTACAATATTCTTCAAATAGCTCAAGAAAACAAATATTTAAGGATTTTTTCTTATTTTATCGTGAAATTGTATGTTGTGTGTACTCATTAGAATTGCCTCTTTGAGGTGATTCTAATGAGTACACTCAACATACAATCACTGTGTAGAAAATCCAAAAGATTTCCCTAAATTATCGCTATTTGCTTCCTGAACTGGTGCCATGATTAACCCTCAGAGGCTCGAACTACCCATGTCTCGAACGAATTTCCATGGTCCCAAAGATGTTCGAGCCATTGAGGTTCGACTGTATATTACAAAGACTCATGATGTGACTTGTATTTAACATGAAGTTTTGTAAAAATCATACCTGCCAACCAGTGTAGACCCAGATCAAATTTCTCCCAAAGAAGCAGTTTAATTGTTTGGAGAGTGATTTGAAACATTTCAAAACATGTTCAACAGACTATAGTTCTAGCTAAAAAGGGGTACACACATTTTTTTATATTTCTGCACAAAACACATGTTGTGGGTACTCATTAGAAACATATGTTGTGGGTACTCATTAGAAGTGCCTCTATGAGGCAGTTCTAATGAGTACAACATATGTTTTCATGAAGAAGTAAGAAAAATATCGATACTTTTCGACTGAAAAAATTGTCTTATCTGGGTTTATGACAGACTTGTTTAAATTTTAAGATATACTAGAAAAGGACCCGCGCAAGCGCGGGTATTATATATTTTGATTCATCGAACAGATTGAAATCTGAAAAAAAAAGTTCGATGATTATTTTTATTATTATCACTTAATTCTATCTGTGTTCAACGTCACGATCTTTTAGTCATATCACGACGACGTCTATATATGAAAGGGAGATCAATGTTCACCTTTACAGTGCTGCCTCACTAAAATATCCGGCGCCAGACACATGACCTAACATTCCACCCATTCACGTTATACCAGGCCGACCATTTCCGTTTGCTCAATGCTGATCGCCAAGCGAAAGAGCAGCTGCAGTAATACCATGTTTAAATTCTTTGGTATGACTTGGCAGCGGATCGAGCACTCAACCTCCGAAACGCAAGGCGGACGTTCTAGCAACTTAGCCACTGCGCCAGTAAATCCGTAGGTAATCGGCCTGCTGATTTCGGACGGTTTAACCATAGAGCCAGCGCATGACAAATCCATCAAAATGACTTGGCTACCCAGGGAAGAGTCAGGTTAACATGGATATTCACCGTTTCATCTGTCTGCCTGCGCACACGATGGGTTGCTAAGGGTCCAAGGTTTCTACGTGCAGACAGTGAAGACAGATCAGACTGGGCAGATGCACAGGTCACTGCACGTGGTAAACAGGTCATTTTGTTGATTTTGTCATGCGACGGCTCATTTATGCAGAGTTTCCGCTAGGTCCAATTACAGTCGCACCTCAATAGCTCGAACCCATGGTGATCAGTTTGAGTTTGGTCTGACCGAGCGGTGTGTGAGATAGTTTGAAAAGTGGGTCCGACGTAGCCTGCTTATGCAACAATTTACTTATATTGACCACAGAGGACTAATAACTGACCAAAATTAAAATATTTATTTGGAAGATTTTTCTATGCAGTTTGAAATTAATGATTTTTCCCCCGATTGTAAATTACGTATGCCATTACGTTCTCGAACTTTGTTCTTTCATTCGGTTCACACCTTTGTCGTTTACAGAAGCATCGCTGCAATGTATAAATTGACTATTATGCCACACGGGGAATACCGAACGTTCAGTCATATAAATACGCGCCCGTCTGTACTTAGATGACGTCCGATTTATTTACAATGTGCAACGTAATCTATTTATAGGTGGTAAATTCGAGAAGCTACTTTGGGAGAATTTGAATAAAGCATTGTGTGTTTCCTTACAAAAAACTGGAAAACTCATTAAAATTCCGGGAATTAAATATAAAATTTATCAATAAGAACAATATCATTATTAATTTAAACCAACCAACCGCAGCAGGTTTTTACCGTTTTCTAGTTTTTGAGGCTAATTCGTTCTTTTAGTAGTATAGATGGTGGAGAGAGGTCTGAATATTGTGGGTAAATACATGACCAGAAAGACTTGGCTTCTTTCAGAACAGATTTCAGCCATCAGGCATAATGTGCAGTAGTATTACTTTAAAGAGCTCCACTTCCAGAGTTGTTCAAGAACATTTCTAGAGTTGTTTTTGAACAAACTCCACAAAATTTTGACCATTTAAGGTTCAAAAACTGTTGTACATCTGTTCAAGAATAGACAAACAGATCTAGAACAGTTCTTGAACCTTCACCCTTCTCTTGCTGAACACGACATGCCCTGTCTTAGCAAACAGTGCTGATCCAGATCAGTTGGCTTCTGGATCTGCACTGTTTGTCATTAAATATGTGAATTTCTATCAAAAACCCAGATCAAGTAATCTGATTGGCTGGAAATCAGAAGCGGGTGTGGCATTTTAATTTATTCAGCATGAGAAGGGTTAAATGGCCCAAACTATGTGGAATTTGTTCAATACAAGATTGTTGACTTGGGGATACCAAAGAACTAAACTGGTGTTAACATTTAAGAAATTCTGTTTGAGGCATCATCATCTTGTCAATCCTTAAAATGTGGCTGTTTCCAGATTTATATCTGATGTTTTTGCCTCAGCCAAGCCATCAAACAGACTTTCTTGACCCCTAACATTACTATTCCCATATTTTCCTAAATCTCTGTTCAGGCTGATAGACACGAAGCTTGCTTACCAAGTAATGCTTGCTTTCCATGAAGGCCTGATTAGACCGTTTATTTTGGGTCCATGTCTGTCTGAACATTCCTAATCTTTCCTTTGTGTGTATCAACTATGACTTTTCCGGAATACAAATTTTGTATTTTGGTTTGATTTAGATTCATTCAAAAACAGCTCTAGACAGAAATATTTTTGAACAGGTCTTCCAGAAAACTTTATCAACAGTTCTAGAATAGTGCAAGACTGTTCTTGCGAGGTAAGCTACCTCTCTGGATTATACAGTCTTTGTTGTTTTATTTTCAAGTCTGGACATTTTAATTTACAGCAAGCCTAGTCCAAAGAAAACTAAGCTTTTTTTTTCAAAAGCTAAATTTGTCAGATAGAAGTGTCAATAATGACTTAATATTCTTTAATGCTTATCCCATTGTAACAACAACTTTGGCTTGCTCAAATATTTGAACAACAGATTGGTATCAATACCAAAATAAAATACATTTATTTGACAATACGTGTACAATTACTGATAATTTGGGGCTAGTTTTGCTGTTTCAAATAATATCAAGGGCAATTTCTATCATATAGGGTCTGAAGAATAAAAAAAAACAAAAAAAAAACAAGAGGGCCATGATGGCCCTGTAGCGCTCACCTGAGTATCATAGCACTATAGAATATGATTTAATGAGAGGTTGGAAAGGGGGGCATTTATAGTTGTGGCAAGTGATTAGATGTAGCATCTATTCTGACACAGAGTACGAGAGGTAAGCTGGAAAAGAAAAGTTTTTGGACAGAGGGATCAAGTGACCCAGTTTTGAACTTGACCTAGAATTCATCAAGAGAAATATTTTGAGCAATATTCATGATGATTGCTTCAAAAATGTGACCTCTAGAGTGCTAGCAAGGTCTTCTGTGATTTGGCCCAGTGACCTTGTTTTTGACCCCTAGTGACCCAGTTTCTAACAACCTAGAAATCAAGACAAACATTTTGAGCAAGATTCATGATGACTGCTTCAAAAATGTGACCGCTAGAGTGTTAACAAGGTATTCCTTTGATTTGGCCAGCTGACCTAATTCTTGACATGAAGTAGCCAAGTTTCAAACTTGACCTTGATATCATCAATACAAACATTTTAAATAATATTCATAATGATTACTACAAAATGTGACCGCTAGATAGTTAATAAGGTTTTCTTTTGACTTGGTCTGGGACCTAGTTTTACACCCAAAGTGACCCAGTTCCAAACTTGACCTAGAAATCATCAAGACAAACACATTAAGCAAGATTCATGATGATTGCTTCAAAAAAGTGACCATTAGAGTGTTAATAAGATTTTACTTTGATCTGGCCTGGTAACCTAGTTTTTCACCCCAAGTGACCCAGTTTTGAACTTGATATAGAATAATCAAGGCAAACATATTAAGCAAGATTCATGATGATTGCTTCAAAAATGTGACCGCTAGAGTGTTAACAAGGTTTTCCTTTGATTTGGTATGGTGACCTAGTTTTTGACCTCAAATGACCCAGTTTCTAAACGGACCTAGAAATCATCAAGACAAACATTTTGGGCAAAATTCATGATGATTGCTTAAAAAAATGTGATCTCTAGAGTGTGAACAAGGTCTTCCTTTGATTTGGCCTGGTGACCTAGTTTTTTATTCCAAGTGACCCAGTTTCAAACCTGACCTAGAAATCATTAAGACAAACATTTTGAGCAAGGTTCATGATGATTGCTTCATAAATGTGACAGCTAGAGTGTCAACAAGGTTTTACACTGATTTGGCCAAGTGGTCTAGTTTTTGACCCCAAGTAACCCAGTTTTTAAACTGATCTAGAAATCATCAAGACAAACATTTTGGGAAAAATTCATGATGATTGCTTCAAAAAAGTGACCTCTAGAGTGTTAACAAGGTTTTCTGCTGATTTGGCCGGGTGACCTAGTTTTTGACCCCAAGTAACCTAGTTTCGAACTTGATCTAGAACTCATCAAGACAAACATTTTGGGCAAGATTCATGATGATTGCTTCAAAAATGTGGCGGCTAGAGTGTTAACAAGGTTTTGCTTTGATTTGGCCTGGTGACCTAGTTTTTGACCCCAAGTGACCCAGTTTCAAACTTGACCTATAATACATTATAAAGACAAACAATCTGAGCAAGATTCATGATGACTGCTTGAAAAATGTGACTGCTAGAGTGTTAGAAAGGTTTTCCGCTGATTTGACCGGGTGACCTAGTTTTTGACCCCACATGACCCAGTTTCGAATTTGACCTAGAAATCATCAAGACAAACATTTTGAGCAAGATTTAGGATGGTTGCTTCATTACTGTGACTGCCAGAGTGCTAAGGTTTTCTGCTGATTTGGCCTGGTGACCTAGTTTTTGATCCCAAGTAACCCAGTTTCAAACTTGACCTAGAAATCATCTAGACAAACATTTTGAGCAAGATTCATGATGACTGCTTCAAAAATGTGACCTCTAGAGTGTTAACAACGTTTTCTGCTGATTTGGTGACCTAGTTTTTGACCCCAAGTGACCCAGTTTCGAACTTGACCTAGAACTCATCAAGACAATATTTGGAGCAAGATTCATGATGATTGCTTCAAAAATGTGACCGCTAAAGTGTTAACAAGGTTTTCCTTTGATTTAGCCTTGTGACCTAGTTTTTGACCCCAAGTGACCCAGTTTCAAACTTGACCTTGAAATCATCAGGACAAACAATTTGAGCAAGATTCATGATGACTGCTTGAAAAATGTGACCGCCAGAGTGTTAAAAAGGATTTCCGCTGATTTGGCCAGATGACCTAGTTTTTGACCCATGTGACCCAGTTTTGAACTTGACCTAGAAATCATCAAGACACACTTTGAGCAAGATTCATGATGATTGCTTCAAAAATGTGACAGCTAGAGTGTTAACAAGGTTTTCTGCTGATTTGGCCTGGTGACCTAGTTTTTGACCCCAAGTGACCCAGTTTCAAACTTGACCTAGAAATCATCAAGACAAACATTTTGAGCAAGAATGTTAACAACGTTTTCTGCTGATTTGGTGGCCTAGTTTTTGACCTCAAGTGACCCAGTTTGGAACTTGACCTAGAACTCATCAAGACCATTATTTTGAGCAAGATTCATGATGATTACTTCAAAAATGTGACCGCTAGAGTGTTAACAAGGTTTTCCTTTGATTTAGCCTGGTGACCTAGTTTTTGCCCCAAGTGACCCAGTTTCAAATTTGAACTAGAAATCATCAAGGCAAACATTTTGAGCAATATCCATGATGATTGCTTCAAAAATGTGACCTCTACAGTGTTAACAAGTTTTCCCTTTGATTTGACCTGGTGACCTAGTTTTTGCCCCCAAGTGACCCAGTATCAAACTTGACCTAAATTTTATAGAGGCAGACATTCTGGGCAAGTTTCATCAAGATTGGGTCAAAACTGTGACCTCTAGAGTGTTAACAAACTAATTGTTGACGACGAACGACGATGGATGACGGACAGAGGGTGATCACAATAGCTCACCCTGAGCTTTTGCTCAGATGAGCTAAAAAATGAGGAATATGCTATAAAAATTTAAGCAAACATTTTTTTTTTTTTCAATTAACTCTTTCCTCGCTAGTGGCGACTTTTGCAAACAGTTTGGACCCAGATCAGGCCCGACAAAATGTGGGGCCTGATCTGGATCCAAACTGTTTGACACTCTGATCGTATTCCTAAAAGATTTTTTTTTTAAAAAGTTAAAAAAAAAATCCACAGAAGACAAAAAAGCATGCAAAATTACCCAGCATGCAAAGAGTTAAGGCAAAAATTATCAGACATATTCAAATATTTTTCTTTATCCAGTTCACCAACAAATGATGACTCAAAAATATGTTGAACCCCCCTAGGGGTGAACCTAATTTTCAGCTGCAGAGCATAATAGATTGAGGAAAAACAAAAATACTGTAAAGGATGCGTAGGCCTACTGCACAACAACTGGAATGCCAATTCAGGACTCAGGATATGACTTATAGTCCAACTACAAAGTTTTTCATTTCTCCACCAAAATCATAAAGTATGAAATTATCAGGATCATCTGGACTGTTAAGGAAATGCAAACAAATATTCACCACACGTTTTGGTAAAGAAATAAAAAATAAAAATAAAAATCTCCTAAAAAATATGGCTCATCTAGAAAATGTACAAAAAGGATCATTTTACAAAAAGTACAATAAAAAGAAACAACGGGATGCAAGATTCAGCCGGAAAGCTGATATTATTACCGCTGTTCATGCTTATGCATGCATAAACTCCAACTATAGGAGTCATGTATCAATAAATTACATGGTGAATAACACCATTAATTTACAGGGTTATTTTGATACCATCTAGCCATATAAGTCGATGCAACAGGCAGAAAAGAACTACAAAGTGTATTTTCTAATATGCAACACTGCTCTAGATGAGGTGATAAATGAGGATAATATTTGAGCCAGTGCATGACAAAACCTACAATAAGACTTGTGCAACCAGCAAAGACTCAGATCAGCCTGTATATCCACCCAGTATGGCATTACTGAGGGTTCTCGGTCTTCCCTCTTTACATAGTCTGGAGGCCATAGAAGACACATGGGATCAGCAAAGACTGATCAGACTGCACGGATGAGCAGGTTGATCTGAGTCTTCCCTGGTCGCACATGTCTTTTTGTAGGGTTTGTCTTGTGCTGGCTTATTTATTATTTTCACATCAAAACATATCAGATGCAATGTCAGAAAAAAAGTACCTTTGGACATGTGCACCCAGCAAGGATTTAGATCAGCCTACGCATTCATGCAGAATGATAAAAATCTTCACTGGACATATTTTGGACAGTCAAGGATGCAAGGTTTCTTCATGTTGACAATGAAGACTCTGATCAGACTGTGCAGATGCACTGGCTGATTTTAATCTTCGTTTGACACTCCCCAGATGGTACCTTTTCTCATGCTGAAGCTCGTAACTTATGTAGGTCCGGTAAATGTCATAAAATTTCGTACACCCAAAATTCTGACAAAATGGCATATACAAACAGTGTAGACCCAGATCAGACTGCTCGTCTGATCAGTGTCTACACTGTTTGCCTTTCCAACAAATATTTTAAGAAGGAATTGCATAAAAAGCAAAATTTAAGCCAAAAAGGTATTACATAAAGTGTTCGAAATTTACGGACAATTATCATACTCCATCATACCCACAAAATATGTTTTGCCACAAAATTAACAATTATTTTCTGGCTACACCCTTTCATCTGGAGCTTATGATTATAAGCATGAGTTCATCAAGATAAAACCAGCCTTATATCATATATGAAAACTACAATCTCTAACATTAGCTAGTGCATTGTCACAGTTGATAATATTTTAACAACAGAGACTAAACAGATACCAGGTACTTGCAGAAGCCTTGATGACTGACTGTATGGTACAAGACACAGGCTACTCTGACTCTTTACTGATGGCATGTCACAGGATGGACATTTTTCCTTGCACCAAATCTATAAATAATGGCAAACAACCAGTCTTTTTTATCCTCTTTGTCAATTACTTCAATTACTACAGACCAAGCATGTTCTAATACTTCACAAGTGGGCTCAGACATAACAAGCAATCTGACAAATGAAAATCTAACTTATCACCACTATGTGGTCTGACCGCAGTGGGCACCACTTGCAGACATCAAAGAATGTAGCAACTGAGCTCCAGCATGTGAAAAAGGTGTCTCTAGATAAGCGAGCAATCCAGAAAATTTTTCTTCTTATTTCTACACAAAAACATAAGTTGTGGGTACTCATTAGTAGTGCCTCAAAGAGGTGTTTCTAATGAGTACCACAAAATATGTTTTTGTGGAGAAATAGAAAAACTATCAAGGTTTTTGGTTTTCTTAACTAGAGCTGTGTATATGCTGACTTTGAGATAACGGAGTTATCAGAGCCTGTGTTGTCCTACAACAGACTATCTGGATGCTCTAGAAGATAACTGAGTTATCAGGGCCTCTGTTGTTATCAGGGCCTATGTTGTTATCAGGGCCTCTGTTGTCCTACAACAGACTATCTGGATGCTCTAGAACATATTTTTTATCAATAAACAAGGAAGGCTCAGACCAGACTGAGTGGATGCCCAGGTTTGGAACTTTTCTATTAAAACCTTTTTTTACTTTTTTTTTTTCACAGCATAGCTTAAATTGTGATAATTCCAATCAGACTGCAGGCTATTTAAAAGAAAACAAAAAAATTCCTTTTTTTTTTTTTTTACGAACATAAATGTTGGTAATTGTGTAATCAGTTTCCCTAATATAAGTTTACATCAGATAAAAAAAAATCCAGTGATAAGCCTACCTTAGAAAAATGTAAAGATATCTATCTTTTTAGAGCTATGAAGGCTGACTTTGGTCCAGAATATGTTATTAACCCATAAAGTGTTAATCACAACTGAAGCAGATGACATTTTGATCTTTTTTGATTTGAAAATAAGACCTGGCATTTTACGTGAATCCAGCTGATTCACATAAAATGCCAGGTCTTATTTGCTCTGAAAAAAATAATAATAATAATAATACAAAAAAAAAAAAAAACCCAAAAAAACAACAATGTCATCTGCAATAATTTTGATTAGCATTTTCATGGTTAACAAAGCAACAAGGTACTTTATCATGTTTTTCAAATCTGCAGAACTCATCAACATGAGTAAGGTATTATAATTACCACTGGAAATATTGTGCAAACTGATAAAACAGTTCTTGTGGTTGAACCAATATAAAATTCTGAGTTTATAAAATTCTTCAGTTTCATTTTAAATCATAAAAGATCAAGTTTTACCCATGCATACCATGTTGCAGTTAAAACCATAACATCTTTCACACAGGCAAAAAAAAACCCCAAAAAAACAAAAAAAACACAAGAGGCCCACGGGCCACAACTCGCTCACCTGAGTGAAACCGCCACTGCAAATATGCAGATGGCATGCAACATTTTTCCAATACTCTTATGACAAGGCAATGGCTTAAACAGTTTTTGAAATATCTTGCTTACAAGGTTAAAATGCTGAAATTTTCTAAACGTTACAAGTAAAATAAGTCACCCCCAATGCCTCCTACCAACTTTTGAGTCAACTGGCATTTCGGTGCAGTAGAAGAAGCAAAAAATAGATTTTCAAGATGGCTGCCATCTTGGATTTCCGATCAGAATGATTATAGCTATTTTCTGATCTACAAGTCACCCTGATGCTTCCTACTAAGTTTCAAGTCAATTGACTTTTAGTTTTAAGAGAAGAAGCGAAAAATAGATTTTCAAGATGGCTGTCATGGAGGCCATCTTGGATTTCTAATTGGCACGATTTGAGCTATTTTTTATGTACAAGTCATCCCGATGCTTCCTAGCAAGTTTGGAGTCAATTGGCCTTTCGGTTCAGGAGAAGAAGCGAAAAATAGCTTTTCAAGATGGCTGCCATGGTGGCCATCTTGGATTTCTAATCAGCACAATTTTAGCTATTTTTGATTTATAAGTCACCCCAATGCTTCCTAACCAGTTTGGAGTCAACTGGCTTTTGGGTTTCGGAGTAGAAGCGAAAAATAGATTTTCAAGATGGCTGCCATGGTGGCCATCTTGGAATTTGGACCGACACAATTTTAGCTATATTTGATCTACAAGTCACCCTGATGCTTCCTAGCAAGTTTGGAGTCAATTGGCCTTTCGGTTCAGGAGAAGAAGCGAAAAAGATTTTCAAGATGGCGGCCATGGCAGCCATCTTGGATTTCCGATCGGAACGATTTTAGCTATTTTTTTTATCTACATTTCACCCTGATGCTTCCTACCAAGTATCGAGTCAATTGGCCCTGGGGTGTAGGAAGAGTAGGCCTTTAAAGCAATTGTTCACGCCGCATGACCCATGATGGACGACGGACATTGACTGACCACAATAGCTCACCATGCGCACTTCATGCTCAGGTGAGCTAAAAATCTGAGCAAATTTGGCTCAGTGGCTTCAGAGAAGTCGTCAAATTCTCAACAATTTTCCCATATAAATGTTATGGGGCTCATACAAATGCATGGGGAAGCAAACTTGACCTTGCCGTAAAAAGGTCAAATGTCAACGTACGATAATCTTTTCAGCAATTTTGGTAGATCTCCTGTCCCTGATGATTTGTGCACAGATTTAGCCCCAAGGCATCCTCAGTTCTGAAGAAGAAGATTTTTAAAGGGTCTTACCATATATGGGCATGGTGGCCATCTTGGTCGACCTACCGCGACCATTTTAGCAATCTTTCGTTCCCCTGACTTAAGAAGGCACAATATGAAATGTGAGCAAATTTGGCTCAGTGGCTTCAGAGAAGAAGAAATTTAAAATTCTCAACAATTTTCCTATTCAAATGTATGGGGCTCATACAAATGCATAGGGAAGCAAACTTGATCCTGCCGTAAAAAGGTCAAATGTCAACGTACGACAATTCTTTTGGCAACTTTGGTAGACCTCTCCTTCCCGATGATTTGTGCAAAGATTCAGCCCCAAGGCATTCTCGGTTCTGGAGAAGAAGATTTTTAAAGGTTTTTACCATATATGGGCATGGCGGCCATCTTGGTCAACGGACCGCGACAATTTTAGCAATCTTTTGTTTCCCCACACTAAGGTGGCTCCATATGAAATTTGAACAAAATTAGCTCAGAGGCTTCAGAGGATAAGTCGTTTGAAACTCTTAACAATTTTCCCATTCAAATGTATAGAGCTCATACAAATGCATAGGGAAGCGAACTTGACCTTGCCGTAAAAAGGTCAAACGTCAACGTACGATAATTCTTTTAGCACCTTTGGTTGACCTCTCGTCCCCGATGATTCATGCAAAGATTCAGCCCCAAGGCATCCTCGGTTATGGAGAAGAAGATTTTTAAAGGTTTTTACCATATATGGACATGGCGGCCATCTTGGTCAACGGACCATGACAATTTTAGCAATCTTTCGTTCCCCCACCCTAAGGTGGCTCCATATGAAATTTGAACAAAATTAGCTCAGAGGCTTCAGAGGAGAAGTCGTTTGAAACTCTTAACAATTTTCCCATTCAAATGTATAGAGCTCATACAAATGCATAGGGAAGCGAACTTGACCTTGCCGTAAAAAGGTCAAACGTCAACGTACGACAATTCTTTTAGCAACTTTGGTTGACCTCTTGTCCCCGATGATTCGTGCAAAGATTCAGCCCCAAGGCATCCTCGGTTATGGAGAAGAAGATTTTTAAAGGTTTTTACCATATATGGGCATGGCGGCCATCTTGGTCAACGGACCGCGACAATTTTAGCAATCTTTTGTTTCCCCACACTAAGGTGGCTCCATATGAAATTTGAACAAAATTAGCTCAGAGGCTTCTGAGGAGAAGTCGTTTGAAACTCTTAACAATTTTCCCATTCAAATGTATAGAGCTCATATAAATGCATAGGGAAGCAAACTTGACCTTGCCGTAAAAAGGTCAAACGTCAACGTACGACAATTCTTTTAGCAACTTTGGTTGACCTCCCGTCCCCGATGATTCATGCAAAGATTCAGCCCCAAGGCATCCTCGGTTATGGAGAAGAAGATTTTTAAAGGTTTTTACCATATATGGGCATGGCGGCCATCTTAGTCGACGGACCGCGACCATTTTAGCAATCTTTCGTTCCCCCACCCTAAGGAGGCTCCATATGAAATTTGAGCAAAATTGGTTCAGCGGCTTCAGAGGAGAAGTCGTCTGAAAATGTTAACGGACGGACGGACGGACGGACGGACGCACGGACGGACGGACGGACGGACGGACGGACGGACGACGGACGAAAAGTGATCACAATAGCTCATCCTGAGCAGAGCTCAGGTGAGCTAAAAACAAAAAAAAACTGATCACTACTGTATTTACCCTAAGCAATTAGATACAACATCACTCATCCAGCAGTTTTTAGGCTTCATATTGACTGGCAGCAAAAAATGGACTTGTTCACTGTTTAACCCATTGTATACTGAAATAGACTCTCCCACACAATATACTGGAAGAGTTCCAATTTCAATTTTAGGTACGTCCAGTTATGAGATCTACATATTCCTGAGAAAAATGGCTAAACTATTTGCAGTCAGTGGAGACCTTGATCAGATGTTGTGTCTGATCTGGGTCTGCACTGTTTGCCAATTACCCTTTTATGGGTCACCCGACCACAATGGGTTAAGACAGGTATGGTAAGGAGTTAGGGTATGCAAATACTTACGGATTTTAACTGAAAATTAGATGATCTGAATGGCAAAATCACAGCACTTATTTTGCTGATTCACAGGATACTTCCAGTGATTATGTCAGAGTGGAGCCCAGTTTAAAAAAAAATAAAATCTTTTTTACACAAAGGTGCAGAACCATAAGAGGCGGCATCTGGTAAATATTTTTCTTATTACCAAATGAAAACTTATGTTGTGGGTACTCATTAGAAGTGCCTTGGTGAGGTGCTTCTAATGAGTACCCACAACATATGTTTCTCGAGAGAAAAAAGTAAAACATTAACATTTTTCGTTGGAAACACCCCTTATCTAGAGCTATGTACTCTAATAGAGCTTTTGGATATAATTTAATTTTGTGATAAAAGTATGCTGCTGTTTTTTGTGTATTTCTTCACAAAAACAAAATTAATCCTTAAAGCACTAAGCAAAATTGTAGCAGATGACATTCTGATTTTTTTCAGTATTTTTCAGAATAAATAAGACAGTTTACATGAAAATTTAAAGCTTAAATTATTTTCTCCAAATAAAAAAAAAAAAGAAAAAAAAAAAAAAAAAAATCAAAATGCCGTCTATTTTTGTGTTTAGCATTTTAAGGGCTATGGGATTAGATTTGAATTTTCTCAGAAAGATCTTGTGGCAATTATTTCCACTGCAAACTATTAACTGAATATACTGCTCATCAAAAGCCCTAATCCTGCTGAAAAAATTAATACCTTTATCATAGCTCCAGTTAAGGTACTTTTTTTCAAAAAGTGCTGGCATTTTTCTTATTTCTCCATGGAAACATACATTGTGGGTACTCATTAGAAGTGTCTCACCAAGGCACTTCTAATGAGTACACACAACAAATTTCTCTTGGATAAATAAGAAAAGGAGAGGAGCGGGGCATAAAAGATTATCATGTTGGTCCTGTAAGTGGCATACCCAAGAATGAACAAGTGACAAGATGAAACATCATATTCACTATGTATTCCAGGACACCTTTGACCCTTGTCATGCTAAATAAAGGTGCCTCACCTACTTCTTATTTTCAGCCAATCAGATTACTTGATCCAGGTTGTTGATACAAATTCTCATACATTATGACAAACAGAGCAGAGCCAGATCAGTTGGCTTCTACGGAAGCCAACTGATCTGGATCTTCACTGTTTGCAATGACAGGCATATCGGGGTTCAGCAGGACTAGGGTTAATGATTCCCAGTCCATTTTATTACATACTGCTAGGCCTAAAACTTCTGAAACTGTGTAGACCCTGATCTGATGCAACATTCTGTGCTGATCTAGCTCTACATTATTAAATTTTGCTCTAGCCTCTGCCTGTCCCAATACTTAGGGTTATTATGGTTACTTAATATCAGAATAGCCTCTTGTTACATAGCTCTACATTAGAGAAGTATCCAAATAAAAGAAAATCTTATTTCTCCATGAAAACATATGTTGATTGTTTGTGTTGAGGTTTTACTGACCAGTCAACCCAATGGGGTCATGTCGAGTGCTGTCATTTTACCTAACCACTTTTACTGGGCAGGCGGTTAACCAGTATTATGCACATTCTTTTGCCAGAAACTGACAACTGCTCTTCTTGAATCAGTGTAAGGGAGAGAATGACCACAGAACATATTTCATAATCAATTTTCATACAAGAGGCCCACGGGCCACGGGTCGCTCACCTGAGTGACACAGTCACTGCAGATATGCAGATGTTATGCAACATTTTTCCAATCCTGTCATCGCAACTAATGAAAAGATCATCATTTAAGCATTTCTTTATTTTGAAGAAGATATATGGCATGCCAGTCAATTGAGGGTGATCATTTGAACAAACTCTAAATGGCAGCCAGCTTGGAATTACAATCGGCACGATTTTAGCTATTTTTGATCTACGAGTCACCCCAATGCTTCCTACCAAGTTTCGAGTCAACTGGCCTTTCAGTTCAGGAGAAGAGGCGAAAAATAGATTTTCAAGATGGCTGCCATGGCGGCCATCTTGGATATCCGATTGGCACAATTTTAGCTATTTTTGATCTACAAGTCATCCCAATGTCTCCTACGATGTTTGGAGTCAATTGGCCTTTCGGTGCAGGAGAAGAAGCTAAATATAGATTTTCAAGATGGCGGCCATGGTGGCCATCTGGGATTTCTGATCAGAACGATTTTAGCTACATTTGACCTACAAGTCAACCTGATGCTTCCTACTAAGTTTCGAGTCAAGTGACTTTTGGGTTTAGGAGAAGAAGCGAAAAATAGATTTTCAAATTAGACGCCATGGCGGCCATCTTGGATTTACGATCGGCATGATTTTAGCTATTTTTGATCTACAAGTCACCCAAATGCTTCCTACCAAGTGTGGAGTCAACTGGCCTTTCGGTTCAGGAGAATCAGCGAAAAATAGATTTTCAAGATGGCTGCCATGGCGCCCATCCTGGTTTTACGATCTGCATGATTTTAGCTATTTTTGATCTACAAGTCACCCCAATGCTTCCTACGAAGTTTGGAGTCAACTGGCCTTTCGGTTCAGGAGAAGAAGAGAAAAATAGATTTTCAAGATGGCTTCCATGGCAGCCATCTTGGATTTCCGATAGGCACGATTTTTGCTACTTTTGATCTATAAGTCACCCCAATGCCTCCTACCAAGTTTGGGGTCAATTGGCTTTTGGGTTTAGGAGTTTAAGCGAAAAATAGATTTTCAAGATGGCGGCCATGGCGGCCATCTTGGATTTCCGATCTGCACGATTTAAGCTATTTTTGATCTACAAGTAATCCTGATGCTTCCTAGCAAGTTTGGAGTCAATTGGCCTTTCTGTTCAGGAGAAGAAGCAAAAAATAGATTTTCAAGATGGCCGCCATGGCGGCCATCTTGGATTTCCGATAGGCACGATTTTAGCTACTTTTGATCTACAAGTCACCCTGATGCTTCCTAGCAAGTTTGGAGTCAATTGGCCTTTCGGTTCAGGAGAAGAAGCGAAAAATAGATTTTCAAGATGGCGGCCATGGCGGCCATCTTGAATTTCCGATCGGCACGATTTTAGCTATTTTTGATCTACAAGTCACCCTGATGCTTCCTAGCAAGTTTGGAGTCAACTGGCCTTTCGGTTCAGGAGAAGAAGCGAAAAATAGATTTTCAAGATGGCGGCCATGGCGGCCATCTTGGATTTCCGATCGGCACGATTTTAGCTACTTTTGATCTACAAGTCACCCTGATGCTTCCTAGCAAGTTTGGAGTCAATTGGCCTTTCGGTTCAGGAGAAGAAGCGAAAAATAGATTTTCAAGATGGCGGCCATCTCGGATTTCCGATCGGAACGATTTTAGCTATTTTTGATCTACAAGTCACCCCGATGCTTCCTACCAAGTATCAAGTCAATTGGCCCAGGGGTGTAGGAGGAGTAGGCTTTTAAAGCAATTGTTGACGCCGCACGACGGAGACGCACGACGGACGACAGACGACGGACATTGACTGACCACAATAGCTCACCATGAGCACTTCGTGCTCAGGTGAGCTAAAAAAGAATGCTGCCTATCCAGCAGGGGGTCAAACTCCAACCTAAAAAAATATATACAGTTGACTCTCGTTATCTCGACCTCGCTTATCTCCAATAGCCGCTTATCTCGAAGTGAAAATCAGGTCCCTCCCTAAACATGAACATCTAACAACAGGTAAAAAATATTTTGGAAAAGAGGAGAAATTGCTCCTAAGGAGCAATTTCTCCTCTTTTCCACAATATTTTCAATATATCTCTAACTTCAAGTCTAATTACATTATATATTTGTTAAATGTGGTTGCTCGAATAATTTTTTCCTCAGTTCTGCAAATCTTATATGTCTAGGTACGGATATCTCGAAGTATTTAATAGAGTCCCTTGGAATTCGAGATAACGAGAGTCGACTGTATGTTGTGAGGTTTGGAATCTACTGCCCTGTCAACAATATTTCAGCAATAGCATGTTAATGTTATGTATTGTTACATGCATTTGTACAATTTAACTTTCATGGACCTTTCATCATAAACCTTGGCATCATCACATTTTTGGATAGTTAATTAATATATTTTCTCTGTGGATGCACTAATGAGCTAGGGAACAATCCAGCTGAAAGTACCATAAAACAGCTGTCCAATTCCTAAAGAAAACAGTAGCAAAACACTCTGTTAACATTATCTGACAATAATGATATATCAAAGCCTGTGTGCTATTATACATGGTTCCAGATAAGAGAGGGTAGCAGGTTAATATTTTCTTACTTATCTCCAGGATCCGTATGTCCTGGTATTCATTAGAACTGCCTTGGCGAGGCATTTCTAATGAGTACCCAGAACATATGTTTCAGGAAGAAATGAGAAAAATATCAATAATTTATCATTGAAAAAAAAAAAGCATCTGACTAGAACTATGTATTATATCTCTCTCCTAGCAGGCTGCTGATAGCAATTTGTCAGCCTGTCTACATGGAACATATCTAATGCTAATGTATGTGCCATGTAGACAGAAAATGTGTCTTGAAGGCAAAAGCCCTTTCATAGGTTAAGATATGAGTGGGTATCAGGTAAATATTTTCTTATTTCTCCACGAAAACATCCATTGTGGGTACTCATTAGAAGCATCTTGCCAAGGCACTTCTAATGAGTACCCACAACATATGTTTTTGTGGAGAAATAAGAAAAATATCAATACTCTTGGATTGAAAAAAAGCATCTTATCAAGAGCTATGCCAAAAGAGAAGGCCCGGATCAGCTTGAGCATCTGTTATCTGGCATAGCTCCAGAAAAGTACTCGGCCCAGTTGTTGAAACCTTCGTTAGATTAACAAGCTCATTAGTGGTCAAAATGTTAACTGTTCTAGTAAGTACAATATCTAAATCACAGGTATTTTTACTGAAAAAATGTGTGTAGCTTTTGCAAATGCAAAAGCCTCTCACATTTTTTCTGCAAAAATATTAGTGTATATGCCATATTTAATGATTAAAGTTTTAATGATAAGTTAACTAATGACATCATTAGTTTTAAACAACTGGGCCCTGTTATTTCCTTATATGTTGTGGGTACTTATTAGAAGCGCCTCATATTTTCAGCTGAAAAAGTGCTTCCTCTGGAGCTATGTAGAAGAAACATTTTGCAAGAAATGTCAAAGCCAATTTTCTGAGAAAAAAATAAGAAATATATCCTCTGCTGACTTAGCTCAGGGTGGTTAAGGTTCGGGTCAATTTTCCCACAGGCTACTCAATCTGAACTCTCAAAAGAAAGCAAGAAAAACTAAACATTCTATCAAGCAATTTCTAATGTTACCAGCTCTAATGTAAAGCAGGTTTATATGATAATATGATAAATAGAGGGAGCCTGTCTGTTTATTTCATCTTTGTTTCTTCTTACTGACAGCAGCAACTATACACCCACTTGAATCTGCTATGTGAAAGGACCCGCCCATCAAACAGATGTAAACAAGCTTCTTAAAACAAAAGTCTGATGAAGACTTCATTAAACTTAACCCTTATCCTGCTATTCACAACAACCCCTACCTTTGCAAATAGTGTAGATCCAGATCAGATGGCTTCTGAATAAGCCATCTGATCAGGATCTACACTGTTTGTCATTCAGTTTGTGAATTTGAACAAAACATTGTATGATGTATTCTGATTGGCTGATAGTCAGAAATGGGTGTGGCTTATAAATTATTCAGCAGGATAAGTGTTCAGAGAAAAAAAAACATGACCTCAATCAGATGCTGTTGTTTCTTTAACTAAAAAGTGTTGATATTAAATAAGCCAGGAAAATATATGCTGAAGTAACTCATATTTGACACAACATTCACTTTATTAGGAAATAAAAACTAGGGCTATTTATATGCTCAAAGTGATGCTTTTATGCAATGAAATGAATAATGTGCCAAGGGCAGATAACTCTGTTAAAACAACTCAAAAAATAAAGAAATTTCATGCCATGCACTGCTTCTGATTCTTTTGGTGATGATTTTAAAACCAAGCAAACACTGAACGAGTAGTTTGCATCACAAACTTTAACAGACCAACTGAAGTTCTAAGGGCAGATAATCTTGTACTGAATGTCTTGCACTTTTACTCATCATGGTGATTTTGTCTTTGAAGTTTTATGAAGCTCTGGTAAATGTCCTAAAATTTCGAACACTTTATTCCATACATTTTTGTCTATGATAAGCTTTTTATGCAGTTTTTTTCTTTAAAATACCTAGTGGAATGGCAAACAGTGTAGACCCTGATCAGACTGGCCTTCAGGAGCAGTCTGATCTTGGACTGCATGGTTTGCATATTCCATTATATCAGACACTTTTGGTGTATAAAATTTTATTTAGGACATTTACTGTATATCAAAAACTGTTGAAGTAGTTTGCATCACAAGCGACATACAGACATAAATGACAAGGGCAGAACACTCTGCAATGATAAAACTTTTGTCAGGCACTAGTAGCTGCTATCCATCAGGTTAATCCTGGAATTTTTTATGGAACTAGAACATTGTTTTCAGAGGAAAACGTATGTCACCCAACAGTTTGAACAGACCCATTGTTGAAAGTTGTATCAATAATATCTTTGTGTGTGAGTGTGTGTGTGTGTGTGTGGTCGATTGGGGCTATTTTCCAAAATCTAAGCCCTCATGTGACCTTGAAAATGGGGCCAAGGTCACCAAAATCTAATCAGTTCTTGTCCCTGTCTCAACAATATAGCTGTACAAGTTTGGTCAAAATCCATCCATTCATTCTGGAGAAAGGGTGCAGAAAAGCAATTTTCCAACAATCTGAGCCCTCCTGTGACATTGAAAATGGGTTCAAGGTCACCAAAATCTACTCAGTTTTTTTTTCATGTCACAATAATATAGCTGTGCAAGTTTGGTCAAAATCCATCCATTCCTTTATGAGAAAGGGTGCAGACAAGCCAATTTCCAACAATCTAAGCCCTTGTGTGACCTTGAAAATAGGGTCAAGGTCACCAAAATCTGATCAGTTCTTTTCCATGTCACAATAATATAGATGTACAAGTTTAGTCAAAATCCATCCTTTCATTCTGGAGATAGGGTGCTGAAAAGCCATTTTCCAACAATCTGAGCCATCCTGTGTCCTTGAAAATGGTGTCACAGTCACCAAAATCTAATCAGTTCTTTTCCTTGTCACAAAAATATAGATGTACAAGTTTGGTTAAAATCCACCCATTCTTTCAGGAGACAGGGTGCAGACAAGCCATTTTCCAACAATCTAAGCCTTAGTATGACCTTGAAAATGGGGTTAAGATCACCATAATCTTTTCCATGTCTCAACAATATAGATGTACAAGTTTGGTAAAACCAATCTATTCAGTCAGGAGACAGGGTGCAGACGCCATTTTCCAACCATCTAAGCCATCATGTGACCTTGAAAATGGGGTCAAGGTCACCAAAATCTAATCAGTTCTTTTACATGTCCAAGCAATCTAGACGTGCAAGTTTGGTCAAAATCCATTTGTTCCTTCAGGAGATACAGTGCAGACAAGCCATTTTCCAGCCTTTTCTAACAATCTAAGCCATTGTGTAACCTTGAAAATGGGGCAGCTGAAATGGGGTCAAGGTCACCAAAATCTAACCAGCGTTTTTCCCCCACCCATTGATAAATTTATGTAAGTTTGACCAAAATCCATCCATTCATTAAGGAGATAGACTGCAGACAATAGGCTATGCCGAAGCTGACAAGGACGCAGACACTGACAGGATCCACCCTAAAAACAATGTGTCTCCCCCTATGGTGAGGGACATAAATAGCAGTTGTTCACATGAGAAACTTGGACAGACACACTGAAGTGCAAAAGGCAGATAACCCCACAAATAAAGATGTACTTATAGGTCTAAATAAGAGTGGGTATCAGGTAAATAGCTTTCTTATCTCTTGATGAAAACATATGCTGTGGGTACTCATTAGAAGCACTGGCGTAGGTATTTGGACAGACAGGCCTGAGAAAACAGAGTAGACCCAGATGCAATGCTGAGTTCTGCAGCCTCTCATCAGGGTCTACTCTGTTTGCCACTTGTCCAGCAATTTTTAGACACAACAAAAGGTAGTAAATAGAACAAGTATTGTAAGGAGTTAGGTAGTCTGAATAATTAGGGTAAATACAGTAATAAGACTACTGTACGATATTTACCTTAAATATTCATACTCTCAACACTTCATCACTTTTTCAGTAAAGCCTGAAAAAGTCAGTTTCACAACCTGTTGATGTGTCCAAACCACTTGATGTGTAAGAAACAGTGCAGACCCTGATCAGATGCTGTGTTCTGCAGTGTCTGACCTGGGTCTACACTGTTTGCTCAAGCCTGTCTATCAGAATACTTCGGGTAAATATAATATCTCAGCTCAGTATCTCAGGAGGACCAAAACTAACCCTAGTCCTGGATATGCCCTTCCTTTGCAAACAGAGTAGATCCAGATCAGTTGGCTTCTGAAGAAGCACTGTCTAGCATTAAGTATGAAAATTTGCATCAACAACCTGGACCAAGTAATCTGATTGACTGAATATTAGAAGTGTGAGTGGCATCTTAATATATTCAGCATGGCAAGGGCTAACATGTTCACTGGTCAAATTCTTAACCCTTGTCATGCTGAAGAAATTATGATACCACACCCACATAATTTTCAGCCAATCAGATCACTTGATCCTGGCTGTTGATTATTCACATACTTAATGACAAACACTGCAGATCCAGATCAGTTGGCTTCTAAAGAAGCCAACTGATCTGGATCTACATTGTTTGAAAAGGCAGGATATATCCAGGTTCAGCAGGGCAAGGTTTAAGGATATTTCAGTCTCTTGCTAAAGTTCCCTAAAACTACAGAAATGTCATTAATTCAAGGCACAGCATAGTATCATTGTACATTTGTAAAAAGTTTCCATAGTTTATACATGATTACCCTGATTCTATATGCCATGACATTCACCAAGACCATGAAAGATGTGGCATTCATTTTTTAACCCCCACTCCTGCGCCACAAACCAGTCCTGTAAATATATTTTCTATGGCCTTATTGACAAATAACACAAATAGTATTGTGCCATCTTCAAACAGGACCTTTTGAAAACTGTAGCCCCTTTCACAAATCATTAGATGTCATTACGTTCTTTTTCTTATCCAAGATATGTGTTTATATTGAAGTACTTAACTTATTGGTTTTTACGCAGGTTAGTTTTCTTCAAGAAATAAGCAAAGCATCAAGCCCAAGGGTACATTAACCCTTAAAGCACCAATCACAGCTGCAGCAGATGACGTTTTGAAATATTTTTATATATTTTTTTAATTTTTCAAAGAAAACAAGTCATGATATTTCATGTGAATCATCTGCTTGGCAGACGATTCACATGAACTATCAAGACTTATTTTCTTTGAAAAATTAAAAAAATAAAAATAAATGTCGTCTGCTGCAAACTTTGCTTGGCACTTTAAGGGTTAACGCTTGTCCTGCTGAACCCCTGCTTTTGAAATCAGTGTAGATCCAGATCAGTAGGCTTCTTTGATCTGGATCTGCACTGTTTGCCATCCAGTATTTGAATTTGTATCAACAACCTGGATCAAGAAATCTGACTGGCTGAAAATTAGAAGTGGGTGTGACATCTTAATTTATTCAGCATGACAAGGGTTAAAATGCCTCCAAATAAGGAGATAATGGAAATTATAACAGCATAAATTTTGTACAAAGCCATATCTTGTGAGTACTCATTAGAATTGCCTCACAGGATATGTTTTAGATAAGTACCCACAAGACAGCTAATAGTGCAAAAATAACAAAAGCTATCTTTTGAATACTCCCTTCCTATCTGTCTCGATGAAATGAAAAACAAGCTAGACATGGATCAACATGTGCAGTCTGATCCATTTGTTGTAAATCCAGAAGTTTAACATACTGTAAATGAACCTAATCAGGCCTTGTAAATATAGATAAAGTACATTTTCGTTTGTCACACAGGACTCAAATTATAAATTACCAACAAGAGGAATATTTCAATATTGATGTATTTAAAGTAAGATTAAAGTTTATTTTCTCTCGGTGACACCTATCATACTTTATTTACTTAACAGACAGTAAAAATCTAATTGCATAGCAAGTGAAGACTTTATCACCACTCCAGATAAGATGTGCATTTTGACACAAAAAATACTGAAAAGTAAACATTTTTTTCATATTTCTTCATGAAAATGCATTTCGCTGCAAGACACTGGACCTGTCTCACTGAGTTACTACTTATAAATCTCTTACTTTCATAGTGCCAGGCAAGAAAGAGTATCAGGAAATATTTTTCTTATTGCTCCAAAATGTATGTTGTAGGTATACATTTGAATTGCCTCTCTGTGGTGCTTCTAAAGAGTACCCAAAGCATACGTTTTCATGAAGTAATAAGAAAAGAAATCAATACATTCTGACTGATGAAAGCACCCTATCTGGGGCTATGTAACACCTTTTTATTAAGAAAAATAACAACATTTAAAATGGATCCTTGTCTTATCTAGGTACTGCAACACAAAAAAGCATTTTACAGCAGTGACAATTTTTTATAACAACATTTATTCTGATAATATGGCTTCCAGAGAAATGCTATTCGAAAAAGTACTAAAAATGAATTTTTCAAGAGATGTTAAGAATGATGATAATTCTGGGATCATTTTCTTCAATTCTCCATAAAAATATATTTTGAGGGTATTCATTAAAAGCATCTTGGCATGGTGCTTCTAATGAGAACCCACAACATATGTTTTTATGGAGAAATAAGAAAAATTAAACTCCTCCTAAATGACCACTCTTGACTTTTTTGTAGTTTTTACTAGTCCATGAAAATTTTTAATAGTTTCAGAATCTTAGTGGACTGAATCTTGATGCTTTGATGATAGTGCAAATGAAAAGTCATTTAACACATTGTATACTGAATAAACTCTCCCACACTATATAATGGAAGAGTCCAAATTCATTTTTAGGTATGTCTGGCCATGAGATTTACATATTCCTGGAGAAAAATGGCTAAACTATTTGCAAACAGTGGAGACCCTGATCAGATGCTGCATTCTGCAGCATCTGATCTGAGTCTACACTGTTTGCCAAGTACCCTTTTACGGGTCTCCCAACTACAATGGATTAAACTGATTTCCATGCTAGGGGTTGAGGTGGAGTAATATACTTTCTCATGTAGAATCTTCCATCTACATGGTAAATTCACATCAAATTTGGTTTCTATTTTGATGTAAAGATGATGTACATTTATTAGAGAGTTGGGCTTTGGATGTTGGACTGGCAGGTTAGATTGTTTACATATGGGGACTGGACTGGAGAATCATCCTCTGCACACAGGAATTAGACTGAATGCTTCAATAATAGGGAGGAGAGTCTTATATTTATGACCAAATCTTAGACAAACTTATGATTTACAAAGAGACGAAAATAATTACCGTATTCTACCTAATTACCACACTGTGCGCTTAGGTTTTTCAGAATTACTGGGAACACTCAGTTGTGCTAAAATATGAATCTACCTACTAAGGGTACACTATAAAAAATCAGAAAAGGATTTATTTGATGATTATAATGCGATTTTTTCCTGATTTTCTTATAAAGGCATATGTTGTGGGTACTCATTTGAATTGCATCGACAAGTCGATGCAATTCAGATGAGTACCCACAACATATGCCTTTATAAAGAAGTAAAGAAAAAGTACATTGGCTGTAATCTGAAGACTACGGAATTTCTTGACTGTGCGCTTATAGGGGTATGTGCAGTAATTAGATCGAATACGGTAGATTTGTTTTTAATTTTCCACTAACTAATGATTCAAAGGGAGTGCATCAGACAATGAATTTTGAAAACGGTCAAATCCTGCGTAATCCCACTGTCCCTCCTCTGAAGGAAACCAGTGACAGAGCCACATACCTACATGTACATAACATTTAACTTGACTGTATAGCGAAATAAATCAATATGAAACACTTATGGAACCATATAAAGATGACTGGATGCCCAGGCAGGTGACTGGAATACAGAATTATGGTATACAGATGGATATTTGTGTCTGTATGTAGATTAGATCAGGTATAGTCTATAACTATTTCATTTCAATCTGTTAAAGTACTTGTAGAAAGTTATGCTTGGAATTAATCTTTAATGCTTAGCATGCTGGGTAAAGACAGTGCATGCACTAACTGTCGAATTCAGGAAGTCCAAGGACTTCCTAATTCTAATATCTGGAAGTCCAGGTATTCAAATTGTTTCTCTCACTTCCAAACATTTAACCTCCATATTCTTAAACTCTCATTTATGAAGTAAAACTGCCATTTTTAAGCTAAACAACATATAAATTCTTCCTATAAAGGTCAGATATCTTTAAAACTTGGGAGTCCCTGACTTCCTGGCACTGATTTTGGAAGTCCTGGGGCAATTTTTGGGAGTCTCTGACTCCCAGACTGTAAAGATTTCAGCAGACATTTTGATTTCTTTTTATTTTTCACAGAAAATAGGCTTTGACATTCCATGCAAATTGTCTCCAATAGCAAAGCCTATTTCTGGGAAAAATAAGAAAAAATATCAATTAGCCCAGAGAGTGGTAACATTTAAAGTGCCAATCACAACTGCAGCCGATGACTGTTAGAATATTTCTTTTTCAGAGAAAATAAGTCTTAACATTTCATGTGAACTGTCTGTCTGTCTGTGTCAAGATCTACTTTCATTGAAAAAAAAAAATATATATATATATATATATATATATATATATATATATATATATATATATATATATATATATATATATATATATATATATATATATATATATATATATATATATATATATATATATCAGAATGTCATCTGCTGTAAAGTTTGCTCTGTGCTTTAAGGGTTAGGTGACAATCCTATTTCTTCATTAATATTCTGATCTTGGAACTGGGTTGGCTATGTATTCACTATTAGGATTGACTTAATTTTCAGTCAATCTCTTTTCAAAAGCAGTATAAAGCCCAAAACTACATGCCATACAGATAAGACGGAGTATCAAGTAACCAGTTTTCTTATTTCTCCATTTTAACATATTGGTGTGGCACTTCTAATGAGTACCCGCAATGTATGTTTTCATCAAGAAATAAGAAAAATACTAATACTTTTTCAATGAAAAAAGTGTCTTATCTAAAGCTATGCAGTATGATTATGACATTTGTTTTTTCACATATGGCTAACTCAGAGAGCTTCGCTGGCCAGATAGTTACAGTGTCTAGTTTGAAGAACCTTAGGATGGCAGAAGTCAATCTGCAAAGAAAGTCAAACCCAATTTTCTGGGACAAACTATGATAAGAAAACTTCATTAAATTGTCATCTGCTGAATTTGCCCAAAGAGTTTTAAAAGTTAACCCCCATCCACTGCCCTATTTTCTGTCCCACTTGCATGTATTTGGCATTTAGATTCTGTTTGTTTGTTTGTTTGTGTTGAGGTTTTAGGACCCAGTCAACCCAATGGGGTCATGTCGAGCGTGGCCAGTTTACCTAACCACACGTTTACTGGGCAGGCTTAGTCCTCTAAGCGTTAACCAGTATTGTGCACATTCTTTTAGATTCAGTAATACAGGCTTTTATCATAATACTAAAACTATTTTCAGACAACCAACTATATATGTGTTGATTGACTCCAAATGTCATACAGAAGCATTTTCAAATTCATAATTGTCAGTCTCATCTATGTCTTCATACCTTAAATGGGAAATTTAAAATAAAATGGCTAAATTATTTGCAAACAGTAGTGACACTGATCAGATGTCACATTCAAATTTAAGGACAAATATGGTAAAGAGTGATGGTGTGCCAATATTTAGGTCAAATATGGTTGGTATTGGACTGAATGCTTATGTCATGGTCCCTTGTCATCCCTTTATTAGTGCAGCCAGCTGCACAGTGAACAGTTGCAACAACCAGTTGGCATTAAATTTTCTCTCGACGCTGATGGTCAGCTTTGTGTTTTCTGGTCCATTAGTGGGGTTTTCATAGCTGACAGTGTGGCTATCAGGTAAATGCTTTGTAATTTCTCCACAAAAAAAAATAAGGTTGTGGATACTCATTAGAAGTGTATCCGCAAGAGGCTTCTGAGTAGCCACAACGTGTTTTTTTGTGGAGAAATAAGAAAAATATTAACCCATACAAGCTTAGCATCCCATAAAAGGGACATTTGCAAACAGTATAGACCCAGCTCAGATGCCACAGAATGCGTTTTCTGATCTGGGTCTATTCTGTTTGCATTAAGTTCAGAAATTTCTACAAAACATAATAAAAACTAACCAGACACCCCTTATATATGAAATGGAACTGTCCAAACAGATATGGTAGAAGAGTCCACTCGGCTTATGTGGGTTAATAATTTTGGCTGAAAAAAAAAAAGTACCTCATCTGGAGCTAAGGAATCTTCTCACAGCAAATTATCTGTGTGATGTGATTCTAATAAATACTCATAAGATTTGTTTTGGTGCAAATATAAACCTTTAACCCTAAATGTCATGCTGAATAAATTAAGATGCCATGCCCATTTCCAATTTTCAGCCGTCAGATTACTTGGTCCAGGTTGTTGATATAAATTTATAAAGTCACATACTGAATGACAAACAGTGCAGATCAAGATCAGTTGGCTTCTTCAGAAGCCAACTGATCTGGATCTACACTGTTTGCAAAGACAGGGTATATCCGGGTTCAGCAGGACAAGGGTTCATATGTTCTAATTATTCCCTTTATATGGAGCTATGATTACATGACTCATTATACCTTATCACTCTCTATAGGAAATTCAGACAACAAATGGCATTTTTCATGTATTTCCTAGGAAATAGGGTGATATGTTGTTCAAACTCTCTCCAAAGGAAACAGTTTCAATAAAATGATAAACCCTTTTTTTTTTTTGTAAAATATTTGGGGAAAAAAGTACTGTAAAATGTCTACTGACATTTAAATTCAGAATGCTAAAGGTTGAGTACTGAATCCACTGATCCACCTATGTCAATGAAAGGTGGCATAAAATTGGCTGATCTTTCTTGAATGGATACTTTGGTTAAAATCAGGGTTGAAGTATTATGATGCAGTGCAGTTCAAGTACTTTATGGGACTGACTTTATTTACTTTGTATACACATGGTTCTCAATATGGCATGTGTTTCAACCAAAAAGTATTGAATTTTTCTTATTCCTCCATGAAAACATGTTATGTTACTCATTAGAAGTGCCTCATTGAGGCACTTCTAATGAGTACCCACAATATATGTTTTCCTGGAGAAATAAAAAAAATATTGTCCTGATTAGTGATGCACCCTCTTATCTGAGGGTATGTATACATTAACTGCTGTACTTAAGGAAAAAACATAATAAAAATTGGGTAATAAAAGCACTTATATTTACAGAAAGACAAAGAAAAAAAAATGAAGGGTTCTGGAATTGAACATGAAACTCCGGCAATGCCATGCTAATTAGATGCTTGGTATTTTATAATCAGGATACTCTTTAAAGCAGACTACTTTAGTTCAGATGTATTCAATCCTTTTTTTTCTCCCCAAAATGAAGAAAATATACTGGACTTAGTCCAAATAGGGAAAGATTCTTCATTTATGTATGTTAGAAAAAGTTTAACTGAGCATGCATGAATATTGTCACCTTCAATGGTTGGCCACCCAACTTGTTATTTATCAGTCTTTGTTTTTGTAAAACTTTTGGACAAATATTAAAATGCATTTTAATATTTGTCCTAAAGTTTTACATCTTTTTATAGAATATCGTTGTACAAAATTGTTACTATCAGAAATTAGTTTTTCTCTAGAGTAGCTAAATCACACAGCCTAACATACCTAAAATTGACATTAGGCTCTTTCAATATATAGTGTGGGGAGAGTTTATTCAATCTAAAATGGGAATACATTTTGATGTGTCTAAAAACTGCCAGATGACCCTTTTTTGATCTTATTAGGATTCTCTCCTCAAGAGGAGTGAGTTAGTTTCATTATCATAGGACTCAAGCAATGGCAATTTGACTCCCTATTTTCAGATGCAGTTACTTATTATGACACTAGATGAAACACTGCTGGGAGTTCTCTAAAAGGCATTTCTAAAGAGTAACCACTGCATATGTTTTTGTGGCTAAACAAGGAAAATATCAACTGTTTTGGCTGAAAAAATATCTGGAGCTATGTTAGTAATGACTAAAGCAAGAAGGCACCTCAAATAGCTTAATATTCAAACAGCAATTACTCTTCCAGTGGCAGTCTTGTTTTTTATTCTTCTCAATAAATAAATACCCATTCAAACCACCTTGATATACAACTTCAGGGTCACAGCAGTTAAAACATTTAACTGTAATGCAATATATTTTCTGTGAATACTTAAATAATTTTCACTATCATGACAAAGTAATTATCTTGTTTTTCAAGTTTAGTAAAATCCTGGATTTAATTCCAGCTAGTCCCTGCTTTTACAACTCCTTCAACAGTATGTTAATTGTACTACTAAATCATGCATCCAGATAAGGGCTTTTTTTTTTTTTTTTTCCCAAGCAAATATTTCTTATTGTACTATAGCTCCAGATAAGATAGGGTAGTCTTATCTTATTTTTCTTATTTCTCCACAAAAACATGTTGAGTACCAACAACATCTATAATACAATACAACATTGCACATACAATAAATGCTTTTATCGTCAACCATGCCCACTTACACCGTACCTCATGCTATTAACTTTTAGAATATTCTCCTGTCTTAACCCATTGTATACTGAATAGACTCTCCCACAATATATATTGGAAGAGTCCAATGTCAATATTAGGTATGTCCAGCTATGAGATTTACATAATTATTCCTATAGAGGAAAATGGCTAAACTGCAAACAGTAAAGACCCTGATCAGATGCCGTATTCTGCAGCGTCTGATCTGGGTCTGCACTGTTTGCCAATTACCCTTTTAAGGGTCTCCAGACTACAATGCGTTAAAGAATCTACCCAGTGGGCAAATGACCTTTATACAATGTCGCATCAATGTCGATGCAATGTCAGGACATTGCATCAACATTGATACGACATTGTTTCAACATTGTGTGTCCCCTGGGTACCGTAGCTCCAGATAAGACGCTTTGTTCAGCAAAACAGTACTGATATTTTTTCTTATTTCTACATATGTTGTGTATACTCATTAAAAGCACCACACTGAGGTGCTTCTAATGAGTACCCACAGCATATGTTTTGAAGAGAAATAAGAAAAAAATATTTCACCTGATACCTTCTCTCATCTGGCACCATACTGCTCAGGTCCAGCAGTTTTAAGACACATTAACAGGCAGTAAAACCTAAAATTTTAGCCTTTGTCCTGCTGAATAAATTAATTTAGCCACACGCATTTGTGACTGTCAACTAATCCAATTACTTGATATAATGTATTCATTCACTTAAAACTACATGACAAACAGTATAGATCCTGATCAGATGGCTTCTGAAGAAGCCATCTGATCTGGATCTACACTGTTTGCAAAGGTAGGGGTTGTCATGATCAGCAGGATAAGAGTTAGGACAAAAATGGTAAAAGGCTTAGCTCCGGATAATGCCCTTTTTCTGCCAAAAAGTACTGATATTTTCTCATTTTTCCACAAAATCGTATGTTGTGGTATTCATTAGAAGCTCCTCAGAGACACACTTCTAATGAGTACCCAGAACTTATGTTTTCTGAAGAAATAGGACAAATAATTTCCTGGTACCCCTTATTATCTGGAGCTATAAATAAAGAGTGAATAAATATGTGTAAATATGGTACTGGCAAACAGCCTACACTTCGTTCAATAGGTGGTTTTCTACAAGCATTCCAGCAGTCTTTCTCTGAAATTGGCTTTTAAATAAACTCCGAATCACTTCCCCCTTCCTCCAGCCCCTACTACTGTCCCTATATTGTAACATGTTATGGTAAATGTCTAAAATGTCTGAAATCTTTGCATTCCAACGTCTCTGGCACACTGACATATTATATGCTAATAGTGCAGAGCCACATATCAGATTGGCTGAAGGCAATCTCATCAGGGTCTACACTGTAGTGATGCAATTTTAAAAAAATACAATAATATATGTATAGACTATTTACTGTAATTAGATTACATCCTTATATAATGTATTTATCCTAAGTATTGGGACACCTTAAGTGTGTACCATACTACCTCAAAAACATTCTAGACATATAGAAACAGTGTAGAACCGGCTCAGACACTGCAGAATAATCTGCAATATCTGGTCTGGTACTACACTGTTTGCACAGTTCTGTCTGTCCCATTACCTAGGGTTATTATGGTATATTTTGTCTGCTTGTGACACAGTTCCAGACAAGGCAGTTCTTTTTTAACTTATCAGGAGCACTGTAAAGAATTCATCATCATTCTTGTTCTTTCATGTTGCATAAAACCATCTTCATTGTTTATAACAAATCCATGAAATCTCTCAGATCATCAGTAGTTTGTTTTAACCCTTAAAATGCTAATCACAACTGCAGCAGACAACATTTTTTTTTTTTTTTTTTTTTGAGAAAAATAAGGACTAGCATTTCATGTGAATTGTCTGCTCAGCAGACAATTCACATGAAATGCCAAACCTTATTTTCTGGGAATAATAATGAAAAAATTTTGTTTGTCATCTGCTGCAGTTTTTCTTGGCGCTATATGGGTTAATATAGGTAAGCCCAGACAAATGGGCATGTTCTTCTAAATATATTTCTTAGTATTATAGCATTAAGAATCATCTTGGGGTACTCACTGAAACTGACTCAGATAGGCAATTCAAATGAGTACATACAAGATATAGATTGTACTCAGCTAGCTGTTATCACATTTTGATTTATCACCTTATCTGGAACCATAAATATGTTTACAGTGTATTTAACAAACCTTGGCCTAAAATATCTTCTTCACAGACCCTAAGTGTTAAGACAGACAGGTCTGAGCAAAGAGTCCAAATCATATGAAGCAGAATGTAGCACCTGATCTGGATCTACACTGTTTGCCATTCATCCAACTGGTTTTTCGACACATCAACAGGTAGTAAAATGGATTTGTTCAAACTTTAAAGAAAATATGGTAAGGAGTTAAGGTGTCCAATTATTATGGGTAAAAACGGTAGTTTTTCTTTAGACATTTCTTTCCTGGTAAGACATCACTTCTAAATCATGTGGTGGGTACTTAGTTAACATATCTCTTGATAAGGCTCTTTTTTCAACCAAAAAGTATCTATAAATTTCTTATTTCTCAACAAAAACATATGTTGTGGGTACTCAATAGAAGCACCTCGCCGAGGCGCTTCTAATGAGTACCCACAATGTATGTTTTTGTTGAGAAATAAGAAAATTATTTACCTGATACCCACTCTTATCTGGACCTATGCCTGAATGATCAGAAGTGCCTTGGTAAGGCACTGCTATTGAGTACCCATAACATGTTTTCATGAAGAAACAATCAATAAATCGGTTGCAAAAAAAACAAAAAGAAAAAAAAAAAGGTGTCTTATCTGGAGCTATGACATGCAGCCCAAATAAAGCTGCACTTCAGACAAAGCAATTTATAGTTTCAACCCTTGTCATGCTGAATAAATTAAGAAGCCATGCCCACTTCTAATTTTCAGCCAATCAGAATACTTGATCCAGGTTAGTGACACAGTCACATACTTAATGCAAACCAGTGTAGATCCAGATCAGTTGGCTTCTGAAGAAGCCAACTTAGCTGGATCTACATTGTTTGTCAGTACAGGGCATATCCGGGCTTTGTTGAACCAGGGTTAACAATCAAGACTTGCAGTTTTATGGTGTGAAGGGTAATAATAAATGCACTTGTTAAATTTAACTTTTTTTTGTTTAACATACCCTTGACAAATGAAATATGCTTGCCTAATCAATCCATATATTAATGCTGAAGAATTAAACCTAAAAGAGCCAAGCAAACATTTAGCAGATAACAATTTTTAAAAAAAAAATTATTTTCATAGAAAAGACCTGACTAATCATCTGAATCGTCTGCTAGCAGACAATTTATGTGATGTCAAGCCATGCTTTCTCATGTCATCTGCTACTGTTGTAACTGGCACTTTAAGGGTTAACCCATGTCCTGCAGAACCCGAATATACACTGCCTTCACAAACAGTGAAGATCCAGATCAGTTGGCTTCTAAGAAGCCAAATGATCTAGTGTAGATCCAGATCAGTTGGCTTCTAAGAAGCCAAATGATCTGGATCTGCACTGTCAATAAGTATTCAAATTGGTATCATCAACTTGAATCTAATGATCTGACTGGCTGAAAATTAGAAGTGGGCGTGGTATCTTAATAATAATTTATTCAGCAGGACAGGGGTTTAAGCAGGAAGGACCTCTTCTTCCTCCTCTTCTCAGACCTACAACTACCTCTCTGATTTGGGCTTGGTCATAAGAAAATTAGCCTTATGCTACACCTAAGCAGTGAAAGCCTACACCAGACTGTACAACAGTCTTGATTTTCTACATTATATAGAGCCGAAACAGCAGAAAAAACTCTTTCAGACATATGTGTCCAGCAAAGATTCAGCTTAGTTTGCACATTTGCGCAGCCTTATCAGAATCTTCACTGGCCAAGGATGCAAAGTTTCTTCATGCAGACAACTAACTCTGATCAGACTGCCCAGACGCATAGGCTTATCTGAGTTCGCTGGGAGCACATACAGTAAATGTCCTAAAATTTCGAACACCAAGGTTGCCAATAAAATGGCATATGCAAACAATGCAGACCCAGATCAGACTGCTCCTTCAGGAGCAGTCTGATCTGGGTCTGCATTATTTGCTATTCAATCAAGTATTTTAAGAAAAAACTACATAAAAAGCAAAATTTTGGCAAAAAAAATAGTATGGAATAAAGTGTTCAAAATTTAAGGACATTGACTGTATCCAAAGATATGTTTTCCTATGTTATGGCACTTATAAGGCATGCTAAGTGAAAAGGTGTCAAGAATATTCAAAATGTGCAGATTCAGATCATCTTGCACAGCCAGTCTCACAAGGATATTTAGCCTCTGTCTAGACATTCTATAGACTCCATTGATTCTATCAGCAGATATTGAAGGGCCTGATCAGACTGGTCTTGTCTGGGCCTTCTCTGTCTGCAGTAAAGACCATAGTTCCAGATAAGAGGGTGTATATAAATAATAATTTTCTTATTTCTCCAAGGAAACGTATGTTGTGGGTACTCATTTGAAGCCCCTCAAACAGACATCCTGCTGAACCCGGATCTGTCTTGCCTTTGCAGACAATGTAGATCCAAATCTGGACCTGGATCTGCACTGTTTGCCATTCAGTACTTGTTTCAACAACCTGAAACAAGTAATCTGATTGGCTGAAAATTAGAGTGGGCATGGCATCTTAATTTATTCAGCAGGACAAGGGTTAATAATATGCTTAGCACTCTGACTTAGTAACTTCCAAATGGTACTTGTCCTAAATTCTGTACAAGGGTTGTAATGCACACTGTAGTGTCTGATCAGGGACTACACTTTTGGTACTCTTCAAGCTGCTTTTCGATGAAATAACAGGTAGTAGAAAGAAATTGTTCAAATATTAGGACAGGTAAGTCAAGGAATTTAAAACAGGGATATTTCTGGAATGGGTCAACCTGTTTAGTAAGTTTGTTTGTTTGTGTTGAGCTTTTATGGCCCAGTCAACCCAACGGGGTCATGTCGAGCGCGGTCAGTTTACCTAACCACACACGTTTACTGGGCAGGCTTAGTCCTCCAAGCGGTTAACCAGTATTGTGCACATTCTTTCGCCAGAAACTGACAACTGCCCTTCTTGAATCAGCGGAAGGGAGAGAATGATCGTAGAAAATATTTCATGATCAATCTCCACGAAAGAATGTTGCCGACCTCGGCGGGGGTTGAACCCGAGACCTCCTGGTCTCCAGTCGGACGGCGCATCCAACTGAGCCACCGAGGCCGGCTCCTGTTTAGTAAGGGAATATTTAGCAACAGAATGCATCTGATTTTATTTTTGGCAGGGGCCCTATCAGAAACAATACAAATCTGGTGTTTATTTTGTTCTACCATAGGCATTAAGGATTCCAGGGATGAGTTGCATAAGCCTTGATAAGGCGAGCGTTACAGGGCACTTCGTAGCGCTTCGCTATGCAACGGTACATTACCAAAAAGCGCTTTGTGGCACTTCGTAACTGTGTTTGGAGCTGCCTCGCTGTCTGAACCAGAACGTTGCATAGCAACCAGACAAAACAACATGGCAGTGTCCAACATAGTCAGTGCCCGTTTTAAGAAATTAAATGTTTGGGTTTTTTTGTTGTTGTTGTTTTTGATCTTGAACGAAGTGCATTGTGCATTAATGACCATGGAACACAAAACCAATCGCTGAAGCAAGCACCGCTAGCTTTTTACGAGAAATTCCATTTGAAAATCGTGTCATTTTGGCAGACATATTAAAAAGCACTCCCATCAAACGGATCGTTGCATAGCAAGAACAAATCGCTACAGAGTGCTACTTGAAAGCGCTTTCCTTATGCAACTCACCTCTGGGCCCACCTATTTTTCCCAACGGCCTATCAAATTTTCTAATGGCCCATCAAATTTTTGAAAAAGAAAAATGCACAGAAATGAACAGGACGTGGGTCCATACTAATTTTTAGACAGAAATATCCCTGGAGTTAAGGTACTCCAACATGGTTGACCAGTTCAATCAGTTCATGAATAATGACCTTACCTTGTAAATGCTGAATCTGCATCTGTATGCCTCCACCTCCTGGTTTCCTTGACCTTCCACCATCAGGGGCAGCGCCCTGCGGGGACAGGGGGCCAGCACTGTCCCTGGGGCTGAAGCTTCCTGACTGTGACAATGAGTCCAAGGAACTCGCCTGGCTAATAGCCGGACTTCGGCGCTCCATCTTTATTTGTCTTCTTTAGTTTCCTGTCACCTGACACTGCACTATGTCACATTACCAAAACTGCATGATGAAATGTCCAAAGCACCTTTCACTCAAAACATTGGTGAACTACATTGGCTCTTTACATCTTGATGTCCCCTTTAAAAAAATGGAAAACAAGGATTAAACATTGAACCCATTTACATGAGTAAACTCCTCTATCACAACTCTTTGGACCAATCTATTTCCAATAGTAGGGTGTCTGGTTAGTTTTTATTATTACAATCTTTTATAGAAATTCCTGTAGTTGATGCAAACTGTGTAGACCCTGATCAGATGCTGCATCTGAGCTGGGTCTGCTGGGGGTCTCTAGACTAAAATGGATTAAAGCACCAAGCAAAATTTGTAACAGAGTACATTCTAAAATTTCATCTTTTTTATTTTTCAGATAAAGTAAGTATTGACATTTCATGTGAATCATCTGCCTAGCAGACAGTTTACACGTAATTTCAAGATCTGTTTCCTCAGAAAAATAAAAAAACAAATAAAAATTGTTGCTTGCTGCATCTGTGAATGGTACTTAATAGGTTAATTCACGACAACCTCGTAGTAAGGCCTTGGTGGCTCAGTTGGATGCGCCGTCCGAATGGAGACCAGGAGGTCACGGGTTCAACCCCCTTCGTGGTAGGCGACATTCTTTCGTGGAGATTGATCATGAAATATTTTCTACGGTCATTCTCTCCCTTCCGCTGATTCAAGAAGGGCAGTTGTCAGTTTCTGGCAAAAGAATGTACACAATACTGGGTAGCCACTTAGAGGACTAAGCCTGCCCAGTATATGTGTGGTTAGGTAAACTGACCATGCTCTTGACAAGTCATTTTTTTTTTTTTTTTTCCCAACCACAAAATACCAATACTTTCCTTTCTTTCTACAAGAAAAACATGCCACTCTATGGAAATATTGAGGTCGGAAAACACAAAATGCCCAACAGTTTAGTAGTTCAAACAATAGGTTTTATCACAACCAAACGCTCTAAAAGCACATGGTATTTTCAAGACTAAAAGTACAAAATCTAAAGCCATTTATATCCCAATGTTTTTGACAGCTTTCACCAAATAAGACCTGACATTTTCAGTTTTCTCTTGAACACAGGCACCTAAGGTTGTGAATAACAAATTCACATCTCCAAACATTAAATGCCAATCGAATCTGCAGCAGACAACATTCTAAAATATTTTTGTTTTATTTTCAAGAAAAAAAAAATACGGCTTGAAATTTCATGTGACTAATAATAAAAAATGCTGCACTTGGAAATGCAATGTCAAGCCTTATTTTCTTCAAAAAAATAAAACAAATTGTAAAGAATGTCCTTTGCTGTTTTTGTGGCTGGTACTTTCAGGGTATTCAGTTTAACCTTTCTCTTGCCGAGCACGACATGCCCTGTCTCAGCAAACAGTGCAGATCCAAATCAGTTGGCTGCCAACTGATCTGGATCTGCATTGTTTGTCATTAAATATGTGAATTTCTATCAAAAACTAGAATCAAGTAATCTGATTGGCTGGAAATTAGAAGTAGGCGAGGCATCTTAATTTATTCAGCAAGGCAAGTGTTAAGGGGAACAGATATATTTTCAAGGGAGGCAACTCTTTCTAAACTGTTTTGCCTCCCTTGTAAAAATGGCAAAAATCTGCCAAGTGTTCAGTCCTTTTAAATAATAGCAGAAAGTATTTTATTGTTTTGTATTTCCTCCTGAAAGTATGGCTTGACATTTCATGTGAACTGTTTTCTTCATAAGAATGCTACACATGAAATTTATTGAAGGCTAAAAATCCTGTTTTTCTGAGGATAATTCGTGTATTGGAAAATTTTAATTTCATTATCATGAAAATATGTTGTGCCAGCTTAAAGGATTCACTCTCTTTAACCTTTACCACTTTATAGGCATATTCAGCAGACAACAAATTAATATTTTTCTTATTTTTACCAGGAAACAGACTCTGACCTTCCATGCGATGACAATTTGCATGGAAGGTCTAAAAAGTCTTTTTTCTGGGAAAAATAAGATAATTATTTTATAATGATTTTTAGCCAGAGTGCTAACCGTTAAACAGTATTAGATAACACATACTGTAGTTATGATTACTAATTATTATACAGTCCCTAAAATTTAAACAGTCCATTTTACAGCCTGTTGTGTGTCAAAAAAAAAAGGCTAAAAGAGTGGCAAGCAGTGTTGACACTGATTGGATGCTGTTTTCCTATCAATACTGTTTGCTCAGGCATATATTTCCTAAAATTTAGGATAAACACTATAAAACACATAATTACTATATACATTAACTCTCTTTGCATGCTGGGTAAATTTTGCATGCTTTTTTGTCATCTGCTGATTTTTTTTTAAAATTAACTTTTTCAAATTAAAATCTTTCAGGAATACCATCAGAGTGTCAAACAGTTTAGAAATACCATCAGAGTGTCAAACAGTTTAGAAATACCATCAGAGTGTCAAACAGTTTAGATTCAGATCAGGCCCGACAAAATGTCGACCTGGTTCCAAACTGTTTGCAAAAGATATCAGCAGACATCAAAAGTCACCACCAGTAGGGAAAGAGTTAATGCTTAGATCGCTGGGTAAAATTTTCAGCAGATGACATATTGAACTATTTTTCCTATTTTTTCCAGAAAACAGGATTCGACATTTCATGCAAATTGTGGAAAATAAAAATATCAGCAATTCATTGTCTGCCGAATTAACCCAGAGAGTGGTAAAGGTTAAAACAAATTCCTACATGAATTTTTAATCACACTGACTTATTGGGTAAGAAGATAATTATGATTAATGTTCTACAGCTTTTACTAAAAAAAAAAAAAAAACTCAAAAACTACATTTTCTTTATAAAAATTAAACAAACAAAGAAAACAAACATTTAAACAATCAAAAAAATATATATTGTAAGAAGATAATTATGATTAATGTTCTACAGCTTTTACTAAAAAAAAACAAAAAAAAAACTCAAAAACTACATTTTCTTTATAAAAAACAAAACAAAACAAAGAAAACAAACATTTAAACAATCAAAAAAATATACATATTACTACCCTACTCTAGAAAGCTCTTTTTCAAACAAAAAGAATTGATATTTTTCTAATTTCTCCATAAAAACATATGTTGTGGTACTCACTAGAAGTGCTTCACTGAGGCACTTCTTATGAGTACCCAAACATATGTTTTCATGGAGAAATAAGAAAAAACATTTAACTGATACCCCTTCTTATCCAGATTTATGTACTGCTTTCACATTTTTGTCCTACATGTAAATCTTAACCCTTGCATAAATTAAGATGCCACACCCACTTCTAATTTTCAGCCAATTACATCACTTGGTCCTGGTTGTCGCTACAAATTCACATTATCAATGACAAACAGTGCAGATCCAGATCAAGCCAACTGATCTGGATCTACACTGTTTGCTAAGACAGGGATGTCATGTTCAGCAAGAGAAGGGTTAAATATTCAGTTGGAACTGCTTCAATCATCTTGACCTACATCATACTTAGTAAAATTAATCAAGGTCTGCACTGTTTGCCATTCTTCCATCACAATTTTAAGCATCAACAGGCAGTCAAATGGACTGAAATACCTATGAAAATATATTGTTTTTAGACAGGATCATACCTATGGAAAATGACTAAAAATGCTAAAAATTCTGTGAATGTCTCCAAAATGTTCAGATCAGACAATATCCTCTTGAAGATTATTTACAATGATTATAATTTTACCTCAATATAGCTTCAGGTAAGTGTCAATATCAGGATCTGTTTTTCTTATTTCTCTGTGAAAACATAGTGTTGCATTAAGTAAACACGCCTATTCAAATATATAGAAAATATCCCCGCCAAAAACTGAAAATTTTCTGATAAAAAAATTCTGATATATTCCACATTTCTGCTCAAAACATAGATTGTGGGTACTCGTTAGAACCACCTCACTGAGGCTGTTCTAACGGGTACCCACAATCTATGTTTTTGAGCAGAAATAAGAAAATAATGTATACCCCTGTAAACCCCAGTTTTACTGCATAAAAGTGGGGTTTAAGGGGGTCAACATTATATAGGCATGTTTTCGTGATGTGGGTAATCATTAGAAACACTTCACTGAGGTGCTTCTAATGAGTATCACTTTTCATGGAGAAATAGGCAAAATATAAAAACAAATTTGGCTGCATGTTCTGGAGTCACACCTTAAGCAAAACTACATGATCAACAGCCCTGCAATTTATACAATATAGTACATCTTACATTCAACTTCTTGTCGGCATCCACAGCAATTTAATCACAGTTTTGAGAAAGTTTTTAAAGTTTTAACAACTCCTAATCCCATACACTAGACATAAAATCAGAACTTTCTTCTGTATTTATCAAAACTAACAAGACATCAAGTACACCTAATCGATATATAAGCATATTTATGTCACCGTCCTTCCTTTTAAAGAACCTGTCCTTTTCATTTCAGAAAATATGGGCCGTGTCAAGCAAAAAAGTGTCTTCAAATTAACATGTGTAAAATGCACAGATTCAGATTCATCCAACACATGGTCAAAGTCTCATCCCGGCATTTGCTTTCCATTGACACATTCTACAGTGTCCAATGACTCTGTTAGCAAACAGCAAAGGGCCCAAATGCACAGGCTGATCTGGGCCTTTGCTGTCCTTAAATGCCCGAAGACACATTTTATCAATGCACGGCCCATATGATATTAAGACTTCTTTCAAAATAAAAGACAACTTTACGTGCGATCTTTTACATTACTAAATCAACTGATTCAAGCTAAAGGGTACCTTATACATAGCTCTCTTTTTTTTTCAACCAAAACGTTTTGAGGACTTTCTTATTTCTTCATGAAAACACAAATTGTAGGTACTCATTTGAGGTGCCTTGGAATGTGCTTCTAATGAATACCACAACATGTTTTCGTGGAGAAAAATGAAAAATATTCATCTGGATAAACTTTATAACATGAGCTATTTAAATAATATTTATACACAGCTCCAGACAGAAGGAGTACCTATATAAATATTTTCATTATTTCTGCACAAAAACTTATGTTGTGGGTACTCATTAGAAGTGCCTCATTGAGGCACTTCTAATGAGTACCACAACATATATTTTCATGGGAGAAATAAGAAATATATCTATACTTTTTGCTTAAAAACTGTCTGCAGCTATGAAATAATACTATGATCAGCCCATACACCCACACAGTCTCATCAGTCTGTTTTTGTAACATACAAAATACACTCTTACATAATCTACCTAGTGAACAGCACAGACTCTTACTAGACTGATGGCGCCAGCCAGATTGTATAGTCTTATCTGATTTTCTCCTTTGACATATGCTGTTAGGTACCTTTGCCAATATAAGGTAACAGTACCTTGATGGTACATGTGAAAATATCAGACCAAAATCGGCCAGAACATCCAAAATGTCCCATCAACGCCTACAGTCCTATACATAGATATTGCAACATACAAAATATCCTAAAGAAGAGCCTTTAACCCATTGTATACTGAACAGAATCTCCCACACTGTAAATTGGAAGAGTCCAATTTCAATTTTAGGTATGTTTGGCTATGAGATTTAGATATACCTATAGAAAAATGGCTAAACTATTTGTAAACAGTGGGGACCCTGATCAGACGCCGCATACTGCGGCATCTGATCTGGGCCTGCAGTGTTTGCCAATTACCCGTTAAGGGGTCTCCCGACTACAATGGGTTAAGGGTGTAGCCTCTGTTTAGACTGTGTGAATTAACAACCTGATCTAGGACTACCAGGACCCATACAAGACATGAAGGCAAAATGGTGCCTTTTTTTATTCAACCGAGTTCAAATCTCATGAATCTAATTGAATCAAACAGAATACCTGCTTTTCAAGCAGCTTAATATCAGTGCATATTTCACAAAAAAAGTTTGAAAGTCAGCCAAGTTTAATTTTTGTCTGTCGAACCTAGATATTTCATCAAAGATGATTTTGTTTACGTGGAGTGATCTGCTCCAAGCCCTTATAACAAGATTTGGGCTTGCAAACTGTGCTGTACAATAACACCACTATTACATATCTTTGGAATTTGGATTTCTTTAAGTGTGGTGATTCAAATACAAATTTCTGAATACATTTTTCAATCTGAAACTAACTTGATTTTACATGCTAAAATTCTATTATAGAGGCATCAGTACAAGCAGTTATAGACTGGGACATGTACCATACTCTCCCATATTAATGCTTTGCATGCTTGGTGAAAATTTCAGCAGACAGCCTTTTAAATTATTTCTTTTATTTTTCCCAAAAAACAGGTTTTGACATTTCATTCAAATTGTCTCTATTAGAGCCAATTTGCACGAACTGTCAAAGCCAATTTACCGTGAAAAAAAAAATAGGAAAAATATCATGGAATTTGTCATCTGCTGAATTTGCCAGTAACAAACATCATATGATTCCAGTCAGAAGGCCAGTAACTAACATTGTATGATTCCAGTCAGTACCCACTAGGCCAATAACAAACATATATATATATATAAAAATATATATATATATATAGTATGGTTCCAGTCAGTAGGCCAGTAACAAAGATCATATGATTCCAGTCAGTAGGCCAGTAACAAACATTATATGATACCAGTCAGTTGACCAATAACAAACATGATTCCAGTCAGTAGGCCAATAACAAATATATGATTCCAGTCAGTAGGCCAGTAACAAACTTTGTATGATTCCAGTCAGTTGGTCAGTAACAAACATTGTATGATTCCAATCACTAGGCCAGTAACAATCATATGATTCCAGTCAGTAGGCCAGTAACATACAATGTTTATTATTGGCCTACAGAGTGGAATTATATGACGTTTGTTACTGGCCAACTGACTGGAATCATATGATGTTTGTTACTGGAACTATGATAGTAAATGAACATGTAGTAAAATGGCATCATATGATGTTTGTTAATGGTGCTATAATGACAAGTGAGTACAGCTGAAATGCATCTTTTGATGTTTGCTACTGTCAGTTGGCTGGCATCATAAAATGTCTGTTACTGGAGCTATGATGACACATGATTACAGCTGAATGCCATCATATGATGTGTTACTGGCAAGCTTAACAGGTTTTATGTTTACCAAAATAGCTCAAAATGTATGCCATAAAGTGTGGATGGGCTGGCAAATCTGGGCTTGCTTTATTTATACCAGGTATATCAAGGCCCCTTATTTTATGGCAGTTTATTATAGATCTCTAACCACAGCTCTAGATAAAAGGGACATCCTGATACATTTTTGTTTTCTAATTCCTCCACAAAAACATAAGAAACACTTATTAGAACCAACGCAGTGAGGCACTTTTAATGAGAACCCACATCATATGTTTTTGAGGAGATACAAAAACAAGGTCAACACTTTCTCATTGAAAAAGTTGTATAGAGCTATGATTTTTCCATACTGTCAATGAAAGCTGAAACTCTAGAAATTGTATAAGACCTATATATTAATTGGCATATATTAAAACATATCTATATTAGTTATGAACTGAAAATTTTAAGAATCAATATATATAAACATATCAGTTGTGAATTGAAAATTTTAAGAATCAATGCCATCAATGAACTTAAATAATAGAAACATATTCATTTGAAAAGCCCTTTTAAAGTTCTTCAATAGAAAATAATCCATAATTGTCATCAACAATATCTCTCGGCTGTCACCATTAATAGCTCTTCATTCTATTTATGAATTAATGCTTGTCCTGCTGTCCCGGATATGTCCTGTCTTTGCAAACAGTGTAGATCCAGATCAGTTGGCTTCTTCAAAAGCAAACTGATCTGGATCTGCACTGTTTGTCATTCAGAATGTGAATTTGTATCAACAACCAGGAACAAGTAATCTGATTGGCTGAAAATTAGAAATGAGTGTGGCATCTTATTTTATTCAGCAGGACAAGGGTTAATTAAAAAAACATCTGCATTTAAACTAATTTTGCTTCAGTTACATAGCTCCAGATAAGGCACTTTTTCCAACCAAAAAGTATTCATACTTTTCTTATTTCTCCACAAAATCATATGCTGTGGGTATTCTTTAGAAGCATTATGCCAAGGTGCTTCTAGAGAACCTACTACATGTACATACGAGTCCAAATGTTACTCAAATCAGAAGCTTCATTTTGGATAGCCAAGGATGCAATGTTTCTTCAGCTGGACTCTGGTCAGACAAATGCTGATCTGAGTCTTCATTGGGTGCACATGTTTCAAGGTATGTCTTTTCACTTGGCAGCTTTTGTTTGTTTGTGTTGAGGTTTTATGGTCCAGTCAACCCAATGGGGTCATGTCAAGCACGGTCAGTTTACCTAACCACACGTTTACTGGGCAGGGCACTTGGCAGCTTGTATATTTTAACGGAGAAGTAAAAAGCGTGAAGATAATTTTCCAAATTTTGCCCACACAACAGGATGTAGCATTCTACTGAAATAGTCTAATTTTTGTGTGTCCAACTAAAACCGTATCTTAACCCTTGTCCTGCTGAGCCCGGATATATCCTGCCTTTGCAAACAGTGTAGATCCAGATCAGTTGGCTTCTGAAGAAGCCAACTGATCTGGATCTGCACTGTTTGCCAATCAGAATGTGAATTTATATCAACAATCTGGATCAAGTAATCTGATTGGCTGAAAATTTGAAAAGGGCGTGACAGCTTAATTTATTCAGCAGGACAAGGGTTAAATAAATGGCCAAACCAGAAACTGTTAGAAAGTGCTCTAAAAGTATACTGGAAACCAAAGTGTGGCTGACTCTTCAAAAACTTTGCTTGCAGTGATTACAATGTATATACATGCCATATAAAATATACTTCCATGTCAATAATTCTGTTGAACTTTGGAACATTTATGCATCCATCTCAGATTTGGAAAACAGTAATATTTAAAGCAAACATTTAAGCATCTAGACACCATCTATAATATGAAAGTTTAATCTATTATATAATACACTTATAAAAGCAGTATTGAAACATTGCAACCCTGAGTTCAGTTTGACTAAAAGTGTTTATCCAAACTGTACAAACAAAAATCAATGTTACTGATACCTCGAATGGTTCCTGAGAAGTACTTTTGATACAAGAACTATGCCATCAGAAAATGGAACCATACCTCTGCATAGCAGCAAATAAGCAGGGGTATCCACATAATATCTTCTTTATTTCTGCATGAAAACCTATGTTGTGGGTACCCATTAGAAGGGCCCCTCCTCAAGGCATTTCTAATGAGCACCATAACATAGGTTTTCATTGAGAAATAAGCTTGTGGTAAAATATGTATCCATCTATACTATACTTCACCTGTACTTTATACTAAGGGTAAACTTAAACAAAGGTCAGCAAAGGACTTATCAAATGATGCTTATGCAATGTTTTTGTGATTTCTTTGTCTATTTTCTTTATAAAAGCATATGTTGTGGGTACACATTTGAATTGCAATGACAAGTCGATGCAATTCAAATGTGTACCCACAACATATGTCTTTATTAAGTTATCACATAGTGGCCTAAATTCCCAACATTCAACATGAAATATCTTGCGATGTAGATGACCTACATGCATGCAAATGTGATAAATCAGTTATACCATGGTTCTGCGCATGTACGTGCGATAATGCACTCGCTCACGCTCGTGCATAATCGCATCGTACATGCGCACGAACCATGGTATAACTAAGACGTATACCCAAAACCTCGACAATACCCATGGTTTATCTATAACAAGTAGACAAAAAGTACACTGGCTGTAATCTGAAGACTACAGAATTGCTTGACTGTGCGCTTATGAGGGTATGTGCCGTAATTAGGTCAAATACGGTATATCTGGATATCCCTCTTACCCAAAGCTATGGGGACAACATTTTATGTAAGGACACTGACATTCTAGATAAGGGAAGTATTCACATGACAATTGTTGTTATTTTTAAAGAAAATCATACTTTGTGGATGCCCAATGGAATTACCTCGGGGAGGTACAAAAATATATTCAGAATACCCTCTTTATTTGGGTCTTTGTGTGAAAAGAGAAAGTCCAGGTTGTAGTCAGTTCAGGCCTTTACTGAAACATGTACTATTCTATACCAAAGCAGACAGTGGCATATTAACATGTTAAGGCAGATGAGTGTTAATGCTGGCCTCCGAGGTTATAAAACTTTTTCCATGCTCAACTCAGCTGAGCATTAAAATTTCTTTGCTAATAGATATGAAAATGCCAACAATAGTTAGCATTTTCATATTTATTAGCTGAGAATATGTTGTGCTCAATTATAGTGTTCAAGCCAGAAATTTCCCTCCAAAAAGTTGGTGACATATGAAAAAATCTGGGGAAAATACAATTAACAATCAAAATTTAAAATGTATCTGTTGGTTTCAGATGTGAGTATTTTGCTAAGATGTACAATCCAGGTTAACACTGAGTTGTTAATAATAAATGGAGCATCAGATGAACATAAGAAATCAACAGATTAGGCAGGGGGTCAAGGGGCCAGCCAATATTCTTTTATTATTATTTTTTTTTTGTTTTGATAAGTGAACTGCCTATCTAAGCATAGCAACAGATAGGGCGCTTTTTTTTATCCAAAAAATGCTAATATCTTTCTTATTACTCCACGAAAACATATGTTGTGGGTACTCATTAGAGGCACTGACATGAGTACCCACAACATATGTTTTTGTGGAGAAATAAGAAAAATATTATGTGGATACCCCCTCTTATCTGCAGCTATGTCTAAGTGCTGACAATACTGTGGAGAAAAAGGGAATAATTATAACTAGATATTGTAAATAGATGTAAAAGCTGAAAATAACATAAAATATGTAACAAATCACTTTAATTAGTTCTTTAGAACACTGCTTCAAATTGATGAGCTAGATGATCTCTTTAGCATCAGCTGTCCTCTAGTTTCAACAGGACTGATCTTCACACAAACTTAATATCTTTCCATTAATTAGCAAGTTAGACAATCAGTCAATTATATTATTACCCAATCATTCAATCAGATTGTGAAAAGAAAGAAAACTTCTATCAGTAATATTTTCTGATGGTAATATACTAATAGTGAACACTCGATCTAACCCTCAGTGAAGTGACCCTCTACTAGCAGAATTTATAAAGCATGAGCACTGAACCAGTAGTCACAGCATGAGCAACTGAACCAACAGTCACAGCAATTGGAAACAAATGGCCGCCACCAATGTTAGAAATAACATCAAAAATGCATGAACTACAGACCAAAATCATACCAGATTGTCTGTTTAAATGTATTTTCTTCATTATTTTACAGTTTTTTTTTTTGTTGTTTTTTTTTTTTTTTTGTATTCTAAATAATTTCTATGCCTATTCATAGTGAATTGAACTGAACTGCAAGTAAATGCAACTGATCACAATGTATTTGCAGCCGATATTGCGATAAATTTTCTGTGCCGGCATGACTCAAGAACTTATTTTTTCTGTGCCAAAACATGAAAATATACATCAATGGCGCAGCCTGGTTGGAACACTGCAACTATGTGTAGCAAGAAAGAATTTGCAATTGTTAGTAACTTGAGATTAGCATGAAAATTTCATGCTCAGCTGAGTATAGCATGAAAAATTTTTTGTAACCTCAGGGCCTGATCTTGGCCTTCTTCCAGGGGTATCTTACATAGCCTTGTGGTAGGGATTTTCCACTGCTATTTTAGATAACTCACTTTTTTCAACCAAACTTATTGATATTTTTCTTATTTCTCTATGAAAACATATGTTGTGGGTGCTCATTAGAAACATTTGAGTGAGGGGCTTCTAATGGATGCCCACAACATACTTTTTTGTGGAGAAATAATAAATTAGCACAATGTGTGGCCATTGCAAGAAAGATTTGACAACTTACGATAATATGTCTATCATTTGTGTATATTTAACACCAGAAGTTTTTAAGTAGAGTTCGCATGGTTGGCACAGGAGCCTATTTGATCAGATAGGGGTGAGACCAAAAAAACAATTAAAAAAAAAAAAGAAAGAAAGAAAACTCCAATTGCAAGAGACTAGCACAATGTGTGGCCATTGCAGGAAAGATTTGACAACTTGTGATGATATGTCAACTACTTGTGTATAATTATCACAAGAAGTTGTTTAAGTTTGCATGGTGGGCACAGGAGCCTACTTGATCTGATAGGGATGAAACTGAAAAAAAAAAAAAAAAAAATAGAAAATGAAAGTGATGACATTTGACTGTGATTTTGGAGAATTATTGCACCGACTGACCTTGAATACAGACAAATGAAGGCTTGTGATAATGTACATTCCCTCCCCTGTCCGACAACCTAAAACTAAAGGACGGAACTTGTTATTGGAGGTGCTGAGGTGCTCTCAAATAGGCCTATCCCTTGAAAGCGTATATATACACGATCTGCAGGATAAGGGTTAACAGTAATATGATTGTAATGAAAACTCAGAAAATTTTCATAACAAAAATAAGAAAAACATCTTTTTTTTTTTCTTTTTTTTTAAATTTTTGTCTCCAAACTAACAACTCTCCTGGAGTGTAGTGATGATAACTAAATTTACATGTTTCCAAATCAAGTTTTATACACAAATGATAAGTTTCCATGCCCTGCTACCACTTGGTGATATACTTCAATCTCAAATCTGAATACAAACAAAGCCAACACTTTAAGTTCAGATAAAGGGAATATTTGGAAGATACTTTTTTTTGTCATTTTTGCAACAATACATATGTTATGGATAGTCGCTACAATTGCCTCAGCCAGGCAATTCTAGTGAGTACCCACAGGATACATTTCCCTGCAAAAATAACAAAAAAATACCTAAAATTATTGCTGGAGCTGCAGCCTTATCTGGAGCTATGCTGAACACCTTATAATATACCAAATAAAAGTTCAAAGTTTATTGACAAATGATCTCACTCAACCTTTTATCTACACAAGAATATCAATAAATAAGGAATGGCCAAATGCACTGACCAAAGAAGAAATTTTGTCAATTGGAACAAACCCTAGGTAAGCCGACAACTCAGTGAAAATTTTAAAATGTTCTATTTGACTTTCAACTGGCATAACAGCAATGTGTTGGAATTTTTTATCCTGTTTTCAGCAAAATTATTGGCATTGACAGCTCTAACAGTATATAAAAATTCCACTGAAACAGTAAAAACTTTGTCATTTGATCTTTCATAAATAACAATGACTCACAAAGATTTCAAATGAAAATATATGCCAATGAAGAATTCTATCTTCAAAAAAAGACCTAAACCTTTTCTTACTGGATTTGACAGAGTTGAGGTTTAACAGCCCAGTCAACCCAATAGGATGTGAAACCGGTCAGTTTACCTGACCACACTTTCAAACTAGAAGGGACCAGTAAATTTAATGATAAATTATATCTCACACACATAAAAGCTATCTGTAGTTATGTAGATACTTTTACTGAATTTGAGATATCAGTATTCATTTAAAATATATTTACAATTCTTTCATAATTAAAGATCATCTTTTATTCAATTAATGATACACTGTATTTAGTTAACTTGAAATTATCTTTTGAAATAATTAAATTTAAGATATTTGTAATTATGATTAATTACATGTAGATATTGGTAACTTAATCAACAACATCTATAATTCAATTCAAGTAAAACATCTTTAACAAGAACAGAGTTTTCTAAGAAAATAGATGCCCCTCCCTCCCTGCCCCCAACCGAATTTTCAGTTTTTCTCCTGCTGTGTCCTTGAAAATTAGGTCAAAGTCACCAAAATCTACTTAGATCTTTGTTATGTCCCAATTATATATCCAAGAAAATTTGGTAGGACTCCAACCACAGGTTCAGAAGATATTGTGCAGACAAGAAAGTATCATGCTAACGCCAATGGGATCCACACCAAAAACGATAAGTCTCCCTCACCTTAGGTGGGGGGACATAATAATTTAGTAAGAAAAATTATCCAAAATACTCTTTCTTAACCCTTGTCCTGCCGATCCTGGATATGCGCCGCCTTTGCAAACAGTGTAGATCCAGATCAGTTGGCTTCTTCAGAAGCCAACTGATCTGGATCTGCACTGTTTGCAATTCAGTTTGTGAATTTATATCAACCATCTGGATGAAGTAATCTGATTGGCTGAAAATGTGAAAAGGGCGTGGCATCTTAATCTGTTCAGCATGACAAGGGTTAACAAGTCCTCTGTATGCTGCAGATTCAATTCACAACTCCAGACAAGTAAATATTCTCTCTATTTCTCCATAAAAACATGTTCTGGATACTAAATACAAATGCCTCAGCAAGGCTAATAAGCACCCATAACATATGATGCCCAACATGTAAAAAAAAACCTTATGTTATTTGCAAACAGCAAAGGTCCAGAAGAGCATGCGCATTCGTGCAGTCTGATATGGACATCCACTGTTCATCAACATATACAACAGTATCCATTGATTCTGTAAACTGACAATGACGGTCCTGATCAACCTGCACAAATCCCCTGGCTGATCAGGCCCTGTGCATCATATGTTTTAAGATGAAATAAGAAAAATACCAACAAATTTTGCTTGGAGCTATTACAGTCGTAACAGCCAAGGCGTTTTCTGAGACCGGATTCTAGGGGTTCTTGATAGATCACAGTGTAAAGTTCTGTACAGATCCATCCAAATAATATATTGTTAACCCTTCTCAAGCTGAATAAATTAAGATGCCACACCCACTTCTAATTTCCAGCCAATCAGATTACCTGATCTGGGTTTTTGATAGAAATTCACATATTTAATGACAAACAGTGCAGATCCAGATCAGTTGGCTTCTGAAGAAGCCAACTGATCTGGACCTACACTGTTTGCTAAGACAGGGCATGTCATGTTTAGCAAGAGAAGGGTTAAAAAGAATGTGACATGCCGGTAAAGAAGGATTTATTTTATCTTGACCATAATCCTTCCCATACACGTAGTCTTGATATTACAATATCCGATAAGATAGATCTTGTTTTTGCCCCAAACTGAGGGACAATAGTCACAATATCAAGGTGGTGAAGAAAAGATGAAAGAGTTATATGTTAGCAAAGAGGTTAAAATCAGATTAAAAACAGTAATGATACAAGAGGTTGGATATGACAGATCTTACTGACTCCAATTTATATGATTGACTGAATGATCTGATCAGGACCATGTCATTTCCACTCAGTTTACCTAACCACATTTTTCCTGAGCAGGCTTATTCCTCCAAGTGGTTAACCAGTATTAGTGCAAATTCTTTTGCCAGAAACTCACAACTGCCCTTTTTGAATCAGCTGAAGGAGGGGGAGAATGACCATAGAAAATATTTCATGATCAAACTCTACGAAAAAATGTTGCTGTACCCGGTGGGTACTGAACCTGCAACCTCCTGATCACCAGTCAGACCCGCATCTGACTGAGCCACCAAGGCTGGCTAAAGGAGCTATGAAGTATGGACAAGAGCAGAAATAGAATACTTTTATACTGAAAAAAAAAATCTGCCCCATTGAAAAAAGTGCCCTATCAGGAACTATGATGTGTACAAGCTGATGTGGGTCTTTGTTGCCTGCATAAAGTAGAAGGTCTCTTTTGTTGTATTGATCATCATATGAATACAAATGAGCCAGCACATGACAAAACCAACAATAAATCTTGTGTAACCAGCAAAGACACAGATCAGCCTGTACATACACCCAGTATGGCAAGGGTTCTCATTCATCCCTCTTTGGATAGTCTGGATGCTGTAGAAGGCACCTGAAATCAGCGAAGACTCTAATCAGACTGTGTGGATTCATAGACTGATCCGAGTCTTCCCTGGTGACAAGGCTTATTGTAGCTTTTGTTGAACACTGGCTCAAATAATTACCATAAAATCTGTAAGTGCTGGGAGAGGAAAATATTAAATTTGAGCTTTTCAAATACTAATTAAGGACTAAAAATAATAATCAATGTTTTAGGTGCCCGAACAGTTAAGTTCCAACACTCAAAATGCCCAATATTCTGAAACCAACGATAAAAGGGAATGTGTCATATTCGTCACACACTACATGTCTGTGGTTTTGCATGTTTTCAGTCCACTATCATGTAAAATTAACCAATCCTGATTATTGAATGAATACAGATTAACACTTGATTGCTTTGTTTTCATCAATCAAATCACTTATCTACTTGGGCCCAGTTGTATTTTGCTGAAAAAAAAATGTGAGTAGTTTTTACTCACATTTTTTCAGCAAAAAATTTCAGCATATTTGCGTATCACTCAATGTAAATTTTAACGAATCGTTAACTAACGATGTCGTTAGCTTTGAACAACTGGGCCCTGGTATTAAAGTCTAGAAATATAGTTATCTTGAGAACTTTTGCATATCACTTTACTCTTATTTGCATAGAACCAGTATCATGAAGAATGGCATATAAGTCTATCTCTATGTAAAAATTATGCTCCATTGTATGAAAATATTGTGGTTTCATACGATAAGCAAACATGTTTGTATTTCATTTATTTAGTTGTTTTTTGTCGTTTTTTGTTGTTGTTTTTTTGTTTTTTGCATGTATTTATTTGGCCAAATACAAATGTATGTCATTGGGCACATTGCTAATTAGTGGCTCATCCAGAACGATCCTGTTGGAGAAGCAAATAAACCAACTCTCAAAACATGCCCAAGCAACCCATTACAAGGGTCATGTCGAGCGCAGTCAACCTACTCACACTCTTTCTGGGCAATTTTAGTTTTCTAAGCAATTAACCAGTACTTGTGCACATATTTTTTGTCATGAACTGACATCTGCCCTTCTTGAATCAGCAGAAAGAGGAGAATGGCCGTAAAAATTATTTCACCTGGGTTCGAACTTGCGACCCTGGATCTGCAGTCAAATGCGCTATGGAGTCTGGTGATTGAAAGTAGAGTTTATTAACTTTCTATTGTCTAATAAGACAACCATCGGAAATCTCTGTTGAGCACACAGATGAGGAAAAAATGTAACAAAACAAAAAGTTAGAAAAAGAACTGTTTAAACTGGTCAAAGTTACAGATTTTCCCCCCCAGTGTACCAAATTAAATGGCACAAAAAGTACAGACAATTTTAGTGATTTTTGATATGTCCCAAATATTTGGGTCATGCGAAAAAAATTATTTTTAATGAATTTGACGCTTAGCATGCTTGGATGAAATTACACCAGATAATATTATATATTGAAATATTTTTCTTATTTTTCCAAGACTGACGTTTCATGCAAACAGTGGAGTCATTTGAATGAAATGTCAAGTCTATTTTCTGAGAGAAAAAAGAAAAATATCACTAATAGATGTTGTCTGCTGAATTTGTCCAGAGTTTGGTGTCCCTAATTTTTACAGACTTCATGGTGATATAATTATTTCAATCGGTTAAAAACCATTTAAAATTCAAGATTGGACAAGACTCAAAACTTCAACTAGTGTGTAAAAATGGTGTAATTCTTAAAATCTTGGCAAACACCATGAATATATATAATTGGGCCATTTTGGTCTGGGCCAGTTTCATCTGAAACTCATGAAACCAATGAAATAATAATAATAAAAAAAAAAGTCTGGTCAGCAGAAAACTAATCTTAAATCATCTTTCAAACTTTGTAACAAATAGTACAGACTACAGCCCAAGGAGTTTGATGCTGTTTCTTTATTCTTTACAGTGGTTTCATAAAAAAAAAATAATTTTGTTCTTAAGCCAGGTATGATCAACAAATCTACTGGTATACTCAGACTAAAAAAATATATATATATATTACCTTTCATCGAACACTCCCATATAAATGGGTAACCCTTATATAAACCCAAATCAAATTTACACCAGATCGCCTCTGGAATAACTGAATTGTTGTTAAATACTGGCCAACATGCACCAACTTGCTTATATCCTTTTCAATTTGTGTCACTCCACTTAATACCTTATAAATTATTCTTATTTTTACTCTGGGTAACAAGTGGAAAGCAAATTAATAATTTTTGCTGCAACTCTAAAGTTGCGGCTATCTCTTGCTTTTATTTTCTCTCCCAGAAAGCTCAAGTACTTTCGTTTATTAAACTGAAATTAACATGCATAGAACATTAACGGAAATGTCTTGCTTGAATGACTAATTTCAACAGCAATTTTTATAAGCTTATAAAATGTACATTTATCAAGCTTAATTCGAAAGACAAACTGCATTTGCAAGAAAAGCACTTTATCTTTTCATTCATATCTGTCAAATCTGTAATCAAGTAATAAATACTATGTTTCTTACCTTAATTGGGGTATTAATCGATGACCGTTAGCGCCAAAAGCTTCTGTAGTGACACCTTGCTGTTAGGTAACGAGCGCCACCACAACAGGTGCGTGTAAAGTACTATAACTCTATTTGACAAATATAAGCTCGTACGAGTTACATACCTTAGGTCGATTGGAAAGAAAATCAGAACAAACTGTCTCACGCACTCTCTCTCACACACACACACACACACGCACACACACACGCACACACACACACACATTTCTACATTTTCTTTTGCATTTTCACATGTTTTTATTGACAGTTCATGTACAGTTTATTCAGCTAATCTCGGGTACAGATAATTCTGATACATCACCACTTTTGACTTTACACGCGCATGGAGCGCGAGGCTCAGAGACCAAATATGCTCGTGCAGTTTGACAACCTGTCCTGCTATAAGTACGGTAAAACTATAACTATAGCGTAATCATCCCAGATATACCAATTAGACGGTCGATCCGCACGTGCACAGAAAGCTACTGTGCTCATGCAATTCGTGTCGGGATCTTCATGCTTGTATTTACTGTTTAGACTTGCCACTTCCAACTTTTTTTTTTGTCCCAGCTTGTGTCCCTGCTTATACCCGATGAGGGTGCGGGTCTCCAAATAGCAATTCCATATAGAAACCACTAACTTTTTTTCTTATACACGTACTGCTAATCTCCTAGACTTGCCCAAGTATGCAAGTCTGTTCACTGATTTAAAAATGATAATAATACAAAGTAAGTCCAATATCTATAATGTGATGTTACTGAAATGAACGTCCAGAGAGAGAGATAGAGAGAGAGAGAGAGAGAGAGAGAGAGAGAGAGAGAGAGAGAGAGAGAGAAACTAATGGGGCTGTTACAATAGTTTGCTCTTAAACACAGGGACTTGGGCAAGTCTACTCCTTCCAAGAAGGCAGTATTACCATTGTTAATATACATGATACATACTATCGAAAACAAGATGTATTGCAACTTTTATTTGTTTTATTGATTACTTCGTAATAAATGAAAGTAAGGATAGTCATACCTTAAGAATGAGACATAAGTAGTTTTGTGTTGTGAGCAGCTGCTGAAGCTCAGCAAGGACTGAGAGACGAAAGGTTTACCTGCTCAAAATCGCACTTCTGCACCTGTGTTAGCACCCAAGGGTTACCGTACAAAAATTCACCCTGCGACACTCACTGCACAAATCTGCACGATCTCGTGCACTATCACTGTCCAGTCGAATCTTCCCTTATAATCGGCATTTTGGAAAATGGAACCAGACATTATTAGTCTGAAAACTGATAACCTGCCAAAGTGTTTTGAAGGCCGAGAAGGTCTTGGTGATATTGTTTAAACAACAGGTAACAAAAAAAAATCTCAGCAAAATAACCATCCAAATTTATCTCCATGTTGGGACGCAGCGAAAAATGTTTATCCAGATCAGACGCCGAAACTTGTAATCGGGCCACCGGTCAGGAAACAAAAAATTCCCAGCAAAATAACCATCTAAATTATCTCCATGTTAGGACGCAACGAAAAATGTCTACACAGATCGGACGCCGAAACTTGTTGCGCTTAATCGGGGACCCTCGCGGGAAACCAACAATCTCAGCAAAAAAAGCTATTCACTTTTTTATCTCCATGTTGGGAAACAGCCAATAATGTCTACCCAGATCAGACACCGCAACTTGTTGCGCCTAATCGGGATCTATACCCCTCGCGGGAAACCAACAATTCTCAGCAAAACAGCTATCCAAGTATCTCCATGATGGGAGGCAGCGAATAATGTCTATCTAGATCAGACGCCGCAACTCGTTGCGCCTAATCGGGGTCTACATCCCTCGCGGGAAACCAACAATTCTCAGCAAAACAAGTATCCAAATTTATCTCCATGTTGGGACGCAGCGAATAACGTCTACCCCGATCAGACGCCACAATTTGTTGCGTCTAATCGGGGCCTACACCATCCGCCAAGAAATCAACAATTTTCAACAAAATAACCATCCGAATTCACCTCCGTGTTGTTGTGCGTAATCGGGGCCTCCGCAGGACGGTTCGGAACATCCGAATAACTGAATTCTCCCAGACGAATGATCCAGTACTGGCTGAGCTGCTTGATTAGAATCGACACATCAACTCACATGGAAAAGGCGCAGCCTCTGACTAGCAAGCGAATCAGCAATAACTGATGAGGATGTTCGGTTTTCGCTGAGCGAGCAGCGACGATCTAGGCGGCATGTGTGCAAGACGCCAGGACACTCACTGATCACACTCAACATGAGAACTAATTTGTCGAACTTCAATGGCTCGAACATCTTTGGGATCATGGAAGTTTGTTCTAGAGACATGGGTAGCTGGAGCCACTAGGGGTCAATCACAGCGTCAATTCAGCAGGCAAACGGTGATAATATAGGGATGTCTTTTCGATCTTCAGTATTATAATGGTATATTGAATATACTCATTTGAGTCGCTCCGATGAGGCAATTCTAATGAGTACATACAATATACACTTTCATGATAAGATTGCATTTTTTCTACATTATCCTTAAATATTTGTTTTCTGAGATATCGAGAGAAAATCCTAAGGACTCAAAAGCTACGGTAAATGGGTCATCGTTGACAGAGAGAGAGAGAGAGAGAGAGAGAGAGAGAGAGAGAGAGAGAGAGAGCGTCTCTTTACTGTATACTTACCTAAATTTGAGCAAGCACGTTTGACCACCTGGCTATATGTCTAGATACGCTTGTGTTAATGTCAACATGTAGTTCAGACTTGGAGCAGTTTGACCCGGTCTGCAGGTTTTGCGACATGTCTTGGGTTAATATTCAGTACTTTTTGGCCAGCCTGTAATCCAGTAAACTGTTTGATCACCCCATTGATTTCTTGCTGATTTGACGCTTAATCTTCAGATAAGATGGTTTTTTTTTTAATACACACACACAAAAAGCGTTTATGCTTTTCTTAGTATTTAAAAAAAAAAAAAAAAAAAAAGACATTACGAAAACACGCCTATTCAAATATATAGAAAATATCACCGCCAAAAACTGAAAATTTTCAGATAAAAAAATTCTGATATAGTTCACATTTCTGCTCAAAACATAGATTGTGGGTACTCGTTAGAACCGCCTCGCTGAGGCGGTTCTAACGAGTACCCACAATCTATGTTTTTGAGCAGAAATAAGAAAATAATGTATACCCCCGTAAACCCCAGTTTTACTACATGAAAGTGGGGTTTAAGGGGGTCAACATTATATAGGTATGTTTTCGTGATGCATATGCTATGAGTAATATTTAGATGTGCTTCTATTCAGTTTACACATTGTCAAAAGGTGTGTTTTTGTTGGAGCAATGAGGCCCTCCCAGGGGTTATGGAGGACAGGGGAATAATATCATTTATTTCAGGGGAACAAAAGTCTAAAAATGAAGGGAACAGGGGAACAAATGTAATTTTAGGGAGCAGGGAACATAGAAAATTAAGATTTTGATTTGGGGGAACAAGGAAAAATGCTAGAATATTTCGGAGGAACAAGGAAATAGGTACCCCCTCCCCCACTGGGAGGGCCTCAGTAATATTGTAAATAATATTGTAAATATTTTTATCGTATACTCACTCATGCTCACAGTGGCTGCCTGACTATCCAATGACAAAGCGTGCATTTCGTGAGTTGTTTTTATATACGTATATTCAGTTTGGGTCCGACAGAACAACGACGACATTTTGAATTTTTGTTATTTTGGACTCATGTAAGTTTATATTTATGTAGGCCTTAATATTTGTATTACTTGTACAATATTACAGTTTTCAGGTACCTGGAAAATACGTTTTTTGTTGCTCGGCTTTGTAAAATAAATATATAAAAATCAAATGAACTTATAAAACAATGGTGCGCCCCGGGTCGAACTATGCTTCCTCAGTTTGGTCTCCGTATACGAAGCAAAGTATAAGTAAACTAGAAATGATACAGCTGGACAGCAGCAAGGTGGGTGAAAAAACAACTATTCCTTCAGATGCTATATATGCAATGATTCAACCTCAAAGCTTCTTGGTTCTGGACAAGGGGGTGGGGGTGGAGGGGAGGGATGGGGGAACTTGGGTGTAATTGTCGTACGGGTGTACAAGCCAGTATTTCAAAACCTACCCCATTCATATACCTGGCATTTGAAAAAAACGGACCCATTCATATACTTGATCATCCGAAATGTTGACCTATTTATATACTGCCCTTTGATTTTTTTGTATCCATTTATTGCTGGTAGACAAATATCGCAGTCAGTTCATTGAATACCAAGAAAACAAGCAGCCTCGAAAAATCTCTGAGCGAAAAATATGTGCATATACCAATGTCTTTCACATAGGAATCCAGAAAAATCGGATCATTCATATACTTTGTGTTGAAAAAAGGGGACCAATCATATACCTGGCAGCACTGAAAAAGGGAGCCCTTCTGCAGGCACATCCATACTAAACTACTATGCCATATATAGGAAGTTTAATCCCCCCTTTCCCCCCGCCCCCCTCCCCACCCCCGGTGGCGGTAGTTCTGGTCGAGGGTATATATAGTCATTTGCTCCCATAGACTTATAATGGGAAAACCTTAAAAATTCTTCTTCTCTGAAACCATGAGGCCCACAGCTTATATATTTGGTATATAGCAATGTTTAGTGGTCACCTACATAACTCCTGCTGCCAGCCTCAGTGGCTCAGTTGGATGAGCTGTCCGACTGGAAACCAGGAGGTTGCGGGTTCAACCCCTGCCGAGGTCGGCAACATGGAGATTGATCATGAAATGATTCAAGAAGGGCAGTTGTCAGTTTCTGGCAAAAGAATATGCACAATACTGGTTAACTGCTTAGAGGACTAATCCTGCCCAGTAAATGTGTGGTCTAAGGTAAAATGACTGCATTCAACATGACCCCATTGGGTTGACTGGGCCGTAAAACCTCAACAAAAACAAACATAACTCCTGCTAATCAAGCCCCTGGGCTCCAAACTGGCCACGTCCGATGGGGGTCATATGTTTATATAGAGCTGTATAGCTAAAGAACCGTCAAAAATCTTCTCTGAAACCATGAGTCCAAGAGCTAACAGATAAAGTATGTAATGATGTTTAGTAGACACCTACATAAATCCTGTCAACCATGCCCGTAGTGTCCGAATTGGACATGCCCTGGGGTCATTAGCTCCCATAGGCTGGGTCAGACCAAAGACTTTAAAATGGTACTAGCTTCTCTTTCGCTTGGTGCTCAGCGTTAAGAAAGTAGAGCTAGAACTGGTCAGCTTAGTGTCGGTATAATGTGACTGGGTGGAATATGATGTCAAAGTGTCAGGGGCATGATATTTCAGTGAGGCAGCACCCTAAAAATGAGCATTGAGCTCCCTGCACATCCAGAGCTGTTTCGATATGACTGAAAGATTATTGAAAGTGACGTTAAGCCCAAATCAAACAAACAAACATTAGCTCCCATAGACTTATAATGGGAAAAACTTAAAAAAATCTTCTTCTCTGAAGCCATGAGGTCCATAGCTTATATATTTAGTATGTAGCAATATGTAGTGGTCCCTACTTAAATCCTGCCAATCAAGCCCCTGGGCTCCAAACTGGGAGTCATATGTTTATATAGACCTGTATAGAAAAAGAACCTTCAGAAACCATGAGGCCCGGAGCTAACAGATTTAGTAAGTAGCAATGTTTGGTAGTCTCCTACGTAAATCCTGTCAACCATGCCCCTGGGGTCCAAACTGGCCATGCATCGGTGGTCATTAGCTCCCATGGACTTATATTGGAAAAAAAATTAAAAAATCTTCTTTGAAACCAGGGGCCCGAGAGCTAACAGATTGAGTATGTAGTGATGTGTTAGTGGTCTCCTACATAAATACTGCCAATCAAGCCCCTGGGGTCCAAACTGGCAAGGCCCCGGTGGTCATTAGCTCCCATAGACTTATAATGGGGAAACAATTTTCTTCTCTGAAACCATGAGGCCCACAGCTTATATATTTAGTATATAGCAATGTTTAGTGGTCCCCTACATAACACCTGCTAATCAAGCCCCTGGGCTCCAAACTGGCCACACCCCATGGGGGGTCATATGTTTATAGAGTGCTATATAGCTAAAGAACCTTCAAAAATCCTCTTCTCTGAAACCATGAGGCTGAGAGATAAGATTAAGTATGTAGTGATGTTTAGTAGACACCTACATAAATAATGCCATCCATGCCTGTGGGGTCCAAACTGGCCATGCCCTGGGATCATTAGCTCCCATAGGCTGGGTCAGACCAAAGACTTTAAAATGGTACTAGCTGCTCTTTCCCTTGGCGCTCAGCATTAAGAAAGTAGAGCTAGAACTGGTCAGCTCAGTGTCAGTATAATGTGACTGGGTGGAATAATATGACAAAGTGTCTGGGGCATGATATTTCAGTGAGGCAGCACTCTAAAAGTGAGCATTGAGCTCCCTGCTATATCCAGACGCTGTTTCCATATGGCTGAAAGATTGTTGAAAGTGACGTTAAGCCCAAATCAAACATACATTAGCTCCCATAGACTTATAATGGGAAAAACTTAAAAAATCTTCTTCTCTGAAACCATGAGGTCCACAGCTTATATATTTAGTATGTAGCAATATGAAGTGGTCCCTACTTAAATCCTGCCAGTCAAGCCCCTGGGCTCCAAACTGGCCACACCCTGGGGGGTCATATGTTTATATAGACCTGTATAGCTAAAGAACCTTCAGAAGTCTTCTTCTGTGAAACCATGAGGCCCAGAGCTAACAGATTCATTAAGTAGCAATGTTTGGTGGTCTCCTATGTAAATCCTGTCAACCATGCCCCTGGGGTCCAAACTGGCCGTGCCCCGGTGGACGTTAGCTCCCATGGACTTATAATGGAAAAAAAATTTAAAAAATTTTCCTGAAACCATGGGGCCCACAGCTTATATATTAGGTACTTAGCAATGTTTAGTGGTCCCCCACATAAATCCTGCCAATCAAGCCCCTGGGGTCTAAATTGGCCACACCCAAGGTGTCATTAGCTCTAATAGACTTATAATGGGAAAAACGTAAAAAATCTTCTTCTCTGAAACTATGAGGCCCACAGTTTATATATTTAGTATGTATTGTTTGTGTTGAGGTTTTACGGCCCAGTCAACCCAGTGGGGTCATGTCGAGCGCGGTCAGTTTACCTAACCACACGTTTACTGGGCAGGCTTAGTCCTCTAAGCAGTTAACCAGTATTGTGCACATTCTTTCGCCAGAAACTGACAACTGCCCTTCTTGAATCAGCAGAAGGGAGAGAATGACCGTAGAAAATATTTCATGATTAATCTCCATGAAAGAATGTTGCCGACCTCGGTGGAGGTTGAACCTGCGACCTCCTGATCTTCAGTCGGACGGCGCATCCATCTGAGCCACTGAGGCCATATTTAGTTTGTAGCAATGTTTAGTTGTCCCTTACATAAATCTTGCCAACCATGCCCCTGGGGTCCAAATTGGCTATGCCTTGGGGGTCATTAACTCCCATAGACAAATAAGTGGAAAAAAAAACTTAAAAAGTCTTCTTCTCTGAATCAATGAGGCCCACAAGATGTATTTAGTATGTAGCAATGTTTAGTAGTACCCTACATATATCCTGCCAATCAAGCCCCTGAGGTCCAAACTGGCCTTGCCCCGGGGGTCATTAGCTCCCACAAACCTAATGAAAAAAAACCCATAAAAGATCTTCTCTGAAAGCATGAGGCCCACAGCTTATATATTTAGTATGTAGCAATGTTTAGTGGTCCCCAACATAAATCCTGCCAATCAAGCCCTAGGGCCCAAACTGGCCATGCTCCAGGGTTTTTTTTGTTTATATAGAACTGTATAGCTAAAGAACCCTCAACAGTCTTCTTCTCTGAAGCTATGAGGCCCAGGGCTAACATATTTAATATGTAGCAATGTTTAGTGGTCCCCTACATAAATCCTGCCAAACATGCCCCTGGGGTCCAAATTGGTCATGCCCCAGGTGTCATTAGCTCCCATAGACTTATAATGGGAAAAACTTATAAAAATCTTCTTCTGAAACCATGAGACCCACAGCTTATATATTATATTTAGTATGTAGCAATGTTTAGTGGTCTCCTACATAAATCCTACCAACCATGTCCCTGAAGTCCAAATTGGCCATGCCTTGGGAGTCATTTATTAATATAGAGCTTTATATAGCTAAAACTTAAAGAAAAAAAAAAACTTCTCTGAAACCAAAGGGCCCTAAGCAAGTGCGATCATCATCAGTCTTGCTCAAAATGTTTGTCTTGATGATATCTAGGTCAAGTTTGGACCTGGATCATTTATGAGCTATATTTCATGGTCCAGTGACTTTCATCAGTTTTTTAATTTAGGTCAGTTTCTCAATACTTAGCACTTGCAGACACCTTAGCATAGCCTCTTGAATGCAGTCATCTATATTTGAACTTGACCTATATTCCAAGGTCCACTGACTTTATGTTTTTGTCAGTTTCTCAGTAATTATTTGTCCTAAGCCAGTGATACTTAGCACATGCATACATCTTAGCATTGCCTCTTGAGTGCAGACATTCATATTTGACCTTGATCTATAGTTCTTGGTCCATTAGGCTTGCTACATTGTCTTACTTATTAATTATACCCCTGGCATACGAAGTATGCCGAAGGGGTATATAGTTTTCGTCGGTTCCGTTTGTCCATCCTTCTGTCCATCCTTCCACCCGTCCTTCCATGTGTCCTTCTGTCCTTCTTTCCATCCATCCTTCCATCTGTCCTCCAGTCTGTCCGTCTGTGATTCCGTCCATTAACCCTTTCTATAACCAAGTTTTACTTTGAAGTTTGTTGATTACTTATAAATCTGCAGCCACTGATCAAAAACTTTTCATTTTTGGTATGGGGGTACCTAGGAGGCTTCTCTTTCATTCTACATCTATGAACCCCTGGGTCTTGCCCCAGGGCAGGGTTAGAGGTCAAAATCTAGGACACCCCAATAAAGTATATTGCCGTTTGTTTATACAAACAACCTCTTATTAAAAAAGCATGGGCATCAGACATGTCTATCATATCAACATTCAGTGTAATACGGTCAAGGTCAGTGTGACCTTATTTTCATGCTCCAGTGAGTTTGCCTTATATTTTGAAGCCTATTTCATGGATTAATGCCTCAATAAAAGTAATATGTTGCAGTTTTTTTATACAAACAGCTTCTTAATAAAGAAGGATGGGCAATAGACATGATTATCACATCAACATTCAGTGTAATAAAGTCAAGGTCATTGTGATCATATATTCATGCTCCAGTGATTTTGCTTTATATCTTGAAGACTATTTCATGGATTAATGTGAATTGGAATATTGGTTCTTTGTGACACCACAATTGACAGCATAGCAAATGTAGGTCACCTTGACATGGTCCAGTAATTTTGCCTCATATCTTGAATGTTATTTAATGTATGAACATCATTATTTGGAATTATGAATCAGTATGATCCAACAGTTAACCAAAAAGTAAATATAGGTCACTGTGACCTATATTTCATAATCCAGTGATTTTATGTTATTACATCTTGAAGACAATTTGATGTATTACTGTCATATTTTGGGATTGTGACCTATATTTCATAGCCCTGTGATTTTGTCTTATATCTCCTGCTATTTGATACCTAACTGTCATATTTACATATAATGACAAAGTGTGACCCAAACATTGACCTCAAAGTAAATATAAATCAGGATGACCTGTATTTCATGGTCTAGTGATTTTGCTTAATATCTTTTGGATTATGTAATGGATTAACATCATAGTTGGTATAATGGATCAGTGTGACCATCAGAGTAACTTCTCAAAAAAAGTAGGTAAGTGACCTATATTTGATGGCCCAGCAAATTTGCTTCATGTCTTGAAGACTATTTACTCCAGAAAAGTTGTACTTGGGATGACAGATCAGTGTCACTCAGAGACAGACATTGTAAACTATATTTTTGCCTTATGTCATTGTCGTTAACTTTAAAATATTTTATAATTAAGAAATGGCACGGATATCCATGATCCTTTGGGCGCTTGTTCTAGTATAATCATGAATCTTGGTCAGAATGTTTGCCTTGATCATTTATGGGTCAGGTTCTCTAAGTGCTATGATACTCAGGTGAGCTTTACAAGGCCATCATACTCCTCTTGTTATTATTATTATTGGTGAGGAGGGACATTGATCAATGACCAAATATCTGTTGATGTCTGGACACATTCTACATCTCCAGATTACTGCGAAATCATGATTTTTTAGGCAGTTTCAGCTTCACTATTTTTATGGTTTAACCTTTACCACCCTCTGGGCAAATTCAGCTAATGACAAATTGGTAGTATTTTTTAAATTATTTTTCCAAGAAAATAAGGTTTGACTCTTCATGCAAACTACGAAGACAGTTTGCATGAAATGTCAAGCTTTATTTTCTCTGAACAGTTTTAACATAGTTGCCTCCCTTGAAAGTATATTTCTTCCCCAGAATATTGAATTATGATCCCAGGCAGCTGTTTGTTTGTTAACTTTTGATAGCATCACATTTCTGAAGTACAGCTCTAAAAGGCAGTAGTGTATTTACCCCAAATATCTGGGCACCTTAACTCATTGCTCTATTCCCATGAAACATTTTTTTTTTGCTGCTTCCAACAAACAGAAAATGTGAAAGTAGTCTGTTGTCCACCATACAAAAAAGTGAGATCATTCTGCTTGCACCATACCAAAAATGTGAGATTACTTTGTTCTACTTCCACCAAGCAAAAATTGTGGAATTAGTCTACTTCCACCAAACAAAAGAATATGATTTTTTCTGCTTCCACCAAGCAAAACGTGGAATTAGTCTTATTTCACCAAACCAAAGAATGATTTTTTTCTGCTTCCACCAAACAAAATTGTGGAATTAGTCTACTTCCACCAAACAAAAGAATATGATTTTTTTCTGCTTCCACCAAGCAGAATATGTGGAATTAGTCTACTTCCACCAAACAAAAGAAAATGATTTTTTTCTGCTTCCACCAAGCAAAACGTGGAATTAGTCTACTTTCACCAAACAAAAGAATATGATTTTATTTCTGCTTCCAAAAAGCAAAATATGTGGAATTAGTCTACTTCCACCAAACAAAAGAATATGATTTTTTTTTCTGCTTCCACCAAGCAAAATATGTGGAATTAGTCTAATTTCATTAAACAAAAGAATATGATTTTTTTCTGCTTCCACCAAGCAAAAACTGTGCAATTAGTCTATTTTCACCAAACAAAAGAATATGATTTTTTTCTGCTTCCACCAAACAAAAACTGTTGAATTAGTCTACTTCCACCAAACAAAAGAATATGATTTTTTTCTGCTTCCACCAAGCAAAAACTGTGCAATTAGTCTATTTTCACCAAACAAAAGAATATGATTTTTTTCTGCTTCCACCAAACAAAAACTGTTGAATTAGTCTACTTCCACCAAACAAAAGAATATGATTTTTTTCTGCTTCCACCAAGCAAAAACTGTGGAATTAGTCTACTTCCATCAAACAAAAGAATATGATATTTTTTTTTCTGCTTCCACCAAGCAAAATATGTGGAATTAGTCTAATTTCACCAAACAAAAGAATATGATTTTTTTCTGCTTCCACCAAGCAAAATATGTGGAATTAGTCTATTTTCACCAAACAAAAGAATATGATTTTTTTCTGCTTCCACCAAACAAAAACTGTTGAATTAGTCTACTTCCACCAAACAAAAGAATATGATTTTTTTCTGCTTCCACCAAGCAAAAACTGTGGAATTAGTCTACTTCCATCAAACAAAAGAATATGATATTTTTTTTTCTGCTTCCACCAAGCAAAATATGTGGAATTAGTCTAATTTCACCAAACAAAAGAATATGATTTTTTTCTGCTTCCACCAAGCAAAATATGTGGAATTAGTCTATTTTCACCAAACAAAAGAATATGATTTTATTTCTGCTTCCAAAAAGCAAAATATATGGAATTAGTCTACTTCCACCAAACAAAAGAATATGATTTTTTTTTCTGCTTCCACCAAGCAAAATATGTGGAATTAGTCTTATTTCACCAAACAAAAGAATATGATTTTATTTCTGCTTCCAAAAAGCAAAATATATGGAATTAGTCTACTTCCACCAAACAAAAGAATATGATTTGTTTTCTGCTTCCACCAAGCAAAATATGTGGAATTACAAAAGAATATGATTTTATTTCTGCTTCCAAAAAGCAAAATATATGGAATTTGTCTACTTCCACCAAACAAAAGAATATGATTTTTTTTCTGCTTCCACCAAGCAAAATATGTGGAATTAGTCTAATTTCACCAAACAAAAGAATATGATTTTTTCTGCTTCCACCAAGCAAAAACTGTGCAATTAGTCTATTTTCACCAAACAAAATATGATTTTTTTCTGCTTCCACCAAACAAAAACTGTGGAATTAGTCTACTTCCACCAAACAAAAGAAGATGATTTTTTCTGCTTCCACCAAGCAAAAACTGTGGAATTAGTCTACTTCCATCAAACAAAAGAATATGATTTTTTTTCTGCTTCCACCAAGCTAAATATGTGGAATTAGTCTAATTTCACCAAACAAAAGAATATGATTTTTTTCTGCTTCCACCAAGCAAAATATGTGGAATTAGTCTTATTTTACCAAACAAAAGAATATGATTTTTTTTTCTGCTTCCACTAAGCTAAATATGTGGAATTAGTCTAATTTCACCAAGCAAAATAATATGATTTTTTTCTTCTTCCACCAAGCAAAATATGTGGAATTAGTCTACTTCCATCAAACAAAAGAATATGATTTTTTTTTCTGCTTCCACTAAGCTAAATATGTGGAATTAGTCTAATTTCACCAAGCAAAAGAATATGATTTTTTTCTGCTTCCACCAAACAAAAACTGTGGAATTTGTCTACTTCCACCAAACAAAAGAATATGATTTTTTTCTGCTTCCACCAAGCAAAATATGTGGAATTAGTCTACTTCTATCAAACAAAAGAATATGATTTTTTTTTCTGCTTCCAACAAGCAAAATATGTGGAATTAGTCTAATTTCACCAAACAAAAGAATATGATTTTTTTCTGCTTCCACCAAACAAAAACTGTGGAATTAGTATACTTCCATCAAAAAAAAATATATGATTTGTTTTCTGCTTCCACCAAGCAAAATATGTGGAATTAGTCTAATTTCACCAAACAAAAGAATATGATTTTTTTCTGCTTCCACCAAGCAAAACATGGAATTAGTCTACTTTCACCAAACAAAAGAATATGATTTTATTTCTGCTTCCAAAAAGCAAAATATGTGGAATTAGTCTACTTCCACCAAACAAAAGAATATGATTTTTTTTTCTGCTTCCACCAAGCAAAAACTGCAATTAGTCTATTTTCACCAAACAAAAGAATATGGTTTTTTTTCTGCTTCCACCAAGCAAAAACTGTGCAATTAGTCTATTTTCACCAAACAAAAGAATATGATTTTTTTCCGCTTCCACCAAGCAAAATATGTGGAATTAGTCTATTTTCACCAAACAAAAGAATATGATTTTTTTTCTGCTTCCACTAAGCTAAATATGTGGAATTAGTCTAATTTCACCAAGCAAAAGAATATGATTAATTTCTGCTTCCACCAAGCAAAATATGTGGAATTAGTCTACTTCCATCAAACAAAAGAATATGATTTTTTTTCTGCTTCCACTAAGATAAATATGTGGAATTAGTCTAATTTCACCTAGCAAAAGAATATGATTTTTTTCTGCTTCCACCAAGCTAAATATGTGGAATTAGTCTACTTCCATCAAACAAAAGAACATGATTTTTTTTCTGCTTCCACCAAGCAAAATATGTGGAATTAGTCTATTTTCACCTAGCAAAAGAATGATTTTTTTCTGCTTCCACCAAGCAAAATATGTGGAATTAGTCTAATTTCACCAAACAAAAGAATATATGTTTTTTTTCTGCTTCCACCAAGCAAAAAATTGGAATAAAACTAATTTCACCAAACAAAAGAATATGATTTTTTTCTGCTTCCACCAAGCAAAATATGTGGAATTAGTCTGATTTCACCAAACAAAAGAATATGATTTTTTTCTGCTTCCACTAAGCTAAATATGTGGAATTAGTCTAATTTCACCAAGCAAAAGAATATGATTAATTTCTGCTTCCACCAAACAAAATATGTGGAATCAGTCTACTTCCATCAAACAAAAGAATATGATTTTTTGTCTACGAATATGATTTTTTTCTGCTTCCACCAAGCAAAATATGTGGAATTAGTCTGATTTCACCAAACAAAAGAATATGATTTTTTTCTGCTTCCACTAAGCTAAATATGTGGAATTAGTCTAATTTCACCAAGCAAAAGAATATGATTAATTTCTGCTTCCACCAAGCAAAATATGTGGAATTAGTCTAATTTCACCAAACAAAAGAATATGATTTTTTTCTGCTTCCACCAAGCAAAATATGTGGAATTAGTCTATTTTCCCCAAACAAAAGAATATGATTTTTTTTCTGCTTCCACTAAGCTAAATATGTGGAATTAGTCTAATTTCACCAAGCAAAAGAATATGATTAATTTCTGCTTCCACCAAGCAAAATATGTGGAATTAGTCTACTTCCATCAAACAAAAGAATATGATTTTTTTTTCTGCTTCCAACAAGCAGAATATGTGGAATTAGTCCAAACAAAAGAATATGATTTTTTTCTGCTTCCACCAAGCAAAATATGTGGAATTAGTCTAATTTCACCAAACAAAAGAATATGATTTTTTTCTGCTTCCACCAAGCAAAATATGTGGAATTAGTCTATTTTCACCAAACAAAAGAATATGATTTTTTTTCTGCTTCCACCAAGCAAAATATGTGGAATTAATCTACTTCCATCAAACAAAAGAATATGATTTTTTTTTTCTGCTTCCACCAAGCAAAATATGTGGAATTAGTCTGATTTCACCAAACAAAAGAATATGATTAATTTCTGCTTCCACCAAGCAAAATATGTGGAATTAGTCTACTTCCATCAAACAAAAGAATATGATTTTTTTTCTGCTTCCACCAAGCAAAATATGTGGAATTAGGCTATTTCCACCTAGCAAAAGAATATGATTTTTTTCTGCTTCCACCAAACAAAAACTGTGGAATTTGTCTACTTCCACCAAACAAAAGAATATGATTTTTTTCTGTTTCCACCAAGCAAAATATGTGGAATTAGTCTACTTCTATCAAACAAAAAAATATGATTTTTTTTTCTGCTTCCAACAAGCAGAATATGTGGAATTAGTCTAATTTCACCAAACAAAAGAATATGATTTTTTCTGCTTCCACCAAGCAAAAACTGTGGAATTAGTCTATTTTCACCAAACAAAAGAATGATTTTTTTCTGCTTCCACCAAACAAAAAATGTGAAATTAAGTCTACTTCCACCAAAAAAAAGAAAAATGAATTTTTTTTCTGCTTCTACCAAACAAAAACTGTGAAATTAGTTTACTTCCACCAAACAAAAGAATATGATTTTTTTCTGCTTCCACCAAACAAAAAATGTGAAATTAGTTTACTTCCACCAAACAAAAGAATATGATTTTTTTCTGCTTCCACCAAACAAAAAATGTGAAATTAGTCTACTTCCACCAAACAAAAGAAAAATGATTTTTTTTTCTGCTTCTACCAAACAAAAAATGTGAAATTAGTTTACTTCCACCAAACAAAAAAAAATTTTTTTTTTCTGCTTCCACCAAATTAAAAAATTATTTTGCTTCCACCATACAAAAATGTGAGATTATTCTGCTATCACTAAAACAAAAAAATTGAAATTATTCTGCTTCCACCAAAGAAAAAATATGAAATTACTCTGCTTCCACCAAACAAAAATTTGACATCCAGCTGCTTCCAGCTCATTCTGATAAAAATTACTGCCATAAAAGGCAAATGTATTTTTTTTCCTAAAAATGTAATTACAAACAGAAATATGGATGTTATTTGTTTTCTCACCTCTAAATATGAATTTCTGACAAACAAATAATATTTTTGCTTTCGAAAAGTCAAATTAATATTACATTGCCATATTCAGACTAAGTCTGAAGCACATTGAAAACAAGCACTGTAATTATATGTAAGCTTGTTTTGTGGATTTTGGATTTATCAGCTATTCACAACTGACAGACATGTTTTTGGTTTTCTTTTGTTTGGAAGAAGTTGTTATTTTTGTACGTGATATTTTAAAAAGAAAATATAATTTATCGCTATATCAGAAGTTCTTAGACTGATAATGTCATTAATCATCAGCTTCCTGATAATCATAATTCAATTTCACCCTTAAAGCACCAAACAAAATTTGAAGCAGTCAATATTCTATTTTTTTTTTTTTATTTTTCAGAGAGAATAAGTCTTGATGTTTCATGTGAATCCTCTTCTTGGCATTCAATTCACAGGAAATGTTGAGACTTATGTGCTTTGAAAAAATAAAAAGAAAAAAAAAAGTGTTTCAAAATGTTGTCTGATGCAGTTATGATTAGTGCTTTAAAGGTTAAAATTGGCAGTGCACCATTCATTGTTTTTTTTCAGAGAAGAAAAGTCTTGATATTTGATGTGGATCCTCTAGCAGACAATTCACATGAAATATTGAGTCTTATTTTCTCTGAACAATTAAAATATAATTCTTCAGAATGGTGATTGCTGCTTTTGTCACTAATGCTTTAAGGGGCAGTTGTGGACTATATTAGAAGTAACATTTTCCATATAGCTTACTTCAGCGGGAAAATTTAACTTAAAACTTTACCGCTCTCTGGGCAGATTCAGCAGATTTAAATTGATAATGGTTTTCTTATTTTTCCAAGAAAATAGACTTTTACATTCATGTGAATTAAAATTGATAATGTGTTTGTATTTTTTTTCCAGAAAATAGACTCGACATTTCATGCCAATTGTTTCTGAAGGTGACAATTTGTATGAAATGTTGAAGTCTACTTTCTTCAGAATGGTGACTGCTGCTGTTATCACTCATGCTTAAGGGGTGGTTGTGGACTCTATATTGGAAGTAACATTTCCATGTAGCTTACTAAGGCTGGAAAATTTAACTTAAAACTTTACCGCTCTCTGGGCAGATTCAGCAGATTTAAATTGATAATGGTTTTCTTATTTTCCCAAGAAAACAGACTTTTACATTCATGTGAATTAAAATTGATTATGTTTCTGTTGTGTTTTTTTTTCCAGAAAATAGACTTGACATTTCATGCCAGTTGTTTCTGAAGGTGACAATTTGTATGAAATGTTAAAGTCTACTTTCTGGGGAAAATAAGAAAAAATATTTCAAAATGTTGTGTATTGAAATTTTCACCCAGCAGGCTATAAACATTAAAATAAAAATGATCACTTCTATACCTGTTTTCACCTGAAAATGTCCTGACCTTAGATCTACACTTGAAGTTGCATTAGTTGGACGATGTTTTGTTACTTCTGCAGCAGACTTGTTAAAGCGGGGTATTTGGCGATAAATCTTTGATAATGTTCTTCATTTATCGATAAAAACATATGTTGTAGGTACTCATTAGAAGCACATCTAATAAGTACCTTCATGTTTTCTTCCACAACATGTTTTCTCTTCCTCATTGAGACACTTCTAATGAGTACCCACAATGTATGTTTTATAGAGATTAAGAAAATATCCCAAGAATTATCATCAAGTCCTTAACAAGTCTGTGCTTTCTGAATTATAGGCAGTTCCAATAGTTCTTTAAGGTTTGCAGCAGAAGGATCAAACTAAACATATTACGACTTTTCATACTTGTTTTAACCTACAACAGATGACAAATTTCCAGTTTTTTTTTCATAGAAAAATGTCTAGAAGACACAGTTTGAATGAAATGTCAAACTTTACTTTGTATGAAAAGAATCTGTAATTTGTTGTCTGCTAATTTACCCAAAAAAGTAAAAATTAATTTTGAAAGCAAAAACTTTACCGGTACATTTAAGAACATGAAAAATCATTAACTTGAGCAAACAAGAAAATCATTAATTCATTTTGTCATAAATGGTTACTTCTGACAGACCCTTGAAAACACATGATTTCACAGTATATCCTTGTAGAGGTAGAAAGGGAATGGTCGGAGATCAGTGTCCAAGTGAAGTCTGAGCACCTTCTACCACTCCAGCTCATCATTTGTTTGTAGAAGTCCAGTAGAGTGTTAGTAGTTTATTCTGTTCCCTTCTTTGTGTGTGAACCACACAGTCTGCATGTCACCAACCAGTGAATTACAACACCTACACATTTACCTAAATACAGACAGCTTAACACTTTGCATGCTGGGTAAATATTTCAGCAGATGACATTTCCAAATATTTTTCTAATTTTTCCTAGAAAGTAGAATTTGACACTTTATGCAAATCAACTTCTAAGGAGTCAGTTTGCATGAAATGTCAAATCCTATTTTCTAGGAAAAAATGCAAAAAAAATGTCATCAATTTGTCACCTGCTGAATTTTCTTCATAGCATGGTAATTGTTAACTCCTTAGCATAATTATCCCAAAATTTGACTACCAGGTGATCGCTCTTTGAAATTTTGTGATGGAATGGCAAATAGTGTAGACCCTGAGCAAACTGCTCCTTTAGAAACAGTTTGATTGGTCCACACTGCTTGCTGGAGCCTGTCTGTCTAAATATTTAGAGTTAGTAGGATATTCATTCAAAATACGCATTTCTACTGGCCTTCCTTACAAAATGTCAAGCCTTGTTTTCTCAGAAAATACATAAAAATAAAATGTCTGCTGTAGTTATGATTAGCACTTCAAGGGTTAAATTAATTTTTACACAATGATCATCCTTAACTTAAAAAGCTGGACACCTAGCGTCCGGTCTGGGCGAGATGTCTCAGTCATGACTTATGACTAAGCATAGTTTCAAGCCATGGAAGCCAGCAAAACTTACATAAGTTATGAGGTTGTTTTCTATTTGGAGTTGTTAGACTATCAGACTAGGTATTATGCCCCCGCCCATCGGGGCCCATGAAGTAGATGGGCTGCCTGATGCCTCTGTGGCAGAGCTGCTGGTAACTTAATGCAGGACTTGAGTTTGTCATTGGCTCAGGTCGGGTAAAAGTCCCACAGATTCAGAGGCGATATCTTGACATGACGACATGACTGAAATAATATACTGTTCACTGGTACTTTATAACTTGACTAAGTACCATGCCCCCATCCCCGGCAATATCTTGACATGATGACATGACTGAAATACTGTTGACTGGATTAGGTATGAGATTGGATAGGTAGATTATATTAGATTGATACTGTGTTAGATTAGACAGGAATAGATACTTAGTAGTAGATCAGAATATAAAATTGGGCTGCATCAAGTGAAAAATGGTGTTTTCAAGCATGCCAGTCGGCATATTCAAAATCTTATTTGGGCCTTTGTGCTCCATTTATACATTCTATAGTATCCAATGATTCTGGCAGCAGACAGCAAAGGCCCTGATCAGAATGCATGAATGCAGTCTCATCTGGACCTTTGCTGTCTGCACATGCCCAGAAGGCACATTTTCTTGGCATGGCACAGTTCAGCATGTATGCATGAAAGTTTGCTGATCAGTTGATTTGAAAGTGATTGTTATGAAGATGTGTGTGGTTGTGTGCCGTTTGCGGTTTAAACTCCGTACAGTGAGTCAGTTCGCGATGCTTTCTATACGTTTGCGATTCATGTCGGCGATTCACGTTGGCGATTGCAATTCATATTTGCAATTCATGTTGGTGATTCACATTTGCGATACAGGTTTATTATCATTTTTTTGTATTATCATTATTATAACTCTGTGGGTAAATTCAGCAGATAACAAATTGATATTTTTCCTAATTTTCCCAGAAAACAGGCATCACCATTTCATTCAAATTGTCTCATAGCAGGACACTTTGCCTGAAATGTCAAACCTATTTACTGGAAAAATAAGAAAAACATTTCAAAATATTATCTGCTGATTTTTTTTCCCAGGGTGCTAAGCATTAATTTTTTTGTTATTGTTGTTTAATTAATTGCTTCAAAGGCTCCATATTCCTCAAAAACAGACATTTTTTTTTTTATCCAAGAAAGATTTAATAAATTGATATATGGTATTAATAGGATCATAAAATATGGCATCTGACAGCCCTTAAAAATTCAGTGTCTTTTTTGCGTTTTTGAACTGGATCAGAAAATGAAATGATTTTTTATCGCATCTCTGAATTCATGTTGGCAACATTAATTTAAAGATATGATAAGAAAATCATTTCATTTTTTATCCAGTTTAAGAACAAGAGACTAATTGAGATTTTACAGGCTGTCAGGCGCTACATTTTATGATTGTATTAATTTTTTAAACCTTACATGGAAAATGAAATGTCTATTTTTGAGGAATATGCGGTCTTTAATCATGCTTCATCTGTAATTTATGAATTCTATTTGTTAAATTTGTATGTTTGAGTTATATTTATTTACCAACAGCTTACCTTACAGCTAGCATTGGTTTTCTCAACTCCACCATTCATGATGAGGGTCCGGAGCTTTAATGCTTGCAAGGATTGTTTGGTGTGTATCGTAGGGGTTATAGCCAGCGGCCACTATGATCAGGGAAGAGATTCTGAATGCAAAGCCACATAATCATATTTGACGGTTTTGTCAGCAAAGACTGTCCTTGATCTGCCTGACTGCACATCAAAACGGATGTTGATGGTGATGATAATCATTGATGATGATGATTACATAGAATGTTTTTGTTGATGATGATGGCTCTTTTGATGATGATGATGATGATGTGTAGAATTTCAGTCGATGAGGTTGTAATGTTTTATGGTTTGACAAAAATGTTCAAGATACATTTAATTGTCAATTATGTGTACTGAATGTATTTGAAAGTGATTTTGTATCAGTCCTTTGCAAGGATTATGATCATGATTGCAGTGCTAACCTTATGTAGACAAAGGTCAATGGGATTGGTTGTAATTATGGTTTGACAGTACTGTTGATGAATCATATACTTCTTGATTATAATTATATAATAAAGGTAGAAGTGGTTATAATTATTGTATGATTACTGATGATGATGATGTGATGAATTAGGGAATAAGGGAATCAATACACCTGATTACAGATGGAATGTTGGTGCAGATTATGATATTGAAAATGATGATGCTGATGATGATGCTGATGATGCTGATGATGATGATTTATAAGCTTTAATTATGCTTATTAGCCATCTTTTTTAACTTATAATTATGTGCCTTAGTTATTTACCATCTTTTGCAGCATTTCTTTCAGCTATCATTGGCTTCCTCAACTCTACAGTTGTGATTAGACTGCCAACCTAATGGTGAGATTGCTTATATTTATGATTTGACAGTATAGGAATAAATATAACCTTGTTCGGTGACCTGTCACTTCTGGTTTCAGTTTCCTATTTGACTTAATGCATCTGGGCACCAGAAGCCTCAGGTCACCAGACAAGGTTATATTTTTTTTCCTAAAGTGTTACATGTACTTGATTATGATAATAATAGCACTGTAAGTGATGATGATGATGATCTAGGTAATGATGATGGTGTTGATGTTTTAAGTCATCAGTGTTTTTGATTTATTGTAATGTTGTTGAGACTGATGATGATGGTAGATATGTTGATGATGATGATGGTGGTATTTTTTTATTATAATTCTTTCCTTTTTGCATTTTATATGCCTTAATTTTGCTTCTTTTTTTTTACAGCTTAACTTTCTGCTTAGCATTTCCTTTCTCAACTCTACCATTCATGACGAGGGTCCGGAGATCTAATGCCCGCAAGGATTGTTTGGTGTGTATTGTAGGGGTTATAGCCGGTGGCCACTGTGATCAGGGAAGAGATTCTGAATGCAAAGCTTATTATTTCTTTTATATTCAGCAGTTTTGCCAGCAACTTTGACCTGCCTGACTGCACATTAACACCGATGTTGATGACAATGACTGCCATTATGGCTGAGATTTGTTGATGATAGTGATGCTACTGCTGCTGCTGAACTTGTTGAATGTCTTCAGTCCTTTGCTAGGATTATGATGATGATAGCAGTGCTAACTTAATGCAGATGACTGTCAGTGAGATTGGTAATGTTTATGGTTTGACAATACTGTTCATGAATCATATACTTTTTTGATTATGTATACTAAATGTATAAGTGGTTATAATCATTGAATGGTTACTGATGATGATGATGATATGGTGAATAATGAAATTTCTATGGTGAATAATGAAATTTCTATACCTTATTACAATGGTAATGTTGATGCAGATGATGATGTAGATTATGATGGGGACAGGTATGATGATGATGATGATGATGATGATGATGATTTATGTCTTAATTATGCTTCTTTGCAATCTGTTTGTACTTTATCTGCCTTAATTTTTTTACCTTCTTTTATAGTATTTGAGTCCGCTATCATGGACTTCCTCAACTCTACAGTCTTGATGAGGCTCTGCCAACTTAATGGTGAGATTGTTTATAATTATGATTTAACAATATAGGTATAAATATAACCTTCCACAGTGATCGGTGACTTCCAGTTTCACTTTATTAGACATAATATGTCTGGGAACCAGAAGCCTTAGGCAGGGCTCGAGAAACTGAAAATTGCCAATCAGTCCAGTCATTTTTGGCAGCTTTTGCGGTGTTTGCCGAGTCATTTTCGGTCGCATTTATAGAGTTTAATAAGTGGTGATGACATTATTTGCCATAACGATTGTTAAAGAATTTCTGTATTGCAGTTTCTAAATGCAGATGCTGCTTTATTATTAACATAATGAATGACATACTTACATTCCTTACACTTGCTCATGTTATATGTGCATAAGTATCGTGATTTACAGCAATGTAGCTCAATATTATCAGACAAGTGCGATTTAACCCTTGTCCTGCTGAACTCCAATATACCCTGTCTTTGCAAACAGTGCAGATCCAGATCAGTTGGCTTCTGAAGAAGCCAACTGATCTGAATCTGCACTGTTTGTCATTCAGTATATGAATTTATATCAACAATCTGGATCAAGTAATCTGACTGGCTGAAAATTTGAAAAAGGTGTGGCATCTTAATTTATTCAGCAGGACAAGGGTTTATATACTTTCACTTTCACAACAACCGAGCACTCAGTCGGTGAAGAGCACAAAAAGGAAACAACCGGAATCTCTTCACGTTGTGGCAAGTCACATTGTGCTGGAGCTTGCCACTTCATTTTTTTTCTTTCTATGGACCAGTAGAAAAACAGCACATTAAACAGATCTTGTAAAATTAAACAAGTTAACTGCCAGAAAAAACATCTTCTATTGTTGTAATGTGTGACCAAGCATGCAGGTGTGAAGCACTGTCCCTTATATACTTACTGTAATAACCCCAAGTGTAGGGACAGACAGGCCTGAGCAAACAGTATAGACCCAGATCAGACACCACAAAATGCATGGCTTCTGATCCGGATATATATTGTCTGTCACTCCTCCAGCCGGCCTCGGTGGCTCAGTTGGATGCGCCGTCCGACTGGAGACCAGGAGGTCACAGGTTCAACCCCCACCGAGGTCGGCAACATTCTTTCATGGAGATTAATCGTGAAATATTTTCTACAATCATTCTCTCCCTTCCGCTGATTCAAGAAGGGCAGTTGTCAGTTTCTGGCGAAAGAATGTGCACAATACTGGTTAACCGCTTAGAGGACTTAGCCTGCCCAGTAAACGTGTGGTTAGGTAAACTGACCACGCTTGACATAACCCCATTGGGTTGACTGGGCCGTAAAACCTCAACACAAACAAAACCACTCATCCAGCAATATTAAAGATGCATCAAGATGTAGTAAAATAGACTTGTTCCAATTTTAGGACCAGGATGGTAAGGCTTTAAGGTGTTCCAATACTTAAGGTAAGTACGCTAACAGCCGGTATTGAGTTTTTACATGTCAATCAAATGGGTATTTCTTTATTTTTGACCTGCGGATCAAGCGGCATTGTGATAATAAGCAGATCGCTCAAGGCAATTTCAGGTACACGGTTAGTGTAAATGTGTTGATAAAAGATTTGTTTGGTTTTCCATCCCAAAATAAGATGTAAATTCTAAAATAAAAGTCAAAAAAGATTGCCTTTGGAAACAAAGAACACATAAAATCACGAAAATTGGAGACTCAGGTTGATTGAGTCTCTCCATCTGCAACACTATAATTTGTGAGGCTGAATACACCCCCTAGTGCCAGCTTGTAGTATTCTGTTTTCAAATAGGATGGGCTCAATGATTCCAAAGGAAATAAAATATAACCTGCACTATGATGATGTATGGAGAGACTATAGTCAAATATTAGAAAACATGAATTATTATATTATGGACCCATCTTTTTTTTTATGTCCTTCTGAAGTAAAAATCGGTCCAGCTGTTCTAAAAGCCAACCCAGATCAAAGAACTGGCAGTTTCTCAGGCCCTGGCCTTAAGTCACTGGGTGAGGTTATACTTTTTTCCTACAGTGTTATTTGTATTTGTAGGCCTTCGTGTGACATTCTGGTGAATGTACACAAATATTAATTGCTTAGAGGACTAAGCTTGCCCAGGAAAAGTGTGGCTAGGTAAACTGACCAGCATGACAAGACCCTAATGGATTGACTGGGCTGTAAAACCTCAACTCGGTCAAAAACCTTCACTGGACAAGGTTATATATATTTTTTTTTATTTTATTGTTAGCGGTGAAATCAGTGTATATCTGGTGAAAATAAAAGTGGTATCAATCACTAGTGAAATGATATCGTATCATTTCACTAGTGACTGATACGATTTATTTTTTCACTTCTCGCTTTGGACGACTTTGGTTTTCTTCATTGTTTCATAAGTGGATTTTTGAACGCCTCTGATTTGTTTGTTTCTGAACTAAACTATCAAGTGTTGGTATCCATTTTCTAAGTTAGAATGTAAGGAACATGTTGGTATCAAAATTATTTTTATTTGCCGAAATTTTTTGTTTTTGTTTTCTCCAGCATTTTACATGTTAAGCACTGAGCGTTGACGCCATGACGCTTATGTTCTGTTTGGTGACATTAGTTATGACATCAGAAACGCGCATTGGCGTGTAAACAATAAAAAGAAAATTTACTCTTTTACAGTGAATACCATAAAATTTTCATCTCGTGTAATGAAAACATTCAAATTTTTACTCGTGCTTTGCACTCGTGAAAATACTGATGTTTTCATTACACTCGATGACTATTTATGGTACTCACAGCCAAAGAGTAAATATCCTCTATTTATAGTGTTACATGAACTTGTTATGCTCAGTATATATATCATATTCTAATATGACATTAACGTTAACCCATTGAGCCAAACAGAAAACCTCACCATGATCAGACTACAATAATTCACCTCGACAACATAGTGCATGCAAAAGGGTGCATTTGATGACGTCATGCCACAGTTGGCTGCGCATCCGACTGGTGATCAGGAGGTTGCTGGTTTGACCCCTGTTGGGTTGGCAACATTCTTTTGTGGAGATCGATCATGAAATATTTTCTTCAGTCATTCTCTCCCTGCAGCTGATATAAGAAGGGCAGTTATCAATTTCTGGGGTAAGAATATGGACAATACTGGTTAACCACCTAGAGGACTAAGCCTGCCCAGTAAAAGTGTGGTTAGGTAAACCGACCATGCTCGACATTACCTAATTGAGTTGACTGGGCCGTAAAACCTCAACAAATACTAATTAAACATTTACTTCTCACAATGTCTGTGGCAAGAATTCTTTGGAAAACTGCAACAATATTGGTTTTCCTTTTCTTTATCATGTTGGAATCAAAAAAAAAAAATTCTCTACTTTGAATTATCACTACTAACGTATGTTGTTGTTTGGCAGATAAGAATATTAATTTACTCTGGCTTCACTATCTTAATACTTCACAATTTGCCCTCCAACACCATGCGCTATTCTCAATAATTCACAGTAGAGAAAAAATATTTCTTAGATAACAGTACTGTAATTGATGATGGTGATGATGATGATGATGATGACCTTACTATTGATGATGATGATGTCTATATTGATGATGATGATTATTATCATCATCATCATCATCATCTTAGTATCTATGATGATGATAATGATGGCATTGCTGATCAAGTATTGAGCAGAAAGTTCGGCAATGTTAATAATTTAACAATAGTGATAATGCAACCATTTTTTACTTACACTCTATTGATATGTTAAAACGGCATTATTATTAATGATGATGTTGCAGTCAGCGATGACAGTTATGATTATCATCTCACCTGTACTGATGATGATGATGATGAAATACTGACTATGGAGAGTGATAATTCTGTAAAAAATAATTCCAAGGGACAAATGATTAAACAATAGTGTTTTGATATTATGATATTTGTTGAGTAGTGATTGGTATTTTTGTACAATTTTGCAGTTAATTACAGATGACAGTACCTTAGATGATGATGATGATGATGATGATGATGATGATGATGATGACTGTCATGAAGACCTCAGTACTGACCATGTTGGCAGCACTCTTGACATATGAAAGTTTTCATTTTAATGGTAAGATGAACTTGATTTTTTATGCCCCCGGCCATTTTCAATGTGTGGGGGTGGGGGGCGGGGAAGGGGGGGCATATAGTATCACCGCTGTCTGTACATACGTCCGTCCCGTCCCGTACGTAACACAAATGGTTTCTGTGCAGTATCTTTTGAAAAGATTGGTGTATTTGATTCAAATTTTATACACAGGTATATTATCATAAAATATAGATCAAGTTTGATTTAGGATAAAATCCACCAATTATTTTGGGAGTTATGGCCCTTTTTCAACTTTGAAAAATTTTCAACTTTGAAAAATGGTTTCCGTTCGATATCTTTTGAAAATATTAGTGTATTGGATTCAAACTTGATACACAGGTATATAATCATAAAATGTAGGTCAAGATCGATCTAGGGTAAAATCCACCAATTATTTTGGGAATTATGGCCCTTTTTCAACTTTGAAAAATGGTTTCTGTTCCATAACTTTTGAAAAGATAAGTGTATTGGATTCGTATTTTATACAAGAGCATATAATTATAAAATGTAGGTCAAGTTCGATTTAGGGTAAAATCCACCAATTATTTTTTAAGTTACAGCCCCTTTTTCATCGTTGAAAAATAGTTGAAAAATGGTTTCTGTTCAATATCTTTTGAAAAGATTAGTGTATTGGATTCAAATTTTATACATAGGTATATAATTATAAAATGTAGGTCAAGTTTGATTTAGGGTAAAATCCACCAATTATTTTAACTTCATAATACATTAACCTATAGATAATATGCTATTCTCTTCTGTTTTCACACCTTCCACAGAAAAAACGACCTTTCAGTCGTTAATTAAAGTCTTAAACCAGAAGGTCCCTTAGGCAGTTACCTGTGTGACGTAACTCTTCCCGCTCAATTGATCACGTGTCAGTTTCTTTTCTGTGGACAAAGAAATTCAACAAGGGTTATTTACCTGTGATAGAAATTTGGATTATTTCTTTCCTCACGGATAAATTTCTGTATCCTTGTGTTTCTTTTTTTTATTTATCACTCCTTTCACTTTCTATGTTATTATTTAAAATTTTCAATTTTCGATTTCACATATTTTTTGACTGCTCTTTTTACGACATGCATTTTCGCGACTCTCACTTTTCGGCACAACGCTCGTGCGCGATCGGTTCCGATAGTCATGTTTATATATGCAGAATATTTTTGTTCTTTTCGTTCCAGGTTATTCAGCATTTACGATATGTTTTTCCTGGACTTTTATTTGCAGAGATCTTCAGTTGGCTAAAGATTCTCATGGTGGAGAAGCTGATTGTAAAGAACTTGTCAACCCTTGATGGGTTATAAGACATTTCTTTACTGATGGGAGCCCCACCCTATATGGCTATACTGCCGGGGTAAGACCCATCAAGGTGGCATCTTTGGGTACTTAGTATCCGATAAAGTCTAAGTCCACCAGTCACCTGTCAACCAGTCACAGTCACCAGTCAACCAGGCACCAGTCAATCAGCTTCACCAGTCACCAGTCAACCAGGCACCAGTCACCAGTCAACCAGTCACCAGTCAACCAGTCACCAGTCAACCAGTCACCAATCACGGGTCAACCAGGCACCAGTCAACTAGTCTCCAGTCAATAATTTAATAATTTTCTTGAAAGACTTAGTTTTTTGACATATTTCACCGGACAAAATAGTCACATATACTAACTTCCGGTCATTATGTCTAATTACTAAATTTTTTTCACCGGGCAAAGTATCAGTAATATTTCTGATACTTATACCCGGTCATATTATTATATTATATCTGATTTTTCACCAGGCAAACTTTTACAGAAAGTGTCTGGTCAAATTTGCCTAATAATTATCACCGGGAAAAAGTTTCGAATACTTGTATCCGGTCAGTTTTCATATATAATCTCCTTTTTTCATCGGACTAGAGTTATGAATACTATTATCCGCTCAATTTGTCAAATTACTTGTAACTTTACCGGGCAACAGTTATGAATACTAGTGTCCGGTCATTATGTCGGGTAACTAGTGTCAAAATAGTGATCACTAATTCCCGAACAATCTATTATCGTTCATAGAGCTCCATTTACATTTAAGTCGATGGATATAGGTTATTAAGTGAAATACATAGTAACTTTTTATACATAAAATTCTGTACAGTCTTTCCCGAATCAGACTAGAATCTTTAATATTCCATTGACTTATTATAGGAGTGTAATTCCATTAATATTTTAAATTAACTTATGTTTTATCTCTTTCATCCGCTAGAAAGAGTTAAATTTCCGACCATAACAGAATTTTTACCGGGCAGCAGTTCGTAGACTAGTGCCAGGTCATTCAAATTATGTTTTATCTCTTTCATTCGCTAGAAAGCGGTTAACTTCCGGCTCTAATGAAAATTTCACCGGGAGGCACTTTGTAGAGTAGTGCCAGGTCATTCTAACGAAATTCCACCGGGCAGTAGTTTCGTAGACTAGTGTCACGTCATTGTGTCGGATTACTAGTGACCGAGTAGTAGTCACTAGTACTCGCTCAACATATTTTTATTTATTAAGCACTATAGACATGTATAGTCTTGGGTTATAGGTTATTGAATGACAGAGATGGGTTCTAATACCTAGTAGCCACTTATATTGTTGAATTCTGTCCAGTCACTTTTGAACTAGACTTAAATTCTATATATATATTTATTCTTGAAAATGAATTAAGAATTATCGATTACGATCAAATTCGCAATTCATTCACTAAGTGTAGAAGATACTTCCACCTATAATTATATCTCTTTTATTCGCTACAAAGAGATCAACTTCTTACATATTCACCATATTCGGCTCTAAGGCAAAGGTGAACTATAAAACTATCGTTATTTATAAGAAGAAAAATATACACGAAATCTAAAAATCTTTCTTCTTTCCTCCCCTGTTTTTCTTCTACATGCTGCGATATGTAATCAGCATGTAATCTAAGGAGTAAATTGACAAGAAAGTAGCAATCGATCTTTTCTACTTTCTATTAATTTTTCATTCATAAGGTATCGGAAATTTACAAGATTCAGATAAATAAATTAACAGTTTATTTATTCGCTACCTCTCTAGATTACTACGATTTAAAATTCTAGTTGAGGTACATATTTTCCTTTTGCCTTTCTACATGGAAAATAGTTGATCCGTTAAGCTATTATTCTATTTTATATTATCTTTTGATTGATTATGTAAGAGTCTAGGTCAGTCATGCTCTGTCTAAACTCTGCTATAAAATAATAAATAAGAAGAAAATCTTGTATTTAGGCATAGATATAATTCGATATGTTCTTTACTTACGGGCCCCCGTAGCCTAGTGGATAAGAGAGTTGACTCTTAATCCATTAGGTTTCTCACCACTGTGGTTCGAGCCTCGCTGGGGTCATATGTGGGAAAGCCAAGTTCTGCTTAGGGATGGTCTGGTGGTTTTTCTCCGGGTTCTCCAGTTTTCGCCCACCTTCGATGAACGATCGGCTCGATATAAGTGAAATATTCTTGAAAGGGCCGTAAAACCCAAATCAAAAAAAAAAAAAAAAAATATGTTCTTTACTTTGCCTATTTTATTTTTTCTTCTGGATCATTTAAGACTACGATAGCAATATACCAGATAATTTTGCCTCAGTAAGAATCTACTACGCCGAAGATTCTTCATCTTGGAATAATAATTTTATGATGATTATAATTAGAAATTATTTTGGAAGGTTTAAAACTTATAATTACTAGACCCAATTAATCCTCGTATATTATAGGTCTACTTTATCTTATTGAGGAATAGTTTTGCTTCGACTAGCTCTATACCTCTAATATTTTATTTATAACTAGAGTCCATGTCAATCAAAATTTTTCTCGCACCTTTGGTATTGACAATGGATACATATTTAGTAAAGGCATTAATTATTCAGTATTTGACAGATTATTATTGCCTAAATTAGATGTTATATACAATACTTTCCTTTTGATTTTTTTATTGACTTTGTAACTATTCAGAAACTGCCAAAGTCAATCATTTCCTTCCTCTAAACTTACCGAAGCTCTAGATTATGTTGATATATATTTTTAATATATGCTTAGAGGTTAATTAACGAGAGTTTACCTCATAATAGCAGATATTATTATATTCATATTAATCAATGTACGGTCTAGGCTTAGACAAAAGGGAAAACATCCTTAATTACGAGCCGGTAAAGAATTAAGATACACTTAATTATCTCTTTACCCCTTCTTTATGTTTACATTCGTTAAAGGGATCATAGTAATTCTCGCTAAGAGTTCAAGTTCAGTTTGCGAATAATGCAAAGATTAATATCTTGATTTCCAGTCCGCATCAAAACTGGTCTATATATATATAGATAAATATCTTTTCCGAAACTGGATATTTATTTATTTATTTATTTTATTTTTTTCCACACAATAAGCCATTTCAAGACGTTTTGATGATTTTGAAATGCACTGCTTCAATTTATAATATAGAATATGTTAATATATACTTCACAACGTAGTAAGTGCTGCACCTTCGTTCCTGGTCAGATCTTACTTTTGTGATACGTTTTCGAACATACTCAAAGTTTTCTCCGATTATACATTCGGTAAATAAACTTTCGAGTAGCATTTATGCTTTTAAACATTCAGATTATTTGATAATAGTTGGAGATAATATATTATACCGATATTTATATATCTATCTTCATTATTTATCTTTCTCAACTTACTTTTAAGTTAGATTGACCTTCTCGCTACGTTCCAGGTTTAAATCTAGCTATCATTATGGACCAGTCACTTTTTTATTTCCTAAACAATATTTTAACAGTTTTTCTCAGTATTCAGAGCATAACGACTTCATGAATACTTGGAAATAATTCAATTCTACGCTTGTTAAACTAAGCCTAAAACAAGCCCTAGTTTTTAGAATGGATATTATCCTTCGATTCAGTTCATGGAGATACATCCATTTAGATCCCATTATCTCTATTTCAATCATACAAAATTCTAATGACTAAGTACTCTTTTCTACGTACGAATACAGAATATCGAGTCACTGTTGCTGCATATTGGTTAAAGATTAAACAAATTTTATCTTAAACCTATATGACGTTAAATTAATTATTATCTCTTTCATATTTATACATGTTTTTTACCCTTCCGTCAGGGATTGTGGTAATAATATTATTTTATTACTCTCTATGTGGTAATAATATTATTTTATTACTCTCTATGGTTTACGTATAGATCTCGAGAGTATATATATATATATGTATATATATTTTCTTCCTGAATTCATTTGCGAGTACGTAATTTGATATTTCAGGAATTACCAGTTATGCAGAGATAGATTTTATTCTATTAATATTCAATTCTAAAAATTTGATTGAATATTTATCTATAAAATTCTGGGCAGTAATTTTATAGCGAGTTATATGTTTAATAATTCCTTGCTTAATAAAAAGTTATGCTTAACCTTTTATTCATAGCAGGAATTTGTTCCGTAGTATAATTTTAATTTAGTATTCATATATTTCTTACTTTTCTTAAATATGCATATAGAATAGTAATACTATCTCTTAACTTATAAATTAAGTGTTTTAGAGATTATTAATCAGTACTATTGTATAATTGTTCTTCAGAGATTATCACACTATTACTTTTTCTCTGAGTCCTTCTCTTTTTATGAACATTTTGATTCGTTATTACAAAGTGGACTTTTTTAAATTTTCTTGATTTCCATGATTATTTACTCAGGAGTACTTTTCATGGCAATCTTCTGGTATAGAAAGATTCTATCCAACTTATTTATTATTGCTTAATCTTATCAATACGGTAAGATTTAGCCAAACTATGACCGTCTTACAGTTAGCTGCGATCAACCTTATTCTTATCTCTCTTATTGTCTGTCAAACTCTAAGTTATGATGTTGACAGTTTCTTTTTTATTGTTTCGTCAGGACACCAAACGCTTTTATATGTCTATGACAAAACTAATTATCAATGGTTTAGGTTGTTTTTTCTTCCCAGCAGTTTTATGCAAACTCTGTATTATTTTATTGCTTGACTAAAAATTCGTATTACAATTAGTCTAGCAATAGTTTTAACCATTATGTTTGTATATATATATATATTTTTTTTTTCTTCTGATGGATAACTGAGTTATAGTTAAGTTAACTCCATCTACTTTTATTATCTCCCCTTCTTTAATTTGATCAAAGGGGAATAATTATACAACATTATGGTTATTTTAAGTCTATGTCTGTTCATCGGAAACTGTCCTATCGCTCCAATTAACAACTTAGACTATTACAATTAGATAGCTTGATATATTTAGAATTTTATCCAAAATATCTACATATGTCAGTTATCTATAGGAAACTCCACCGAGTAGACTTTTCCTTATTTATTCAAGACCTTAGATAGACTACTTACAGTGTATGGTCTTGGCCTTTTGTTTTACAAATTTTGTTTTGAAAATATTATTTCTATATTCCTAGCTTACTTGGCTTCCTCTAGAGTCTACTATTATATATAAGGTTGTTAGATCATAACACCTTAAAGATATGCTATTTTGTGAATCTAAATCATTCTTTCTATTAAATATAGAATTAGAATGTATCTGATTCCTTAGAGTTTCCTGAGCCTTTAACCAGAAGTGGTGAGATATTATTGGTGTTAGAATTAGGAGAGCACCTCCCTCCTATTCTGCAAATTCTAGCACATTATCTATAGGTTAATGTATTATGAAGTTAAAATGAAGTTTTTTAGAAGTAAAACATATTTTAACGAGTAATACTTAACCTATAGATAATCAATTATCTCCCTCCGCCAACCCTTGCTTATCTCTCCTAATTGTGTCTATTGTTTTACACATAAAAGAAACTGACACGTGATCAATTGGTGTATTGGATTCATATTTTATACACAGATATATAATCATAAAATATAGGTCAAGTTAGATTTAGGGTAAAATCTGCCAATTATTATGAGAGTTATAGCCAGGGCTCTAGAAAACTGGAAAATAGCCGGTCTGAACTGAAAATAAGAATCCCGGACCGGTTTTAAACACCTTAAAATGCTAATAATTCGGTCCAAAAAAGTCACAAACGGTCAAATCTTCACAAACTGATTACGTCCGCGCATCTTTTAAATGCAATATTATGGTATTTAAATGGCTCTAACCGGTCATTTGACATGTATATTGGAGAGGTCAGATGAATAACGGCAACTTACCACAACACAAATTAATTACGTCATTATCCAAACATTGTCAGAAAATCAACACTTCACTGTCCTTTTTGCGGTAAACAAGCGATTAACATGAATCATCAGTAATGGCAGCCTGATAATTAATCCGTATGTGTGACACGTGTGAATACACTGTGACTGCATAACACCAGGTGCAGTCAATGTGTCCAAAAGATCAAAGGGTCGCTTGAATCCCAACTGAGAGTGATTAAAGAATGCACCGCTTGAACGCACCTGTTTTCTTCTTCTGTATTTTTTTTTTTTTTTTTTTTTTTTGTTCAACACGGTTTGCATTCTGTTGGTTCCAGATTTGATAAATTAATTCTCAAATCATGTAGGTCCTGATCAGATGTTGCATACAATGGCATCTGATCTGGGTCTTATTGTTTTTTTGTTTTTTTTGACGGCCATAACACGTGAGTATAATTCAAGGTAGATTTCACGGTAAAAATCTTAGTAATGCCCCACTTGCGTCGCTAGATAAAGATTGGCCAGTGCTTTAAATTAAAGCAGTCTGGTCAGATCTCTTCGCGCTTACACACAAGATGGGAACCGTTGTCTATAAATAGTTATCTAGGAAAACCCAGCTGAGGTGGAATAACAAGAAAATCGTTTTTTACATATTTATTGATGACACCATAGCTTAGAAACTTTACTGACCAACTATACACACATAACAAAGCAGCATTAAACATAGGTATGTGCATTTAAAACATGAAATTACTTATTTTATGTATTATTAAAAATGATTTATAGGACTTTGCCAGTTGTCATTAGTTTTCATGATAGGTGATATTATATATAACACTTTGGATATTGGCTCATTGATGACGTTATTGGCTGGACCGATTCAGATTTCAGAATTTCTAGAGCCCTGGTTATGGCCCTTTTTTCAACTTCATTTTTTGCAAAATGCCTGGGTGTGGGTGAGGATGGCCCTGGGCAAGGGCATTTGTATCATATTGACACATTTCTAGTTTTCTTTATGTTTAACAATATTGTTGATGGAACTTGTTGATTGTACTATACTGACTGGTAAAGATAATGATGAAAATATCTTTGTTGAACTTCATGATTACCTGTAATGATAGTAGCACTGTTGAAATCTGTGGTAACTCTTTTTCTGGTTTTAATGCATACAGTAGATCATTATGTCACTCTAAATTGCCCAATTTAAGTGGATCACTTGGCAGTCTCTTAAAGATTAAGAGGTTGTTTGTTTGATCCCCAGCTGGATCCTACCTAGCGACTTTCTAAAATTCATAATACTTTGGCAGTAAGCTTTACGAAGAAGAGCTGGGAGTATTCATACCACTTTCAGTATAATATGACTGGTGGTAATATCATTTCAGTATGTCTGGGTTGGGTGGGGTGGGGGGGAGGTGGTTGGTTGAGGCAAAGGTGTCGTGTATCTTATGTCACTAGGGCGTCAAACTGATATTAGCTTACAGTTGGGCAAGTCCTGCTGTCCTTGCAGCAGGTAAGAGTAGAGGGGAAATGTTTTTATGCCCCCAACTTTGAGAAAGTGGGGGTCATATTCTTCTGGCTTGTCCTTCGTTTATTGTCCCCCGCCTTTTCGAAGAAAAGCGAGGGGACATAGTCTTCAGCTTTCCCTGGTGCGTGGTGCATGGTGCGTGGTTCTGAGTTTATAGTAGATACCTTGTGAGCGCAACTCCTCCTACAGTTTTTAACCAATTCTTCTGAAATTTTACAGGTGTCTTCATCGTGGTCTGAAGATGTGCATGTGCTTTTTACAGAATCCTTAAATTATTTGCTTCATTTTTTACACATTTTTAACTTAGACTTTTTTCATGCTTCAATACTATGAAAGTGTATATGTAGTAGGTACCTTGTAAGCGCAACTCCTCCCACAGTTTTGGACTGATCCTTTTGAAACTTTACAGGTGTTTTAATCATGGTCTGAAGATTTGCATGTGCTTTTTACAGAATCATTAAATTATTTTTTTTACTTTTTTCACACACTTTTTTGGCATGGTTCCGAGATTGTAGTGGGGACCTTGTGAGCACAACTCCTCCTACAGTTTTATACCGATCCTTCTGAAACTTCACAGGTATTTTAATCATGGTCTGAAGATATGTATGTGGTTTTTACAGAATCTTGATATAATTTTTTTCAAATTTTTCACATTTTTAACTGAGACTTTTTTTAGTGCTTCAGTACTATGAAAGTGTATATGTAGTAGGTACCTTGTGAGTGCAACTCCTCCTACAGTTTTATACCATTCCAACTGAAACTATACAGATGTTTTAACCATAGTCTGAAGATATGCATATGCTTTTTACAGAATCTTGAAGTTACTTTTTTTTTACTTTTTTCACATTTTTAACTTTTAACATAGACTTTTTTCATGCTTCAATACTATGAAAGTGTATATAGTAGTAGGTACCTTGTGAGCACAACTCCTCCCACAGCTTTAAGCAAATGCTTCTGAAACTTTACAGGCATTTTGCTTGTGATCTGAGGATATATGTGTGCTCTTGGAATCTTGAAATTATGTTTTTTTTTATTTTTTTTTTTATTTATTTTTTCCACATTTTTAGCTTCAATTTTTTTCCTGCTTCAATACTTAGGTAAATGATACAGGACCAATGGTCCTCTGGTTAACTTACTCATTTTTAACAGCTCAAATAAAAATAAGGCGGGGGACATAAATTCCCAATGGAATTTGCTTGTTCGTTCATTTGTCACCCTTTCTTTAGCATAGCATAACTTTAGAACCATGTATGCTAATGTTTCATATATGGATTCCTCATGAAAAAATAGGTGACCTGTAGTTTTTTACTTATCTGAATTATCTCCCATTTTAGAGCTATTTCCCTTTTAATAAAATAACTCTGGTTTGTCCATTTGTTTGTTGGTTCGTCATGCTTTCTTGTGCATAGCATAACTTTAGAACCATGTATGCTAATGTTTTGAAATTTCATACATCGATTTCTCATGAAAAAGTAGGTGACCCCTATTTTTTTTATCCCAGTTATCTCCTATTTTAGAGTTATTTCCCTTTAATAAAATAACATTGAAATCTTGTTAGCAAGATATCTCAAAAAGTATTTGAGCTAGAACCTTGATATTTGGTATACTGATTGGGACTGAGGAGGAGATCACCTGATTAAATTTTCAACCAATTAAATGAAATGTTGTTGGAGTTACGGCCCTTTGCAATTTTTGGCCATTTAATGTTGTTGCTTTATTGTGCATAGCATAAATTAAGAATCATGTATGCTAATGTTTTGAAATTTCATATATGGATTCTTTAGATTTATTTCCCTTTTAATAAAATAATATTGAAATCTCATTAGCAAGATATCTCAAAAAGTATTTGAGCTAGAACCTTGATATTTGGTATACTGATTGGGACTGAGGAGGAGATCACCTGATTAAATTTTCAACCAATTAAATGAAATGTTGTTGGAGTTATGGCCCTTTGCAATTTTTGGCCATTTAATGTTGTTGCTTTATTGTGCAGAGCATAAGTTAAGAATCATGTCTGCTAATGTTTTGAAACTTCATATATGTATTGCTCATGAAAAAATAGGTGACCCGTATTTTTTCCTTATCGGAATTGTCTCCCATTTTAGAGTTATTTCCCTTTTAATAAAATAACATTGAACTCTTGTTAGCAAGATATTTCAAAAAGTATTTGAGCCTTGATATTTGATATACTGATTGGGACTGAGGAGGAGATCACCTTATAAAATTTTCAACCAATTAAATGAAATGTTGTTGGGGTTATGGCCCTTTGCAATTTCCGACCATTTAATGTTGTTGCTTTATTGTGCATAGCATAAGTTTAGAATCATGTATGCTAATGCTTTGAAATTTCATATATGGATTCCTCATGAAAAAATCGGTGACCTGTATATTTTTTTCTTATCCAAATTATCTCCCATTTTAGAGTTATTTCCCTTTTAATAAAATAATACTGAAATCTCGTTAGCAGAATATCTCAAAAAAGTATTTGAGCTAGAGCCTTGATACTTGGTATACTGATTGGGATTGAGGAGGAGATCACCTAATTAATTTTCCAACCAATTTCATGAAATGTTTATTTGAATTATGGCCCTTTGAAATTTCTGGCCATTTGATGTTATTTTCGTGTGCAAATCATAACTTAATGCTACTGTTTTAAAATTTCATATGTTAATTCCATATGAAATATAGGTGAGAAGAAAGTTGGAAGGGCCTATTGCTTCTGGGCATGAGTAATGCCCCTTTGTAAATTTGGGCATTTTCCCTTGTCAGCAAAATATCTCAAAAACTGTTGGAGCTAGAGCCTCTTAACTTGATGATAGATTGGTAGTAATGAGAAGATGACCTGGTTAACTTTTGAATAAATTATGAAAAAATATTTCAGGAGTTATGGCCCTTTGTAGATTGGGCCATTTTTACATTGTACAAATGTATTATCTTTAGAGGCAAGCATATGGTTGGGGGCTTAGTGTTTTACAAACACAATTTCTAGTTATTTCTTATGTTCCTTCACTTTCATTCATTTTCCTTTCTCCCCTATCCCTTTCTTTCATCTCTACTATCTATCTCCTCCCTTTCTCATGGAGAAGACACAAAATGACCCACAAGGGTTGATGTGTCATTAAACCCCAACTCGATCAGTCAATCAATGTCTGGGTTAGCATACAGCAGTGAGGCAGCAATGTGAAAAGAGCATCAGATCTCACCTTCAGGTCTAGACACAGTCACAACATGACTCAGAGATTGTTGGTAGTGATGGTAAAACTAAAAAAATAAACTTGATGAGTAGTCTATGAAGTATGTTTTTGCCTCCCATTGTCAAGGGAACACCACACTTGCAGAAAAGAGTTTGCGTCTCTGAAAGTGAATTACTTCTTAGATTGGGTAGATGCTGCTGTAAAATGAAAGTATTTGGGTTTTGAGGGAGCAAATGTTTTTATACCCCCAGCATACGAAGTATGCAATGGGGGTATATAGTTTTTTGTCTTTTCTGTGTGTCTGTCTGTCAGTCAGTCTGTCTGTCTGTTAACATTTATTTTGTGTCAAAGATATCTCAGGAACTACTTTACCTAGAAACTTGAAATTTTGTACACATGACAAGTATGACTAGTTGTATTGTGGGAAAGAAAATAAGGGCCATGGGGCCAGGTCCCTTAGAGTTATTTCCCTTTGTTGTTCTGGCTATATTGTAGCCATGGCATTTATTTGTGTCAAAGATATCTCAGGAACTTACTTTACCTAGAAACTTGAAATTTTGTACACATGACAAAATTGACTAGTTGTATTGTGGGAAAGAAAATAAGGGCCATGGGGCCAGGTCCCTTAGACTTATTTCCCTTTGTTGTTCTGGCTATACTGATGGCCATGGCATTTATTTGTGTCAAAGATATCTCAGGAACTACTTTACCTAGAAACTTGAAATTTTGTACACATGACAAGTATGACTAGTTGTATTGTGGGAAAGAAAATAAGGGCCATGGGGCCAGGTCCCTTAGAGTTATTTCCCTTTGTTGTTCTGGCAATACTGATGGCCATGGCATTTATTTGTGTCAAAGACATCTCAGGAACTACTTTACCTAGAAACTTAAAATTTTGTACACATGACAAAATTGACTAGTTGTATTGTGGGAAAGAAAATAAGGGCCATGGGGCCAGGTCCCTTAGACTTATTTCCCTTTGTTGTTCTGGCTATACTGATGGCCATGGCATTTACTTGTGTCAAAGATATCTCAGGAACTATTTTACCTAGAAACTTGAAATTTTGTACACATGACAAGTATGACTAGTTGTATTGTGGGAAAGAAAATAAGGGCCATGGGGCCAGGTCCCTTAGAGTTATTTCCCTGTGTTGTTCTGGCTATACTGATGGCCATGGCCGGGGGTATTAGTGAGCATATGCTGACTTCATGGTCTAGTTATTTAAGTGTAGCACCCTAAAGAAAGGAGAAAATAGTTTTTGGTCAGAATGATCTCCCTTGGATGTGTATCAGTTCTTCTTAATGAAAGCATTGTTTCTTTAAAGCATCATTAGCTTAACAAACTTATTAATGACAAACTTGTTAACTGTTGTAGCTAAGGTATTTTCAGCTGGCCTCGGTGGCTCAGTTGGATGCGCCGTCCGACTGGAGACCAGGAGGTCGAGGGTTCAAACCCCGTCGAGGATGGCAACATTCTTTCGTAGAGATTGATCATGAAATATTTTCTACGGTCATTCTCTCCCTTCTGCTGATTCAAAAAGGGCAGTTGTCAGTTTCTGGCGAAAGAATGTGCACAATACTGGTTAACCACTTAGAGGACTAAGCCTGCCCAGTAAACGTGTGGTTAGGTAAACTGACCGCGCTTGACATAACCCGACTAAGCCTGCCCAGTAAACGTGTGGTTAGGTAAACTGACCGTGCTTGACATGACCCCATTGGGTTGACTGGGCCGTAAAACCTCAACACAAGCAAATAAGGTATTTTCAAATACTTTAATAATATTTTTGCTACAAAAATGTCAGTGCAAAAGCTACTCACATTTTTTCAGCGAAAAATATCAATGTATTTACCATAATTCAAGATAGAAATTTAACCTCATGTTAGCTAACAACTTCATTAAGTTTTGAACAAGTGGACCCTGGTAAGAAATTCAGCAGACAACAACATGAAATATTTTGTTTTTATCAGAAAATAGACTTTGACATTTCAATAACAGAAATTTTTTTATTTCATTTTACTGTAGTGATTTTTAGCTCACCTGAGCTATGCTCAGGATGAACTATTGTGATCACTTTTCGTCCATCATCCGTCCGTGCATCCGTCCGTCCGTTAACTTTTTCAAATGACTTCTCTTCTGAAGTCGCTGAGCCAATTTTGCTCAAATTTCATATGGAGCCTCCATAGGGTTGGGGAACGAAAGATTGCTAAAATGGTTGCGGTCCATTGACCAAGATGGCCGCCATGCCCATATATGGTAAAAACCTTTAAAAATCTTCTTCTCCAGAACCAAGGATGCCTTGGGGCTGAATCTTTGAAGGAATCATCGGGGACGAGAGGTCTACCAAAGTTGATAAAAGAATTGTCGTACGTTGACGTTTGATCTTTTCGGTCAAGTTCGCTTCCCTATGCATTTGTATGAGCCCCATACATTTGAATGGGAAAATTGTTGAGAATTTCAAACGACTTCTCCTCCGAAGCCTCTGAGCCAATTTTGCTCAAATTTCATATGGAGCCACCTTAGGGTGGGGAAACAAAAGATTGCTCAAATTGTCGCGGTCCGTTGACCAAGATGGCCACCATGCCTATATATGGTAAAAACCTTTAAAAATCTTCTTCTCCAGAACCGAGATCTTTGTACAAATCATCAGGATGAGAGGTCTACCAAATTTGATAAAAGAATTGTCGTACATTGACATTTGACCTTTTTATGGCAAGGTCAAGTTTGCTTCCCGATGCATTTGTATGAGCCCCATACATTTGAATAGGAAAATTGTTGAGAATTCAAAGGACTTCTCCTCTGAAACCACTGAGCCAAATTTGCTCAAATTTCATATTGAGCCTTCTTAGGTCGGGGGAACGAAAGATTGCTAAAATGGTCGCAGTTCATTGACCAAGATGGACCAAAATCTTCTCCAGAACTGCGGATGCCTTGGGGCTGAATCTGTGCACAAATCATCGGGGACAGGAGATCTACCAAAGTTGCAGAAAGATTGTCGTACGTTGACATTTGACCTTTTTACGACAAGGTCAAGTTTGCTTCCCTATGCATTTGTATGAGCCCCATAACATTTGTATGGGAAAATTGTTGAGAATTTCAGACGACTTCTCCTCTGAAGCCACTGAGCCAAATTTGCTCAGATTTTTAGCTCATCTGAGCACGAAGTACCCATAGTGAGCTATTGTGGTCAGTCAGTGTCTGTCATCCATCGTGGGTCATGCATCGTCCGTCCTGCAGCGTGCGGCATCAACAATTGCTTTAAAAGCCTACTCCTCCTACGCCCCTGGGCCAATTGACTCGATACTTGGTAGGAAGCATTGGGGTGACTTGTAGATCAAAAATAGTTAAAATCGTTCCGATCGGAAATACAAGATGGCCGCCATGGCTGCCATCTTGAAAATCTATTTTTTGCTTCTCCTGATTGAAAGGCTAATTGACCCCAGACTCGCTAGGAAGCATTGGGGTGACTTATAGATAAAAAATAGCTAAAATCGTGCTGATTGGAAATCCAAGATGGCCGCCATTGTAGCCATCTTGAAAATATGTTTTTCACTTCTTCTCCTGAACTGAAAGGCCAATTGACTCCAAACTTGCTAGGAAGCATGGAAATGACTTGTAGATCAAAAATAGCTAAAATCGTGCCAATCGGAAATCCAAGATGGCCACTATGGCAGCCATCTTGAAAATCTATTTTTCCCTTCTTCTTCTGAACCAAAAGGCCAGTTGACTCGAAACTTGGTAGGAAGCATTGGGGTGACTTATAGATCAAAAATAGCTAAAATTGTGCCGATCGTAAATCCTAGATGGCCGCCATGGCAGCCATCAAATCTATTTTTCGCTTCTTCTCCTAAACCCAAAAGTCAGTTGACTTGAAACTTAATAGGAAGCATCAGGGTGACTTGTAGATCAAAAATATCTAAAATCGTTCTGATCGAAAATCCAAGATGACCGCCATTCCCTTCTTCTCCTAAACCCAAATGCCAATTAACTCGAAACTTGGTAGGAAGCATCGGGGTGACTTGTAGATTAAAAATAGCTAAAGTCGTTCCGATCGGAAATCCAAGATGGCTGCCATGGCCGCCATCTTGAAAATCTATTTTTCACTTCATTTCCTGAGCCGAAAGGCCAATTGACTCCAAATGTGGTAGGAAGTATCAGGGTGACTTGTAGATCAAAAATAGCTAAAATTCTGCTGATGGGAAATCCAAGATGGCCACCATGGTGGCCATCTTGAAAATCTTATTTTCGCTTCATCTCCTAAACCCGAAAAAGCCAATTGACTTGAAACTTGGTAGGAAGCATCGGGGTGACTTATAGATCAAAATGGCTAAAATCATTCTGATTGGAAATCCAAGATGGCCGCCATGGTGGACATCTTGAAAATCTAGTTTTCACTACTTCTCCTGAACCGAAAGGCATATTGACTTTAAACTAGGTAGGGAGCATCAGGGTGACCTGTAGATCAAAAATAGCTAAAATCGTCCCTATCAGAAATCCAAGATGGCTGCCATGACAGCCATCTTGAAAATCTATTTTTCGCTTCTCCTGAACTGAAAGGCCATTTGACTCGAAACTTGGTAGGAAGCATTGGCGTGACTTGTAGATCTAAAATAGCTTAAATTGTATGGATCGGAAATCCAAGATGGCCACCATGGCGGCCATCTTGAAACTCTTTTTATACCCCTCCACTATTATACCCCGCCACACAATAGTGGTGGGGTATTATGGTTTCACATTGGACGTCCTTGTGTCCATCCGTCGTCCGTCCTTCGTTTCCGGATGATAACTTGAGTAAACATCAATGGATTTTCACCATACTTGGTATGTGCATTGATATTGTAGATATCTGTTTGGGATTGCTAATGGGCAAATTTCGTCAAATTTTTACGGAGTTATCTGTCCGAGACAGGTCCATATTTTCGTGTCTGGACGATAACTTCAGTAAATAACTAGGGATTTTAACCAAACTTGCTATATGCATTGACATTAAGGAGATCTGGTTTGGGATTGCTAATGGGCAAATTTTGTCAAAATTTTTACGGAGCTATCTGCCCGAGACATGTCCATTTTTTCTTTTTCGGACGATAACTTGAGTAAATAACAAGGGATTTTAAACAAACTTGCTATATATACTGAGTAACATAAATTTATCACGGATTTTTGGGGAACAATATTTTCATCAATACAATTTTGTACAATAACTGAAAACATGTACATTATCAGGCTAATGTCCGGGATACATTTATCCGCACGAAAGGTTTGCTTTTATCGATATCGAACGTGGCACGTGCAATCACATGGTTTTCATGACCATGTACCATTTCGTGTACATGGCACTAAGTGACATTTACAAAACATGTTGGTACAGTCTTGTTCAACATCACAGTTAAAAAGTCCGTCCTAAAATTGCCAAAAAAAAACAGCTATGGGGAAGAGCAGAAGCCTAACATTAGATCAACGTCACAGAGTTCTGGGGATGCTGGAAGGTGGGATGTTGGTTACAGCCGCAGCACGCCAAATTGGGGTTCATCACAGTACTGTTTCTCGTCTGCAGTTTCGATATGAAGCTATCGGGTTGCTAAAGGATCGCCGTTGAACCGGTAGACCACGGAAAACGGCGGCGGCAGAGGATCGCTACATCATCATGACGTCACGCCGGAACCGCTTCATGTCTGCGAGAAAAGTTGCCAATTAGCTTCGGGCGGCCACCGGAACAAGGGTTTCTGCTCAAACAATTCGTCGGCGTCTGTATCGAGGAAGGCTCGGGGCGAGAAGACCTTACGTGGGCGTTCCTCTTACTCGATGCCATCACCAGAATCGGGTGAATTGGCCAGAAATCATCGCCATTGGACTCAACGTCAGTGGAACAATATCCTCTTTACGGACGAATCTCGTTTCACTGTTGATTTTGCCGATGGGAGAGCGCGTGTGTGGAGGCGTTCAGGTGAAGGCTACCATGAACAGAACGTCATCCAAAGGGACCGATGTGGTGGTAGTGTTATGGTGTGGGGAGGCATAATGCGTAACACTAAAATGGACCTCATTACTGTTCAGGGAACGCTAACAGCTGCTGGATATTGTGCTCAGATTGTTCAGCCGGTGATTGTGCCCTTCCCGTGTCAACGTCCAGGAGTGATAATCCAACAAGACAATGCTAGACCGCACACTGCAAGATACACAATGGATGTTTTAAACAATAACAATGTTCAGTTGTTGGAATGGCCATCGCGATCCCCGGATTTGTCTCCCATCGAGCACATGTGGGACGTTTTGGGACGCAGAGTCAGAGAACGTCATAACGTCAACAACGTTCATGATCTTGATTGCATAGAGAGTGGAACAACATCCCTATGGCAGAAGTTAGACATGTTTCCAGCATTAGACGTCAGTGCCTGGCTGTCATCGCATCGAACAGCGGGCATACACAGTATTAATGAGTGTGTGAACTTTAAAATTGACCCCAGTGTCCAATATGGAGGTCTCTGACAAATTCCATGTAGAAGAGATGGCTGTTTACATTTGAAATTGAGTGTCAATGGATTAAAGATGAATTTCGGTAATGTTTCACATTTGTTACTTTTTTTCCTCTAAAAGATGGTTGTGTTGTCTTAGTCCATGCTAAATTTATGTTGCTCAGTATATATTGACATTAAGGAGATCTGGTTTGGAATTGCTAATGGGCAAATTTCGTCAAATTTTTATGGAGTTATCTGCCCGAGACACGCCTATATTTTCGTTTCTGGACGATAACTTGAGTAAATAACAATGGATTTTAACCAAACTTGCTACATGCATTGACATTAAGGAGATCTGTTTTGGAAAAGCTAATGGGCAAATTTTATCAAATTTTTACAGAGTTATCTGCCCCAGACACGCCCATATTTTAGTTTCAGGACGATAACTTGAGTAAATAACAAGGCCTTTTAACAAAACTTGCTATATGCATTGATATTATTAAGATCTGGTTTAGGATTGTTATCTGTCCATTGATATTATCAAGATCTGGTTTAGGATTGTTATCTGTCCCTCCGTCATTTTTTTTCCAGACATTTTTGCAACGATAACTTTAATACATAAACAAATAATTGCTGTGGTGGGGTATTATGCTTGTCGTGCTTTTATTTTTGCTTATTTTCCTGAACCAAAGGGCCAGTTGATTTGAAAATTGGTAGGAAGCATCAAGATGACTTGTAGATATAAAAATAGCTAAAATTGTTCCAATCGGAAATCCAAGATGGTGGCCATCTTGAAAATCTTTTTTTCCCTTCTTCTTCTGAACTGAAAGGCCAATTGACTTGAAACTTGGTAGGAAGCATCAGAGTGACTTGTAGATAAAAAATAGCTCAAATCATTGTGATAGGAAATCCCAAATTGTGGCCATGGTGTCCATCTTGAAAATCTGTTTTGAACTTTTTCTCCTGAACCGAAAGGGCAATTGACTCAAAGTTCATTGGAAGTATCGAGGTGACTTGTAGATCAACAGTAGCTAAAATCATTCTCAATGGAAATCTAAGATGGCTGCTATCTTGTTTATGTTTATTATATTTCCCTGCCACTGAGTTGTTTACATGTATAAAATCATGATTCTTCAGAAACCACTAAGCCATTTGCCACCAAATTTCACATTGATCCTACTGTTGAAATGTGATTGAGAGTTTGTTCAAATGATCACGCTCCATTGACTGTCATGCCATATATATTCTTCTTCAAAATTAAGAACTGCTTAAATGATGATCTTTTCATTAGTTGCGATGACAGGATTGGAAAAATGTTGCATAACATCTGCATATCTGCAGTGGCTATGTCACTCAGGTGAGCAACCCGTGGCCTGTGGGCCTCTTGTTTCATAAAGACAAAAATGCCTCATTCCAAAACAGCAGATTAAGATATCACAAAGAGTTCCTTACATTCAGTAAACAGATGTACAATTATTTAGTATGAGTATGTACTCTGCAAATAAACACAACAATTGTTTTACCTTCTTTGGAGGAAAAGATCAAACCTTCGTATCATCTATTATTTGTAATAAGTCACTGTGTCAGATGTTTGCATTATTAGGTCCTTTCCTTACAAAAAGACACAAACTAAGTAAAATAATTCATTCGTTTGTATAAGTGGAAATTGCTAGTATTAATCTTTATGAGGATAGTATGGTCAAATAACTGAGTTAACTGAGTCTTGAGTGATAGGACTCGAACTAAAATACAAAGGTTGGTGCTTAGGTTTGGTTACTAAGAAACAACCAGTTTGACTGGCCCAAAAAGAAAATAAGGTAAGCCGTGTCATCAGTCTAAATCTTTCTCGGACTGAGAAGTTGAAATCTTACACTCAGGTTGACAAGTCCAAAGTTTGGCTTCTTGACTTTGGTTTTGTAATACAACAATTTTAAGCTGTGTGTTGACAATTAAAATAATGTGACGTTTTAAGGTCCATAAATAGGCTTTGGCCTGTTGGCCATTGCTAGGAACAATTTTCACATGTGAGAAATAAACTGTGAAAATTGAACGTAGATCGAATATATTGCTGTCCTAGGGGTCCGAGTTCAGAAATCACGATATAACTGGATCATGATATAAGTATAATTCCTTGTCTTGGGCTCCTCAGAGGCACTTTCTCTTCTGCTCTGGATTGTCCATTTCTGATAGAGACGGTCATAAGTCTATCTTCATCTTTCAACCATCCCTGTTGCGTGGCCTCGGGAATGCCAAATTCTTTTGTCACTGCAGATCTTGATTTTTTACTGTTGACTTTGTTGATGATGTAGGGGGTATTTGGGTGAGGCAAAGGTGTTGTGTTTCTTATGTCACCGGGACATTCAACTGAGATTGGCTTACAGTCAGCAAGGCCTGCTATCCTTGCAGCAGGTAAGGGTAGAGGGGAATGGTTTCTTCACTTTCATTTATTTTTGTCTTTCTCCCCTGTCCCTCTCTTTTATCTGCTCTACTATCTCTTCTATCTCTACTTTTTGTCGCCTGCCTTTTCGAAGAAAAGCGAGGGGACATAGTATTCGGCTTTCCGTGGTGCGTGATGCGTGGTGCATGGTTCCATGTTTGTAGTAGGTACCTTGTGAGCGCAACTCCTACAGTTTTGGACCAATCCTTTTGAAACTTTACAGGTGTTTTAATCATGGTCTGAAGATTTGCATGTGCTTTTTACAGAAATCTTAAATTATTTTTTTTTTTCACTTTTTTCACATTTTTAACTTAGACTTTTTTTGCATGGATCCGAGTTTGTAGTGGGGCCTTGTGAGCGCAACTCCTCAAACAGTTTTATACCGACCCTTCTGAAACTTCACATTTATCTTAATCATGGTCTGAAGATATGCATGTGCTTTTTACAGAATCTTGAATTAATTTTTTCAAATTTTTCACATTTTTAACTTAGACTTTTTAATGCTTCAATACTATGAAAGTGTATATGTAGTAGGTACCTTGTGAGCGCAACTCCTCCTACAGTTTTGGAACAATCCTTTTGAAACTTTACAGGTGTTTTAATCATGGTCTGAAGATATGCATGTGCTTTTTACAGAATCCTTAAGTTAATTTTTTCACTTTTTTCACATTTTTAACTTGGACTATTTTGCATGGTTCTGAGTTTGTAGTGGGGACCTTGTGAGCGCAACTCCTCCTACAGTTGCCGAGCTGAAGACTCTGACCTTGACACCGAGTATAATAGCAATGTAGCCTTGGCGTTAGAAATAGGAGATCCATTTGTGTTAAACGTCCCCTTGTAGGGCTCTATGGAGGGTGGGGCGCATAGCTATCGAATCAAAAACTTCATCACCATGACATCTCGAAAACGATTTCTAGCGTTCGACTCTTCGGAGGACGAAACGCAACCGTTGACATTTACCTTCAAAACGAATGAGAACTTTCCTAAATTTTTACCAAAACATGTCAAAAAATTAAACGGAACACTTTTAGTAGAAACAAATCGAAAAAGCCAATCAGAAAATCTTCTAAAAATTACAAAATTCTTCAATTTAAATGTCACTGTCACGGAACACAAAACCTTCAGTAGTTGTAAAGGTATTATCCATGACAGAATGCTCAAACATGAAACCAAAGAAAACATCACAGAATATCTCAAACAACAAGGAGTAACAGCTTGCAAACGTTTCACAATTAAAAAAGACGGAAACCTGCTAGAAACAAATACATTACTATTAACATTTAACACCACCTCTTTGCCTAAATCACTAAAAATTTTCTTCAGAATTATACCGGTTGAAGTGTACATTCCAAATCCTCTGCGGTATTTCAACTGCCAGAGGTTTGGACATCATGAGAACAGCTGTCCTAAACTACCTGGATCAGTCTGTGAAAAATGTGGTATGGGTGATTTTGACCACCCTACACATGCTTGCAAAAATGAAGCCAAGTGCGAGAACTGTAACAAAAATCACTTATCAAAATCAAATCAATGTGAAATTTAGAAAAAAGAGAAACAAATTATGAAAATTAAAGTTACACAAAAAATCACCTATTTGCAAGCTAAAAAAATTCAAGAAAACCAACCTGAAATTACTTTTGCAAAAGTTGTTCAATCCCTAAACACCAAACCTGAAACAAAAGAAACTTCTACCCAGTTTAATGAAAAAGATTGTCATTAAACCAAATTCAAAAGTCATTACTGCTACTCTAAAACCTAAACTTAAACCCGCATCTACCCATCAGTCTAGACCACAAACAAAACCATCTCAAAGCAGTTCACAAACACAGCCGAATAAAACAAGTGGATCACAACAGAGATCCAGGTCCAGGACAGCTGATTCGAAAGAAAAAAATGGAAAAGATAGAGAAAGAACCAAATCCATACAGTAAAGGGGAGTCGGCCGATCCGATCAAGTTGGTCAATCGGTTCGATTCCCTTGAGAACATGGAGTTAGAGATTGACTCCTCCATGGTCTCGCAGTCTCGCACTTGAGAAAACAAAAGGATTATGTTCCTTATTTTAAATCACTCTCTCCATTCATCATGGATAAAAAATCAGTTCTTCAGTGGAACTGTTGAGGACTCAAAGCAAATTATAATGAAATTTTAATTTTAACAACACTACTTTCTCTGACTGTCTTTTGTCTACAGGAAATATTTTTAAAAACTACAGATAATATTAATTTTAAAAATTATAGTCTATATAATCATATCGCAACTGAAAATCAGAAAGCATCAGGAGGTTCATCTATCCTTGTAAAATCAAATGTTCCTCATAGACAGATAGATATAAATAGTAATTTACAAGCTGTTGCTGTAAATGTCACACTGTCTAAATCCATAACAATTTGTTCTCTATATCTTCCTCCATACTGTAAATTTTCTAAACACGATTTAGAAAATCTTATAAACCAGTTACCTCGTCCTTATTTATTATTAGGTGACTTTAATAGTCATAGCAAACTATGTGGTTGTTTGGATACAAATGACAAAGGAGAAATCATAGAAAATTTTATCACAGAAAACGATTTATGTTTATTTAACGATAAACAACCAACTTATCTTCATTCTCCCACAAGAAATTATTTTGCTTTAGATTTATCTATATGCTCTTCAAATATTTACTTAGATTTCGATTGGTCCGTTCTAGATGACCTTCATGGGAGCGATCATTTTCCAATTAAAATAGAAGAAATCGAATCGACAAATGAAGACCATCATTCCAGATGGAATCTGAATAAAGCAAACTGGGAGAATTTTATGGAGTTATGTAATGAAAAATTAAAACCTGAAATGTTTAAAACAGCAGATGATATACAAGCTTTTACTGATACATTGATCCATATAGCCGAAAAATGTATTCTGAAGTCCTGGACAGGTTCAAAAAGAAATAGACCTTGGTTTAATAACGATGTTAAAAATGTAATAAATAAAAGAAAATCTGCCTTACGAAAATTCAATAGGCAACCAACACAAGAAAATCTAATCCATGCCAAACAAATGCGAGCAAAAGCTCGCAAAACATTAAAATCAGCTAAAAGAACATCTTGGCAGCAATACGTCTCCAAACTTAACTCTAGAACTCCAGCAAAGAAAATAAGGGACATGATTCGAAAAATAACTGGCAAGAATAAAAATAAACATGTCCATATAAAATCAAATGGAAATATATGTTCAACGGCTAAAGACATTTGCAATGCCCTAGGAGAGAATTTTCAGAGAAACTCTTCTAGTACAAATTATTCCGAAAACTTTCAGAACATAAAACAAGAACAAGAGAAAGAGCATTTGAATTTTATGTAGTTAAATCATGAAAAATATAATTTACCATTTACATCTTCAGAATTATTAGATGCTCTTCATAAATCTCATGATACAGCTGCTGGTCCTGATGATATACATTATCAAATTCTTAAACATTTACCCAACAGGACTTTAGAAACCTTATTAAATATTTTAAATGATATTTGGATCACTGGAAAATTCCCATAAGACTGGAGTAAAGCAATGATTATACCTATATCAAAACCAAATAAAGATCATACTGAAGCTACTAACTATAGACCTATTGCTTTGGCAAGTTGTTTATGTAAAACAATGGAGAGAATGATTAATGATAGGCTGGTTTGGTTCTTGGAATCAAACCAGCTAATAACAAAATTTCAAGCTGGATTCAGGAAAAATAACTGTACAAATGATCATTTGATTCGTTTGGAATCATTTATTCGTGATGCCTTTGTTGAAAAAGAACATGTCATAGCTGTATTTTTTGATCTTGAAAAAGCCTATGATACTACTTGGAAACATGGCATCATGAAAGATTTACATAAATTAGGCCTTAAAGGCCGATTGCCACTTTTTTTCAAAATTTTTTATCAGATCGAACATTTAATGTTCGAATAGGTAATACATTATCGGACATATTTAAACAAGAACAAGTTGTACCACAGGGAAGCATTTTATCACCTACCTTGTTTGGCATTAAAATTAATGACATTGTTAAATGTGTGAAAGACATTGACTGTTCTCTTTTTGTTGACGATTTTGGAATATTTATTAAGTCAAAAAATATAGAAACCATTGAATTCAAACTCCAACGATGTTTAAACAATATAGAAGATTGGGCAACAGAAAATGGTTTCAAGTTTTCAAAAACAAAAACTCAATGCGTTCATTTCTGTCTGATACGACAGTTACATTTAGATCCTCATCGTACCATATATGGTAGTCCCATTCCAGTCCTCAGTGAAGCGAAATTCCTGGGTCTTTTGTTCGATAACAAATTATCTTTTATCCCACACATCAAAGCTTTAAAAGCTAAATGTTTAAAAGCACTTGATATTCTTAAAGTTCTCTCCAGTTCCGCCTGGGGAGGAGATCGTACTGTTCTTTTAAATCTTTATAGATCTTTAATTATACCCCCGACATACGAAGTATGTGGGGGTATATAGTTTTCGCTTTTCCGTTCGTCCGTTCATTCGTACGTACGTTCGTTTGTTCGTTCGTTCATTCGTTCGTCTTTCCGTCACAGGGTCAAAGTTTTTGCGTTAAAGTTTATAAGACCTCATATTTTGAAGACCCTTTGATGGATTTAGTTCATATTTGGCATGATGGTAGATATAGGTCTAAAATTTTTATTAGCACCATCCCCACCCCGGGGGTGACCTTGGGGTCAAGGTCACGGACTTAGAAGTTTTGTAAAAAAGTCACAGGGTCAAAGTTTTTGTGTTAAAGTTTATAAGACCTCATATTTTAAAGACCCTTTGATGGATTTAGTTCATATTGGGCATGATGGCAGATATAGGTCTAAAATTTTTATTAGCACCATCTCCACCCCGGGGGTGACCTTGGGGTCAAGGTCACGGACTTAGAAGTTTTGTAAAAAAGTCACAGGGTCAAAGTTTTTGTGTTAAAGTTTATAAGACCTCATATTTTGAAGACCCTTTAATGGATTTCGTTCATATTTGGCATGATGGTAGATATAGGTCTTAAGTTTTTATCAGCACCATCCACACCCCGGGCGTGACCTTGGGTCAAGGTCACGGACTTAGAATTTTCATTAAAAAAGTCAAAGTTTTTTGTGTTTAAGTTTAAATAGCTATATCATCAAGACCCTTGAGGAATTTCATTTATATTTGACATGTTGGTAGATATTGGCCTAGCATCTTACTCCGCATGATCCCCACCCTGGATGTGACCGAGATCAAGGTCACGAACTTAGAATTTTCATATAAAAGTAAAAATTTTTGCGTTTAAGTTTATATAGCCATATCATCAAGACCTTTTATTAAATTTCATTATCCCCTAACTGAAAGTTGAGCTGATATAGCTATCAGCAAGGAATCTGTTTGTCTGTCAGTCAGTCCGTTGAAGTATTATTCGTTCATACTTTATTTTTGTCTTAGGGAAAAGTTTTTGCGTTAAAGTTTATAAGAACTCATATTTTGAAGACCCTTTGATGGTTTTCATTCATATTTGGCATGATGGTATATATAGGTCTTAAGTTTTTATCAGCACCATCCCCTCCCCGGGGGGTGACCTTGGGGTCAAGGTCACAGACTTAGAATTTTCATAAAAAAGTCAAAGTTTTTTGTGTTTAAGTTTATATAGCTATATCATCAAGACCTTGAGGAATTTCATTTATATTTTACATGTTGGTAGATATCGGCCTAGTGTCTTACTCCGCATGATCCCCACCCCGGGTGTGACCGAGGTCAAGGTCACGAACTTAGAATTTTCATATAAAAGTAAAAAATTTTGCGTTTAAGTTTATATAGCCATATCATCAAGACCTTTTATTAAATTTCATTATCCTTTAACTGAAAGGTTGAGCGGATATAGCTATCAGCAAGAAATCTTTTTGTCTGTCCGTCCGTCCTTTGAAGCATTATTTGTTCATACTTTGTTCATATTTTGAAGATCTTTTCATGGATTTCATTCATATTTGGCATGATGGTAGATATAGGTCTAAAGTTTTTATTAGCACCATCCCCACCCCAGGGGTGACCTTGGGGTCAAGGTCATAGGCTTAGAATTTTCATAAAACAGTCAAAGTTTTTTGTGTTTAAGTTTATATAGCTATACCATCAAGAACCTTTGAGGAATTTCATTTATATTTGACATGTTGGTAGATATAGGGTATGACCTTCAGGTCAAGGTCACAGACTTAGAAATTTCATATAAAAGTAAAAAAAAATTGCATCTAAGTTTATATAGCTATATCATCAAGACCCTTTGTTGAATTTTGTTATCCTCTTACCGAGAGGTTTAGGGGATATAGCTATCAGCATGGAATTTATCCATCCTGCCATCTCCAGAGTCAAAGCTACATATTTTGTGCTCGTTAAAAACTGGCGGTAGCGCTGGTCGGGGGTATACGTGCTCCACTGGGCACTTTGTCTAGTTCGATCTAAATTGGATTACGGATCCATAGTTTATGGATCCGCCAGAAAATCTTGTTTAAAAACTTTGGATACAATTCATCATGAAGGTTTACGTCTAGCTTTAGGAGCTTTTCGTACTTCACCTGTCGAAAGTTTATACGCTGAATCAAATGAACCATCATTGTATATAAGACGTGAGAAGTTGTCTTTTCAATATGTTTCTAAATTAGCCGCCAATCCACGTAATTCAGCTTATGATTGTGTTTTTAACCCTAAATACGAAAGATTTTACAACAATAAACCAAAGGCTATTAAACTTCTTGGTCTAAGAGTACAACCGTTACTTGAAGAGGCCAATATTAACATTAAAAATATTCAGCCCTTTTCCTACCATCAAAAGAGCCATGGATGTTGAACCCTCCAAAGATTATTTTAGATCTTCATGAAAATAAAAAATCAGAAGTTGAGTCCCATATTTTTAAGAATAAAGTTTTAGAAATCAAATCGAAATACAAACATACCTGTCAATTTATACTGATGGTTAGAAACAAGATGAGAAAGTTGCTTGTTCTGTTATTAGTCCAAATTTTACTGACAGTATCAGATTACCTGATAATAGCTCCATTTTTACCGCTGAAGCCAAAGCAATTGATATTGCACTTTATCATATCACAGATCAGTCTGAAAAACAATTCATCATTTATTCAGATTCTCTTTCTGTATTAAAATCCCTTAAAGATTTACACCATAGGAACCCATTAATTCAGCAAATTCTTAAAAAATATTATTACCTTTCGGTTGCAAAAGATATTATATTTTGTTGGCTTCCCAGCCACATTAATATTCGTGGAAATGAATTAGCCGATTTAGAAGTTAAATCTGCATTATCCTTTATGATAACAAATTTTAAAATTCCTTACTCCGACTTTAAATCCAACATCCGTCAATACATTTAACAACAAATGTCAATCTATTTAGGAAAAACAAACTCAAAATAAACTGAATGAAATAAAACCATATTTTAACAGCAAATGCGCATTCTCTAATTACTGCAGAAAAGAACAAACGAAAATCACCAGATGTAGAATTGGACACACTAGACTTACTCATTCTTATATATTAAAAAATGAACAAGCTCCATTCTGCATTCCTTGTAATGAACCTTTTACAGTCTAACATTTTCTTATTACTTGTGCAGAATTTAATCATATTCGCACAAAATGTTTTAATATAAAAACTGTAAAGGATCTTTTTTTTAATGATGTACCAACTAACAAAATAATCGCCTTTCTTAGAATCGGACTTTTTAATAAATTATAATCATTAATACTGTTATCTTTTTAAAATTAACATATCAATCTTATATGGTTTTAATTTCAAATTAAATAAACTCATCATATAATATAAAAATAATTAGACACTATATGCCCTTTTAGGGTTGAGCATCTCTAAATAAAATATCCATCCATCCATCCTCCTACAGTTTTATACGGATCCTTCTGAAACTTCACAGGTATCTTAATCATGGTCAGAAGATATGCATGTGGTTTAACAGAATCTTGATATAATTTTTTTTTCAAATTTTTTACATTTTTAACTTAGACTTTTTTTCATGTTTCAATACTATAAAAGTGTATATGTAGTAGGTACCTTGTGAGTGCAACTCCTCCTACAGTTTTATACCATTCCCACTGAAACTATACAGATGTTTTAACCATAGTCTGAAGATATGCATATGCTTTTTACAGAATCTTGAAGTTACTTTTTTTTTTACTTTTTTCACATTTTTAACTTTTAATATAGACTTTTTTTATGCTTCAATACTATGAAAGTGCATATAGTAGTAGGTACCTTGTGAGCACAACTCCTCCCACAGCTTTAAGCAAATGCTTCTGAAACTTTACAGGCATTTTGCTTGTGGTCTGAGGGTATAGGTGTGCTCTTGGAATCTTGAAATTATGTTTTTTGATTTTTAGCTTCAATTTTTTTCCTGCTTCAATACTGAGGTAAGTGATACAGCACCAGTGGTCCTCTGGTTAACTTACTCATTATTATTAGCTCAAATAAAAATAAGGCGGGGACATAAATTCCCTATGGAATTTGCTTGTTTTTCCTGGGAGACGAGACAAAATGCCCCACGAGGGTTGACGTGTCATTAAATCCCAACACAATCAATTGTTGATGATGTTAGTCTTGTCCTTGAATGCTGAACTGCTTCCTCTTGTTTGAATTTTCAGACATGTTCGTAGCTGACATTTTCACATGGAGGCATGATAGATCACAATGAGCATGCTCTGCATGACTGCAAGTTAGATAGATGGCAGGTGGACATCCTTTACTGATTGACCATTGAGTAGATGTACTCAGTAATGACACTGATTATAACAATCATGGTGATCGTGATTTATTGTCTGTCAATCATAATCAACTCATTTGTTGATTGACAATTTGATTGTTTATCATAATGCGAGATGTGACTTTGGGTCGGGATAGGCACAAAAAATCAATACCAGAAAGAATTTCAATCAGTTATTTTTCTCAAATTAAGTAAAATAACAAACATATTTCAAGTTTTAATATTTTTGCTTGCAGAAAATTTGGGATCCATGGCTGATTCACAATATACAGGAAAATTGAAAAATATGAAATGCAATATTTTATCCACCGTGTATTATATAATGTGGAAAACGATTAAGAAGAAATAATCATAAAAATGTGAAAAGAGTTATTGGAAGTTCTGCTATTACTGATTTATAATAAATGATAATTAAGCATTATTGATGCCTACCATATCTGAGCTTTCCTATGTAAACCGTAGTCAGTCAGAAAGGAAAAAAGACTATGTTAAAAACATTATTACATTTCATGCAAATTGTCTTCCTTTTGGAGAAAATGGCCCCATAAAAACATCAATTTGTCATCTGCTGAAATTGATTTTGCCCAGAGAGTGCTAAATGGTAAGAATCATTCTGTTAAATATAAGTTTTTGTTGTTTTACAGATGGTGTTGCTGCATACAATTACAGATGATGCTACAACCCGTGATGATGATGAGGAGGAGGAGGAGGAGGAAGAGGAGGAAAAAGATGATGATTTAAGACCAGCAAAGAAGATTGGTCCTGATTGAATTGTTGCTGGTAATTGCATACTGGTAATTGCAATACTTATATTAATGCTTAACATGCTAAGTAACAATTTCAGCAGTTGACATTTTGAAGTGTTTTTCTTGTTTTTCCCAGAAAATAGGATTTGACATTTTATGCAAATTTTCTCCTTAAGAGACAATTTGCCTGAAATTCCTGATCCTGTTTTGGGAGATATCATTTGTTGTCTGTTGTATTTGCTGATAGTGTGCTAAGTCTTATGGTACAGTCACACGGCCACTTACGGTAGCTGCGGATGCTTACGGATAAAAATCCGTAAGCATCTGCAAGGATCCATATCATCCGTAAGCATCCGTATCCATCCGTAACCCAATCGGCAGGATCCACAGACATACGCAGATCCGCAGCGGGAATTTTGAAAATCTCAAAATTTTGCTGCGGATGAAATATACGTAAGCATCCGCAGAATATACGTTATCCATATGTAAAATACATAACTCATACGTAAGATACGTAAACTCATCCGCAGGATATGTAAGATACGTAACTGATCCACACACTTTGATCCCCACCCCCCAGTCCAACCCCAAAAAGTTTTTTTTTAAATTTATTGGATTATTTTACAATTTTAGGAGCCAACAAGCAAAGCTGAGAAAAGTTTAAATCTGTGGCACTCATTTAACTCCAACAATCACCATTTTCAAATTGGCACTAAGTGGCACTAAAAAAAGTGGCACTAAAAAAAGATAAATGGCACTAAAAAAAAATAAAAGAAGAGATGTTTTTTTACCTCTACGCTTCCTCTTGTCCCTTGCCTTGCCCTTTTTTCCACGTCCCTTGCCACGGCCATCTTTGTGGAGTGGGGGTACTGTCAGCTCTGCCAGGGATGGTCCCTCTTCTTCTACCTCTTGACCCTTATTCTCTGCCTGGGGAGGCTGTTGTGGCTGCTCACTCACTGGAGGATTCTTCCTGGTTTTTCTGCTACTTCTTCTGCCAGACATGATGCACACCAAAGTCCAAAAAGATGGAGTAGAAACTGTTGAAATAACTGGAACTAGCTCTCAGACTTGATGAAATGCGACTGAAGCAAGCTCCGATCCACGTGGATTTATATGCGGATAGTGCGGACGCCAGAGGAAGCCGACATTCGCAGACACGAGCGTAACCCATCCGTATTGTCCGTAAGTCATCTGTAGCGTCTGTAAGTCATCTGTAAAATCTGTAAGTCATCTGTAAGTTGTCCGTGACATGTCAGCAGATTGGCAGTGGATGGGCTCATCCGCAGGTTTTACCCGTAACATCCGCAGTTCATACGTAACATCCGTAACTAATTCATATCGTCCACAGAATATAGGTAACTTCTGCTCAAATTTGCGTAATTTGGGGTAAAAATTACGCATTTTCATTATCCAAATATACGCAGGCATCCGAAGGTCCGTAACATGGCTGTGTGACTGTTGCATTAATGATGACCTAGCAGTTTCCATATTTATCTATAGTATTAGGGCACACAGAATGTAGCCTCTGATAAAGGTCTACACTCTTTACCATTCAGCTAAATGCTTTTAACCTTTATCACTCTCTTGTTTCTGGCAAAAGAATGTGCACCATAACTGATTAAGTTTAGAGGACTAAGCCTGCCCAGGAAAAAGTATGGCTGTGCTCAACATGACCCCACTGGGTTGACTGGGTCGTACAACCACAGCACAAACACAAACAAAACCAACTCTCTGGGCTAGTTCAGCAGATGACTAATTGATGATATTTTTCTTACTCTAACCAATTTACAGGATATGGCATTTTATATTAATTGTCTCGGTTGGAAACTAATTGCATAAAATGTCAAAGCCTATTTTCTGAATTTTCTTGGACAATAAGAAAAATATTAAAAAAATTGTGTCTGCTGATACTTTTATTCAGTGTGCTGAGTGTTAAATACATCACAACTTATACAAGTGAAGAATCGTGGTAAAGAGTCCTGTGGATGTGTCTACAAGCTGCTGAGTGACAAACAGGGTAGATCCTAATCAGATGCACCATTCTGAAACATATGATCTGGGTCTACAGGCCTGTCTGTCTGACTACTTGTAACTACTGTAGTGCATTTTAATCCACTTATTATACGCCCGTTTGAAAAACGGGATGAATTATGTTACGGGGTATGGCGTCCGTCTGTCCGTAAACTTTTTCGTTTCCGGCTAACTCCTCCTACAGTTTACATCCGATCAAGCTGAAACTTGGTATATAGTTAGACCATGATGTGGCTCAACGCATATTGTTTCGGGGTTACAGTTCACCGAATGTTTGCAGAGTTATGCCCCTTAGAAAATTTCTGTAAACTTTTCATTTCCGGTTAACTCCTCCTACATTTTACATCCGATCAAGCTGAAACTTCATGTATAGTTAGACCTTGATGTGGAGCAGTGCATATTGTTTCGAGGTTACAGTCCACCAAATATTAGCAGAGTTATTCCCCTTTTCGTTTCCAGCTAACTCCTCCTACAGTTTACATCTGATCATGCTGAAACTTGATTTGTAGTTAGACCATGATGTGGAGCAGCGCATATTGTTTCAAAGTTACAGTCCACCAAATATTAGCTGAGTTATACCCCTTTGAACATTTCTGTTAATTTTTCGTTTCTGGCTAAATCCTCCTACAGTTTACATCCAATCAAGCTGAAACTTCATGTACAGTTAGACCATGATGTGCAGCAGCGCATATTGTTTTGAGGTTACAGTCCACCAAATATTAGCAGAGTTATGCCCCTTTGAAAATTTCAGTAAACTTCATTTCCGGCTAAATCCTCCTACAGTTTACATCCTATCAAGCTGAAACTTGATTTGTAGTTAGACCATGATGTGGAGCAGTGCATATTGTTTCAAGGTTACAGTCCACCAAATATTAGCAGAGTTAAACCCCTTTGAAAATTTCTATTAATTTTTTGTTTCGGCTAAATCCTCCTACAGTTTACATCCGATCAAGCTGAAACTTCATATATAGTTACACGATGATGTGGAGCAGCACTTACTATTTCGAGGTTACACAGTGCACCAAATACTTGCAGATTTATGCCGCTTTGAAAGTTTTTGTAAACTTTTCGCAGCATATTGTTTAGAGGTAATAGTGTGCAAATTTTGTTTTATAATAGGTATATTTTTTGCAAATAACTAAAGTTTTGGTCATATGGGCAAGATATTGATTTTTTTTTTAACATCTTCTTTTATTAGATTTGCAAGGAAAGGTTGCCATTATTAAATCTTTATAAATACATAATTCTTTTTGGATTTTTAGTTTTTGTTTTGCTTTTAATACTCTTCTGATTTGGCGGCCTCGGTGGCTCAGTTGGATGCGCCGTCCGACTGGAGACCAGGAGGTCGCGGGTTCAACCCCCGCCGAAGTCAGCAACATTCTTTCGTGGAGATTGATCATGAAATATTTTCTACGGTCATTCTCTCCCTTCCGCTGATTCAAGAAGGGCAGTTGTCAGTTTCTGGCAAAAGAATGTGGACAATACTGGTTAACCGCTTAGAGGACTAAGCCTGCCCAGTAAACGTGTGGTTAGGTAAACTGACCGCCCTCGACATGACCCCATTGAGTTGACTGGGCCGTAAAACCTCAACACAAACAAATCTTCTGATTTGGCTCCCTTGAAGAACAAAAATAAAAAACAAGTTAAAGGTTTATAAAAAAATTTCTTGCAGCAGCATTTTTTTTTTTTTTGGTTGTTTATTTTTGTTTTGTTATTGTTTGGTCGATATTGAAGTATAGGAAAAACAAATCAGCCAAAGGCTCATATGAGCTTATAATATAGCCATTCTTCTGTAGTGTGTCCTCCGTCAGAAAGCACTTCTTCCTAGAAGCAGCAAACCTCTCCCTATTTTCCCAGGAGGGAGAAGTTACTTCTCCCTTAATTTCTGGGCCAGCTTGGACCCTTAGGTTACAGTTCACCGAATATCAGCAGAGATATGCCCCAATGAAATTTTTTTAAATTTTTTTTTTTGTAATTCCACTTACAGTTTATATCCGGAGCACTGAATTATACAGGAGCCAGTTTATGTGCTACATCTTATTACTTGCCACGGGCGTATAATGCCCCGCTTGGCGGAGCGCTTGTTTTATGGATACATTTTATGTATTTTCCCCAGTGCATCCAGAGGGCCGAATGGTTAGCACTCCCAACTTCGGACCATGAGGTCCTGGGTTCAAATTCTACTGGAAGTGGAATTCAGTTCATGGCTGTATGTGCATCACTGCACAGAGACTTTCATTAGCACCCATCCATCATTTTGATGTGACTTAACCCTTGTCCTGCTGAATAAATTAAGATGCCACACCACCTTCTAATTTTCAGCCAATCAGATTACTTGATCTGGATTGTTGCTATAAATTCAAATACTTAATGGCAAACAGTGAAGATCCAGATCAGTTGGCTTCTTCAGAAGCCAACTGATCAGGATCTACACTGTTTGCAAAGACAGGGTATATCCGGGTTCAGCAGGACAAGGGTTAAATAATGTTGAAAGGGACATAAAACACCACATCATCATCATCATCATCATCCATTTCTCTCAACATTAGCCTAGCCTCATATAACATTATAACTATGCATTGGAACAGTATCCCCTGAGCAAACAGTATAAGCTCAGATCAATCTAATTAGACTTACCACACTTGCATAATCTCTTTCCTAAGAAGTAAAGCACCATTTCACCTGTCACAAGTGTACCTGTTTGGAAGCAGAATGTCACATACTCCATCTTGACACCACTATAGTAACTGTTTTGGCATACAAACAAAGAACTTTATTGTAAATGTGAACATCACAGACCCAGATCAGTCAGAACATCAGGCAGTCAAATCTAAGTCTATTTCATATAACAGGAAAGCAAACAGGAAGTCACAGAAGTTGTCTATCTTGTAAAAAAAAAGGCTGAAATCTTTCAAGTGTATCTAGTCCTTTACAACTCTATGGGCAAATGAAGCAGACAACAAATTGATAACCTTTTTATTTTTCCCTGAAAACAGGATTTGAGATTTCTTGCAAACTGTGACAATTTGCATGAAATTTTAAACCCTGTTTTCAAGTTAGGAGACAAAATAGCATGAAATGATAAATACTGTTTTCTGGTAAAAGTAAGAAAAATATTTCAAATGTTGTCTGCTGAATGTTTTCCCAGCGTGCTAAACATTATACAAAAAATATATAACAGTTTTGTATTTATATTGTTTGTGGCGTTTTTATACCCAGACACAGAACAGCAGTTAGGTATTATGGTTTGATGTTGGTCATCCATGTGTCTGTCCATACTACTGTCGTACATCCATCCGACTGCCCATATTTTTGTTTCCAGACAATGACTTGAGTAAATGTTAATAGATTTTTACATAACTTGGTACATGTAAGTGCATTGATATTGTGGAGATCTGGCTTTGGATTGCTAGTGGGCAAATTTTATATTATCAAGTTTTGACAGAGTTATCTGCCCACCTCATGATAGTGGCAGGGTATTATAAGTTTGTGTTTTTATTATAGTAGATCTTCCAAGTATGTCTGCTGAAAGAAGACAATGACAGCCGGCTATTCTCTCTGAGAAAGTGTTCAAAGGACCTGACCTGTTCCACTGTGATTTCTTCATTATCTTCCTGGTCTCCACTGTGTTTGATGGCCAGCACTCCAGAATACAAGTGAAGGACTGCTATCTTCCAAAATTGAGTCCTTGTAAGTTAAATTGATTGTTAATGGATCTAACCTTAGAGGAAGAAATGTGTGATATTTTTCTTACTCTTCTTTAGCATGGCAAAGTTTCCTTATCACTTAAGCATAGAAAGTGTATGGTAGACATTGCATTTATAAAAGTCTGTATCCCAAAATTTGTCAAAGACACATTGAAACCTCCAGATAAGATGGGGTATCCACATACTATTTTTCTTAATTCTCCATAAAAACACCTTATGAGTCTACAAAAGCACCTGCTTCAAATGAGTATTTCCCACAGTAGATGGTTTCATGGAGAAAAATATTGGTACTTTTTGGTTGAAAAGTACCTTATCCAGAACTATGAGCATTGTCATATTTTCTTCCACAAATATCACATTTCATTACTGTGTAAGTTTCTAACTTGTATATATAAGTGACTAAAAGGCTTAGTTGTACAGCTTCTGCCTTTGGGTCTGGAGATTGTTGATTCAATCTTCAAACAGGACATAACTAAGACTTCTAAAAATGACATTAGCTGCACTTGTCTTGGTGCTCAGCATTTGGAAGTAGAGCTAGGACCTAGCTGTACTGGTATCAGTATTATGTGAATGGTGGTAGTATCAGGTCAAAGTGTCTAGGGCATTATGTGACAGTAAAGCTGCAGTACAAAAGGGCAAATGTTTGCACCACCATATCCAGACCCTAAAATGTTTTGTTTACACTAAGTATGCTAGGTAAACATTCCCGCTTAGAGGACTAAGCCTGTCCGGTAAAAGTTCGGTTTGGTAAACTGACCACACTCGACATGACTCCATTGGCTTGACTCCGCAGTAAAACCTAAACACAAACTCATAGGTGTCTAAATGAGTACCCACAGCAAATGTTATTATGAAGAAATTAGAAAAAATCATCTGTTTGGTTGAAAAATGTACGTTATCTAGAGCCAGGGTCAAGGCCACCTTATTATACTCCCCGCACCCCCCCCCCCCCCCTCCTCCCGTGCAAACTTTGTTTGTGGTGGGGTATACTGGGGTATACTGTTTTCACGTTGTCTGTCTGTGGGTTCGTCCATGACACTTTGGTTTTTAGCTCACTTGAGCCGAAGGCTCAAGGTGAGCTTTTGTGATCACTCACGGTCCGTAGTCGTCGTCGTCCGTCTATCCGTTCACAATCTTTAAACAACATCTCCTCCTAAACCACTGATTGGATTTTGACCAACTTCACAGGAATGATCCTTGGTTGGTCCTCTTTCAAAGTTGTTCAAATGGTTCCGGTCCATTGCATATCTAGGTCACAGGACCTAAAAATAGATTTTTTAACTAAAAACTTAAAAAATCTTCTTGTCAGAAACCACCTGACCGATTTCAATATAATTTTGCAGAAATGTTCCTTTGGTGATCCTCTACCAAGATTGTTCAAGCCATTTGGATTCGTGAAAAAACATGGCCGCCAGGGTGCGGGGCTTTTTTCCCTATATATCTATATAGAAAACTTTAAAAATCTTCTTGTTAGAAACCACTGGACCGATTTCAATATAATTTTGCAGAAATGTTCGTTTGGTGATCCTCTACCAAGATTGTTCAAGCCATTTTGATTCGTCAAAAAACATGGCCGCCAGGGGGCGGGGCTTATTTTCCCTATATATCTATATAGAAAACTTTAAAAATCTTCTTGTCAGAAACCACTGAACCGATTTCTATATAGTTTTGCAGAAATGTTCCTTTGGTGATCCTTTACTAAGATTGTTCAAGCCATTTGGATTCGTCAAAAAACATGGCCGCCAGGGGGCGGGGCTTATTTTTCCTATATATCTATATAGAAAACTTTAAAAATCTTCTTGTTAGAAACCACTGGACCGATTTCAATATAATTTTGCAGAAATGTTCGTTTGGTGATCCTCTACCAAGATTGTTCAAGCCATTTTGATTCGTCAAAAAACATGGCCGCCAGGGGGCAGAGCTTATTTTCCCTATATATCTAAATGGAAAACTTCTTCTTGTCAGAAACCACTGGACCGATTTCAATATAATGCGGAAATGTTCCTTTGGTGATCCTCTACCAAGATTGTTCAAGCCATTTGGATTTGTCAAAAAACATGGTCGCCAGGGGGCGAGGCTTATTTTCCCTATACAGTCAATCCTGTCTTAAGCAGCCACCCATGGGAAGCTTAAAATGTGGCTGCTGAAGGCCGGTGGCTGCTTAATACAGTTCAAATATATAAGTCTATGAATTTTGGGGCAACTTTCCTCTGGCTGCTTAATACAGGTTGGCTGCTTAATAGAGGTGACCACTAACACAGGTTTGACTGTATATCTATATAGAAAAGTTTGAAAATATTCTTGTCAGAAACCACTGGACAGATTTCAATATAACATGTCAGGAATGTTTCTTTTGTAACCTTCTACCAAGATTGTTCAAGCCGTAATGATTCGTCAAAAACCATGGCCGCCAGGGGGTGGGGCTTTTTTTTCCCTATGTATCTATATAGAAAACTTTAAATATCTTCATGTCAGAAAGCACTGGACCGATTTCTATACAACTAGGCAAAAATGTTTCCTTGGTGATCCTCTACCAAGATTGTTCAAGCCGTCATGATTTGTCAAAAAACATGGCCGCTAGGGGCGGGGTTTATTTTCCCTATATATCTATATAGAAAACTTTAAAAATCTTCTTGTCAGAAACCACTGGACCGATTTCATTAATACTTGGCAGAAATCTTTCCTTTGGTGATCCTTTACTAAGACTGTTCAAGTTATCATGATTCGTCAAAAAACATGGCCGCCAGGGGGGGCGGGGCTTATTTTCCCTATATATCTATATAGAAAAGTTTAAAAATCTTCTTGTCAGAAACCAATGGACCAATTTCAATATAACTTGGCAGGAATGTTGCTTTGGTGACCCTCTACCAAGATTGTCCAAGCCATCATGATTCGTCAAAAAACATGGCAGCTAGGGGGCGGGGCATATTTTCCCTATATATCTATATAGAAAACTTTAAAAATCTTCTCGTAAGAAACCGTTGGCTCGAGTTCAATGTAACTTGACAGGAATGTTGCTTTGGTGACCCTCTACCAAGATTGTTCAAGCCGTCATGATTCGTCAAAAAACATGGCCGCTAGGGGGTGGGGCTTATTTTCCCTATATATCTATATAGAAAACTTTAAAAATCTTCTTGTCAGAAACCACTGGACCGATTTCATTATAACTTGGTAGAAATCTTTCCATGTTGACCCACTACCAAGATTGTTCAAGTTATCATGATTCGTCAAAAAACATGGCTGCCATGGGGAGGGGCTTATTTTCCCAATATATCTATATAGAAAAGTTTAAAAATCTTCTTGTCAGAAACCAATGGACCGATTTCAATATAACATGGCAGGAATGTTTCTTTGATGACCCTCTACCAAGATTGTTCAAGCCATCATGATTCGTCAAAAAACATGGCCGCTAGGGGACGGGGCATATTTTCCCTATATATCTATATAGAAAACTTTAAAAATCTTCTCGTAAGAAACCGTTGGATTGAGTTCAATGTAACTTGACAGGAATGTTGCTTTGGCGACCTTCTACCAAGATAGCACCCTCATGATACGTCAAAAAACATGGCCGTCAGGGGGCGGGGCTTATTTTCCGTATATATCTGTATAGAAAACTTTAAAATTCTTCTTGTCAGAAACCACCTGACTGATTTCAATATTACTTGGCAGGAATGTTGCTTTCGTGACCCTCTACCAAGATTGTTCAAGCAATCATGATTTGTCAAAAAACATGGTTGCTAGGGGTGGGGCTTATTTTCCCTATATATCTAAATAGAAAACTTTAAAAATCTTCTTGTCGGAAACCACTGAACCAATTTCAATATAACTTGGCAGGATTTTTCCTTTGGTGACCCTCTACCAACATTGTTCAAGCTGTCATGATTTGTCAAAAAACATGGCAGTTAAGGGGTGGGGCTTAATTTCCCTATATATCTATATAAGACATTTTAAAAATCTTTTTGTCAGAAACCACTGGACCAATCTCAATATAACAGCAGAATTGTTCCTTTGGTGACCCTCTTTCAATATTCAGTTCAAGCCATCATGATGCATAAAAAAAACATGGCTGCTGGGGTGCAGGGCTATAAAATTTATACAAAAATCTTAGAGCAGTGAACTCAGCTGAAACTTCAACAGTAAGTATGCAAAGCTGTTTGCTCAGGTGAGCGATATAGGACCATCATGGTGCTCTTGTTTGCTAATATCTTAAACGCAGTGATGGATATTCATCAATTTCTGCAGACACATTGATATCAATAAGATGTACCTATGTAAGAGAAAGTAAGGACTAGGAGTCAATTCTCTTTGAGTTATTGCCCTTTGTAAAAATTTTTTCTTAATGCAGTAAAAAGTTTGTGTGCACACTATCTCTTTAACCAATGGCTGGAATTTGACCAAACTAGCACAGATACATCATGAGGATGGGGGAAAGAAGTGATTAGATTTTGGTGACCTTGACCTTATTTTCAAGATCACATTATAAATACTCAAAAAGTGAGCCTTTTGTGCACTCTATCTCATGAATCAATAGATGGAATTTGACCAAACAAACTCAGATAGGTCATTGGGATTTGGGAAAGAAGTGATTAGATTTTGGTGACCTTCACTCTTTTCAAGGTCACACCGGCACTTTGAAACTCAAATTTTGATAGTTGTTGCCCTTTGTAAAATTTTGTGTCTGTCCGCAACACTTTGGTTTTTCCCTAATATCTTGAAAATGCAGCAATGAATATTCATCAATTTCTGTAAGCACATTTCTGTAAGCACATTGATATCAATAAGGTATACCTATGTAAGAAAAAGTAAGGGCTAGGGGCCAACTCTCTTGGAGTTATTGCACTTTTGTAAAATTTTTGTGTTCGTCCGTGACGCTGTTTTTTTCCTAATATCTTGAAAATGCAGCGATGGATATTCATCAGTTTCTGCAGACACATTGATATCAATAAAGTGTACCTATATAAGAGAAAGTAAGTGCTAGGGGCCAATTCTTTTGTAAAATTTTTGTGTTCGTCCGTGACGCTGTTTTTTTCCTAATATCTTGAAAATGCAGCGATGGATATTCATCAGTTTCTGCAGACACATTGATATCAATAAAGTGTACCTATATAAGAGAAAGTAAGTGCTAGGGGCCAATTCTTTTGAGTTATTGCTCTCTTGTAAAATTTAATTCAGTAAAAGGTTTGTATGCACACTTTCTCTATAACCAATGGCTGGAATTTGACCAAACTAGTACAAATACATCATTAGGAAGGGGGAAAGAAGTGTTTAGATTTTGGTGACCTTGACTTTATTTTCAAACTTTGAAACTTAAATTTTGATAGAAAAAAGTTTTATGCTTTATTTGGGGGGTATTGAATAAGTGCTGCTTATTGACAGTTTTCATTTCAGCTGAATTGAATGATTTTACTGATGAGAGGAAAAAGCATTTATAAAGTTATGATATAAATAGTCACATTTTGAAACAATCAACAAAGACTCTTTAGAGCTTATTTGGACTCCTCTAAGACAGTCATATGAGATACAAATTAAAGCACAATGCAGGGAATGATATAACTGAAAAAAAAAAAAAACATAAAAAATTGGTCATTTGGTGACCAGGAATTGAACCATTGACCTTAATGGGCAGACATGTTAACCACTTCAGAATTATGACTTGGTAAGCCAAGCAAGGTATGTGGAAAAGTCTTGCTTAAGGATACAACACTGTGGTAGTAGTGGGATTCAAACTTGGTACCTTCCAGTCTTGAATCCAAAATGCAACAGATAGAGAGGTCAACATATTTTAGCCCCACTTACTTTGGACCACAAGGCCCCAGGTTTGAATCATTATAGAGGCAGAATTCATCATATGACTGTACAGTGCTTCTCTGCACAGAGCCTTTCATTATCACTTTTTCAACATCTTTATATGACTTACATACTGTTGACAAAGATGTAAAAGCTGAGGGCTCTACATTCTCTATTGTGAAATTGTGATGTAATCATTAATTATACCCCCGCAAACTTTGTTTGTGGGGGTGGGGTATACTGTTTTCACGTCCGTGTGTCCGTCCGCGACGCTGTTTTTTTCCTAATATCTTGAAAATGCAGTGATGGATATTCATCAGTTTCTGCAGACACATTGATATCAATAAGATGTACCTACATAAGAGAAAGTAAGGACAGTGGGCTAATTCTCTTAGAGTTATTGCCCTTTGTATTTTTTTTCTTAATGCAGTAAAACGTTTGTGTGCACACTATCTCTTTATCAATGGCTGGAATTTGACCAAACTAGCACAGATACATCATCAGGATGGGGGAAAGGAATGATTAGATTTTGGTGACCTTGACCTTATTTTCAAGGTCACTACATTATAAATACTGAAAAAGTGAGCCATGCTAATGCAGTAAAAAGTTTGTGTGCACACTATCTCTTTAACCAATGGCTGGAATTTGACAAAACTAGCATAGATACATCATAAGGATGGGGGAAAGAAGTGATTAGATTTTGGTGACCTTGACCTTATTTTCAAGGTCACTGCGTTATAAATACTCAAAGTGAGCCTGGCTAATGCAGTAAAAAGTTTGTATGCACATTATCTCTTTAATCAATGGCTGGAATTTGACCAAACTAGCACAGATACATCATAAAGATTGGGGAAAGAATTGATTGGATTTTGGTAACCTTGACCTTATTTTCAAGGTCACTACACTATAAATACTCAAAAAGTGAGCCTTTTGTGCACTCTGTTTCATAAATCAATAGATGGAATCTGACCAAATTAGCACAGATACATCATTGGGATTGGGGAAAGAAGTGTTTAGATTTTGGTGACCTTTATCTCATTTTCAAGGTCACACTGGCACTTTGAAACTCCAATTTTGATAGAAAAAAGCTTGTGTGCACACTATATCTTGAACCAGTGGCTAGAATTTTAACAAACTAGCACCGATACATTGTTAGGACATGGGAAAGAAGTGAGTAGATTGTTGTGACCCTGACCTCATTTTCAAGGTCACCACATTATAAAGACTCCAAAAATGAGCCTTGTAAAAAGTTTATGTGCACACTATCTCTTTAACCAATGGCTGGAATTTGACCAAACTAGCATAGATACATCATCAGGATGGGGGAGAGAAGCGATTAGATTTTGGTGACCATGACCTTATTTTCAAGGTCACTACTATATAAGTACTCAATAAGTGAGTCTTGTGTGCACTCTATCTCATGAATGGATAGATGGAATTGGACCAAACTAGCACAGATATATTATTGGGATTAGGGAAAGAAATGTTTACATTTTGGTGATCTTTATCTCATTTTCAAGGTCACACCTGCACTTTGAAACTCAGTTTGATAGAAAAAAGCTTGTGTGTACACTATATCTTGAACCAATGGCTGGAATTTGAACAAACTAGCACAGATACATTGTTAGGACATGGGAAAGAAGTGATTAGAATTGTGTGACCTTGGCGTCATTTTCAAGGTCACTACTTTATAAAGACTCTAAAAATGACCCTTGTGTGCACCCTATCTCATGACTCATTAGATGGAATTTAATCAAGCTAGCACAGATACTTCATTGGGATGAGGGAAGGAAGTTATTAGATTTTGGTGACTTTGACCTCATTTTCAAGGTCACACTGACACTTTGAAACTCAAATTTTGATATGTGACACATTGATATCAACAAGGTGTATCTACATTAGAGAAAGTAAGGAATAAGGGTCCATTCTCTTGGAGTTATTGCCCTTTGTAAAATTTCTTAATGCAGTAAAACGTTTGTGTGCACACTGTCTCTTTAACCAATGGCTGGAATTTGACCAAACTAGCACAGATACCTGTACATCATCAAGATTGGGGAAAGAAGTGAATAGATTTTGGTGACCTTGACCTTATTTTCAAGGTCACTATGTTATAAATACTCAAAAAGTGAGCCTTGTGTGCACTCTTTTTTCCTGCATATCTTGATTATTATTATTAGGAATCTTAACACATTTTGCATAAATGTTCGTATTCAGGAGATGCTGCTACTACAGAAAAAGAAGAGCCAGGGGATCAATACTGTTATAGTTATTCCCCTTTGTAATTTTTATACCCCGCCACACAATAGTGGCGGGGTACTATGATTTCACGTTGGATGTCCTTTGTCTGTCCGTCCGTCCGTCCCTCCGTCCGTCATACGTCCATCCGTCCGTTTTTCGTTTCCGGATGATAACTTGAGTAAACATCAATGGATTTTCACCAAACTTGGTGTGTGCATTGATATTGTGAAGATCTGGTTTGGGATTGCTAATGGGCAAATTTTGTCAAATTTTTACTGAGTTATTTGCCCAAGACACGCCCATGTTTTCGTTTCCGGACGATAACTTGAGTAAATAACAAGGGATTTTAACCAAATTTGCTATATGCATTGACCTTAAGAAGATCTGGTTTTGGATTGCTAATGGGCAAATTTCGTCAAATTTTTACAGAGTTATCTGCCCGAGAAACGCCCATATTTTCGTTTCTGGACGATAACTTGAGTAAATAACAAAGGATTTGAACCAAACTTGCTATATATATTGACATTAAGGAGATCTGGTACGGAATTGCTAATGGGCAAATTTCGTTAAATTTTAACGGAGTTATCTGCCCGAGACACGCCCATATTTTAGTTTCCAGACGATAACTTGAGTAAATAACAAGGGATTTTAACCAAACTTGCTATATGCATTGACCTTAAGGAGATCTGTTTTGGAATTGCTAATGGGCAAATTTCATCAAATTTGTACGGAGTTATCTGCCCGAGACACGCCCATATTTTCGCTTCCGGACGATAACTTGAGTAAATAACAAGGCCTTTTAACCAAACTTGATATATGCATTGATATTATCAACATCTGGTTTAGGATTGTTATCTGTCCATTGATATTATCAAGATCTGGTTTAGGATTGTTATCTGTCCCTCCATCATTTTCTTTCCAGACATTTTCGCAGCGGTAACTTTAATACATAAACAAATAATTGCTATGGCGGGGTATTATGCTTGCTTGCGGTGCTTTTATTTAATGTGTCCATAAAACTTTTGTTTTTCCTGTGTATCTTGCTTAATAATTTTGGGAATCTTGTTTTATTAGCGTTTGGTGACCATTACTTTATTTTCAAGGTCACACCGGCACTTTGAAACTTAAATTTTGATAGAAAAAAGTTTTAAGCTTTATGCGGGGGGTATTGAATAAGCGCTGCTTATTGACAATTTTCATTTTTATTGATGGGATACTTATAACACATTGTCTATTCCTGTTGAAGCTTTGCCTTTTTCTTTGGACTAAGATCAGCAGTGATGGGGTGGTTGGGTGAGGCAAAGATGTTGTGTATCTTACTTCACCAGGGTGTCCAACTGCTATTAGCTTACAGCAGGGCAAGGCCTATTATCCTTGTAGCAGGTAAGGGTAGAGGGGGAGAAGGTTTTTATTTCTTCTGTTTTGTCTTTTTCATTCATTTTCCTTTTAACTGCACAATACATTAACCTATAGATAATGTGCTATTCTATTCTGTATTTCACACCTTCCACAAAAAAATGACAGTTCAGTCATCTTTTACAGTCTTAATCCAGAAGGTCCCTTAGGCAGTTACCTGGATGACGTAACTCTTCCCGCTTAAATGATCACGTGTCAGTTTCTTTTCTGTGGACTTGAAGTAAACACAAAGGATTTTCTGTGGTGAAAGAAATCTGTATTTAATTTCTTTTCTCACAGTTAAATTTTAAAATCCTTTTCTTTCTTCTGCTCCTTTTACATTCCTTCCACTAAACATGCTATTTATTTGAAATTATTGATTTTCGATTTCTTGCTTTTCTCATTGATTAAATTCTCGTCATGAGTTTTCGCAACTATTGATGTCTTTCTATCGTGAAGATTGTGGCCATATCAAGGTTCGATGGGACAATCACCACAGTTGTCTATCTTGCACTTTATGTTCTAGAGATTCAACATTTTATATTTGCAGCCAGTGGTCAGAGGACGTATGGATCCTTGCTGAAAAAAGAATTCACACGACGAGAAGACACATAATGACGAAGAAAAGGGACAACAAGAATATGAAAAGAAAAGTGCCAACTCAGTCTGACACTTTATCCTTGGATGGGAGCACCGCCCCGCAAGGCTATACTGCCAGGAGCAGGACCCATCTAGGTGGCAGCCCAGTGGAAACGTTTTCCGACCGGGCAATAAGTCTGCCAGTCACTGGGCACTTGGCAACCAGGCACCGGTCATCCAGGCATCAGGCAACCAGTCACCGGTCACCGGTAAACTAGGCACCGAGCAACCAGGCAACCAGTCACCAGGCACCTGTCAACCAGGCACCAGTCAAGCAGGCACTGGGCAACCAGGCACCAGTAACCAGTCACTGGTCAACCAGTTAGCCAGTCACCAGTCACCGGTCAACCAGGCACCAGTCAATATTTACCAGGTACCCATCACCTGGCAGTAAATATAGACTTCCAGGCACTGGGCACCAGTCACCAGTTATCAGGCACCGGCAATTTATTAGAAAACAACACTCACCGGTCATCCAGCCACTGGTCGTTTGACTCCAGTTATCATATCCAGCTTCTATGAGCAGTCATCGTTCAAGGAGTAGTATACGTAGACTACCCAGCAATGATGATATGGTCTCTGAACACTCATTCGCACATGAGTTACCAAACCCAGCTGCATCCAGCAGAATATTACAGCTCGAGCCTGACTTCTCACAAATGTCAGACCCGAGCGTAATAGTCGAACCTCCTATTACTTATAGATCAAATGACAAACAAGCTTCACAGACTAGACCATCCCGCAAGGACCAGTCGGAAAGAAGACATAGATCCAGGAAGAAGAGATGACACAGATCGTCGTCTTCATCTTCTTCTGGATCGACTTCATCAAACTCACATAAAAATGAGAAATCCAAGAGATCTAAACATTCCCATAAAAAGAGAAGAAGACGATCGACGTCGTCTTCTTCGTCAGTATCAGCTACACAATCAGAGAATGATTACGGTAGATACAAAAGAGTAAAGTTAACTCAACAGGTTGTAGAAATGCCTACTCCGCTACAACCTGTAGAACAAATTAACATAACACCAAATTTGAACATAACCCCAAATTTGCCAGAAATACCCACAAATATAACCCCTCAATTACCGGAAAATGTGTTACAAGGGACCAAGGACTCGGATTCTGATTCAGAGGCCGAGGTTTGGTTGTTCGACAGGGCCATAAATGAAGTTTTTCAGCTTCTGCCCCCAGAATTATCCCCGAAAACTACCCAAGAAAAGACCCAAGTAAGCCCCTGTCGGGGATAGAACATCTAATGGAGTCACATATGACTCCATTATTGGTTCTACCCCAATCTACATTGGTGGAAAACACAACCAAATTCATTCAAGACAAATTAAATACGGACAAATGTTGCAAAGACTGGATATGTCCTCAAAACTTGGTTAAGTCTCTAGCGACAACCAAGTTTTAGAAGAGTCAGAACCAATATTTTCCGACAGATAAGTTCCAGCTCTAGAGGCAGATGCTTCCTTGTTAGACTTGTCTAACAAAGGAAGATCTGCGATCCATATAAAAACTTGGAAGCATGGGAAAAGAAAGCACAAAAGCTTATAGCTATCAATTCCCATGCAGACTTGTTTTCATCTGCAGCATATTTATGCCTTCAACAACAATCGATATCCGTTGCGGCCCTTTCAAGACTTCTTGAGGCCGTAGCGAAATCGATCAAACACGCTACAGCTATGTCCACAATACTAGCAACAGAAATATTCTATGCTAGACGAGACGCAGCACTAGCCAACTCAAGGTTACTTCTAGAAAATTATAGCTATGAGTTAAGGAACGCACCGATAAATTCCAAAACTCTGTTTGACGGCAAAATCAAGGAAGTTGCGAAGGCTAACTACCAGGCTCAGTAACAGTGATTTTTAGCCTCCACTTCAGCAAATACAGCCATCCGTCAACAAAAGCCTCCCGCTACCTCAAGACCTTTTATAATTCCAAAAGTCCCTGCTAGACCGCCTAGGACTAAATAAACACAATCATACAGGCCTAAAACACAAACACAATCCATTTCGTCAAGTAACAGAAAGGATTATTTAAAGAGGAGCAGTAACTCCAAACAGTTCCCTTCCTCTAAAATGGCCTCTACCTCCACAAAGTTATGAAACCAACCCTTTCCACTGCCAGTCTTACCAAGTCCGGACATTCCAGTTGGAGGAAGATTGGCCCACTTTTTTGAATAATGGGAAAAATTGACAGACAACAAATGGGTCCTCTCTATTGTCCGAAAAGGTTTCAGGATACCATTCACGTTGATTCCTCCCTTTTCATCAGTTCCAATAAAACCTGAGTCAATCTTCCTCGCCGTTACTTCGAGAAGAAATCGACATCCTTCTCCAGAAACGGGCAGTGGAAAGGGTACAAAATCCGGGAACTCCCGGTTTCTATTCCCGGATATTCCGTGTACCAAAAAAGAACGGAAAGTTACGTCCAGTCATAGACCTTTCCTTGCTGAACCGATACATAAAGAAGCAACCTTTCAAGATGGAGACAGGAAGGTCAGTAAGACAGTCGATTGTGAACAACGACTGGGCTGTCTCCATAGACTTGACAGATGCTTACCTTCACGTTCCGATACATCCTCGATCCAGAAAGTATCTTCGATTTGTCCATGAAGATCAGATATTTCATTTCACGGCTTTACCCTTCGGAATGTCCCAAAATCCGTGGATTCTTACCAGACTGATAGACGTTATAGCAGCGCATGTGCGGCAACGTGCCATCTCAATTTTTCCATACCTAGACAATTGACTAATAAAAAATCTGATCCGCAATCAATTGCTGTATCAGACAAAATTTTGCCTTCTATTAATTCAGAATCTAGGTTTTGTTCCAAACTAAAAAAAGTCAGAATTAATAACTGCTCAGAATTTCACGTTCATAGGCAAGGAATTTCTGACACAGCAGAATTTAGTCAGGGTTCCAGCTGAATGAGTCCGTACCCTAATAGCAACTATCAAAACAGTTTCATCATGCAATCAAGAATTGACACGAACTTTCCTTTTTCTTTTGGGCAAACTCAATGCAGCAGCAGATCTCACTCTCCTAGGCAGACTTCACTTACGACCCCTGTAAATGTGCCTATAGCTGTCTGGAGACCTCGGATTTTTGCCCCTCAGTCATCAGATAACGGTCAGCAAGGTGATACGATTTCATTTGAAATGGTGGATGGACACCAATCGTTTCGTAACAGGAGTTCCAATCCATCCACGGGAACCGAATGCATTCCTATTTATCATTATGGATGGGGAGTCCTCATTTAGAGCCGATGAGACTATCCTTTCATGGTCGCTGTACGGAAGACCAATCCCAGCTCCATATCAGTATGTTAGAAATGATGGCCATTTGCTTCGCACTAGAAAAAGCCATAACATTTATTTACCATTCTTGTGTCATTATATTTATGGACAACACAACAGTGGTCTCTTATATCAACAGACAAGGCGGAACTCACTCTCCCAACCTATGTATAGAGGTTTGGAAGATTCTCAGTTGGTGTCTGGAACATGATATCATTGTCAAAGTTTGTCACATTCCAGGCAAATTCAATATTTTGGCAGACCGCCTCTCCAGATTGGACAAACCTATCAAAACAGAATGGGCATTGGATCAAACGATAGCGAACTCCATATTCCAAATGCTCAATTACCCAAATGTGGATTTGTTTACGACACGATTCAATCACAAACTCCCATTGTATGTATTCCCAGTTCCCGACAGCCATGCATTAGCAGTAGTTGCTCTTTCAATGAACTGGAACTTACTTCACGCATATGCTTTTCCTCCTGTAATTCTCATACCTTCTATTCTAGACAAGATAAGCCAATCTAAGTGCAGAATAGTTCTCATTGCACCCTTCTGGCCCCAACGGCCGTGGTTCTCAGAATTACTACAACTTCTAGTGTCAGCCCCAGTTCATCTTCCACTATTTCCAAGACTTCTGACACAGTCAAAAGGAAAATTTCTACACCAAAACCTCCCAGTACTCGACCTTCACGCTTGGGAGTTATCAAACAATCTGTCAGAGATAAAAAGTTTTCAAAAGACGTTGCAAACTTTGTCTCAAAATCAAGAAGAAAATCTACTCAAAAAGTCTATGACATGAAATGGATCGTGTACTCCAATTGGTGTCATAGAAGAAAGATTGATCCGGTCTCGGCCTCTCTTACAGTGATAGCCAATTTCCTCTTCTACCTTTTCTCTGAGAAAAAGTATCAAATAAGTACTGTCAAAGGATATAGAGCTATGATCTCTTAATACTATTAAATTTAGAAATGGTAACAGAATCGGATCTAACCCTGTCTTTATCAGAATTAATCAGGTCTTTTGAACTACAACACCCAGTAAAAAGATCTCTTACCCCTAAATGGGATTTATCTTGGCTCTTAACTTGCTTACAGAAAGCCCCATTTGAACCGCTTCATAAGGCTTCAAAACTCCACGTTATGATCAAAACAGCCTTTCTATTAGCTCTTGCCACTGGTAAGCTACATAAGACATTTAAGTTGCTGCTTCTATATAGCTGTTAACAGAATCTGTGTAGCAATATCTAGGGTAGATGGAACTCTCAAGCCCTGGTCGGCAATCCATCTAGGAGTTGGCAACTCCAAACAGAAACCTGCTTTCGTTCTAATCCTATTGTTGTACTTTTGTATGTGTTGTATATGTAAACATTTCGGAAATAAATATGTTTAAACCAAACAGAAACCTGCATACCTGGATTTACCTGTTCCAGTTATGTAAAGTCTGCCTCGGCAGCTGGGGCGGAAGAAATCATTACTATGATTCAACGGCCCAAATGGTGATGCAGCAGCATGTTGTGGAGCATGGAGAGCATGACAAGGCACAAAAGAAGTCATGGTCATCCACTGCATCCGGGCTTAGCTCCAGATGTCCTGACACTGTCTTAACTCTGGATCCAGCTAGGTCAGGATGAGAGACTGAGGTTGACTCTGCGTGCCTCTCCCTCACTATAACCCAATTCACAGCGCATGTCATCTTAATCAGCAACACACATTCACAGCAAGCACATATATGCAAATCATACAAAAGCCCTGTGGCGATGGGCGAGCGGCGAAGCAGCAGGTGAGGAAACACTGGAAGCTGTAGTTGCGGACCTGCACACAGGCGGCTTGGTTCTATATGGTCGCTTTCCTTGAGCCAAGCAGTATGGGAAATTTGGCAGCCGAACTGAGCGACTGAGCAGACCTTTTTAGGATCGCATTGCTCACCCCCGTAGCATGTGGAAGGGGCTAGAAAAGGGACCCTAAACAATTGCCTGCTTCAAAACTCCTGGCTGGTTAACCGCGATCAGCGGGAATCCCACTTAATGGTCAAACAAGAAAAAAGAAGATGAAGGGGATACCTCTTACCATCGGCGCTTGGAATGTGCGCACCCTAATGGACAGTTCTAGTTCTGACAGACCTGAGCGAAGAACAGCTCTAGTTGGTAGAGAACTTGACCGATACAAAATCGAGATTGCAGCTCTTGACTCGCCTTGCAGAAGAAGGGCTTTTAAAAGAAGTTGGTGCTGGCTACACTTTCTTCTGGAGTGGACGCAAGAAAGAAGAGCGGCGTGAAGCAGGAGTAGGATTCGCCATCAAGTCACACCTCGTCAGCAAGCTTTCAGGACTTCCCAAAGGCATAAATGACCGCCTGATGACGCTGAGATTTCCCTTGTCTGGCAAGAGGCATGCAACAATTGCAAGTGCATATGCACCCACAATGACCAACCCAGATGAGGTTAAAGACAAGTTCTATGATAATTTGGATTCTGTGATTTCTGCAGCACCCCGGACAGACAAACTCATCCTCCTCGGGGACTTCAATGCCAAAGTGGGCACAGACCACCAGACCTGGGAAGGAGTGATTGGATCTGAAGGTGTAGGGAAGTGCAACAGCAATGGACTCCTCCTTTTAAGGAAGTGTGCAGAGCATGAATTACTGATCACCAACACAGTCTTCCGTCTACCAACTCGCAGAAAGACAACATGGGTGCACCCTCGCTCCAAACACTGGCATCTCATAGAAGGAAGGACAGACAGGATGTCAGAGTGACTAAAACTATGTGTGGTGCAGACTGTTGGACAGATCACAGGCTTGTTGTTAGCAAACTCAGCATGCGCATTCAGCCTGTACGACGACCACAAGGCAAGAAGGTGCCAAAGAAATTAGATGTCTCCAAGCTGAAACAAGACAGCAAGAGGCAAGCATTTGTCAATGATCTCTGCAGCCGTTTAGATGCACTGGAACACAGTTCAGAAGATGTAGATGAGAGCTGGACAGTCTTCAGAGACACCATTCACTCTTCAGCAATGGATTCCCTAGGACCAGTATCTCGCAAACACCAAGATTGGTTTGATGAGAATGACAAAGAAATTCAGGGACTCCTTGAAGAGAAACACGAAAAACACAAGGCTTACCTCAGAAATACCAGCTCAGTATCTAGCAAGACTGCCTATTCAAACATATGCAAGACAGTTCAGACGAGGCTCAGAGTCATGCAAGACTCCTGGCTGAGAAAAAAGGCTGATGAAATCCAGTCCTTTGCAGACAGAAAGGACATGAAAAAGTTCTTTGATGCACTCAAGACAGTATATGGTCCCCAGAGCTCAGGAACCACCCCACTCCTTAGTGCAGATGGAACTAGTCTTCTGACTGATAAAGAAGCTATCTTGAAAAGATGGGCTGAACACTTTGATGGTGTCCTTAATCGGCCATCATCTATCAATGATGAAGCTGTCAACAGACTACCACAGATGGAATGTAATCCGCTGCTTGATGAGCTCCCAACCGTCTCTGAAACAGTGAAAGCAATAAAACTCCTGTCATCTGGCAAGGCTTCAGGATCAGATGCAATACCTGCAGAGATCTACAAAGCAAGAGGTCCTCCAGTAGCAGAGAAATTGACACACATTATGTGGAGAAAAGAAGCCATCCCTCAAAAATTCAAGGATGCAACAATTATCCAGATATTCAAAAGGAAAGACGGGCCCCCGTAGCCTACTGGATGAGACTCTTAATCCATTAGGTTTCTCACCGCTGTGGTTCGAGCCTCGCTCGGGTCATATGTGGGAAAGCCAAGTTCTGCTTACGGATGGTCAGGTGGTTTTTCTCCGGGTTCTCCGGTTTTCGCCCACCTTCGATGAACGATCGGCTCGATATAAGTGAAATATTCTTGAAAGGGCCGTAAAACCCAAATCAAAAAAAAAAAAAAAATTCAAAAGGAAAGGGAATCCTCAAGTCTATGACAATCATCGAGGCATCTCTTTATTGTCAATTGCTGGGACGATTCTTGCTAGGGTCCTACTGAACCGATTGAATGAACACCTGGAACGGTCAGGACGATATGTCTTTGGCTTGGCCCGCCGTGGTTCAACTATTGGTTTTCATTTACTCTGGCATACAGTAGAATTAGCCATGAGTACTCGTCTTTGTTTATTATAGTGATTAATTTGATTTTTATGTTTTCGCTTTGATGCATTGAGTTGGGAGCCTTTATGCGAACCGAATTTTTATGTGTTTCTGTATTAAGAGTAGCATCGGGACCCAGGGTGAAGTTAGCTAGCTGTAAAAGTGCTTTAAACCCCCGGTGGTTTACTCTACTGACCGTTCTAAGGCGGTGGTCCCGGTGTTAGTCTTACTCTTTGTTGCTTTGTGGTTTATTCTACGAGGCGATTTGTTGTATATCTTTCCATGTGTCATTTTGTTCTTGCGTTTTTCAGTCTTTTAGTATTGCGATTACCTCGCTTGGGGAAGAGAGAGCTAATCTTAGTGCTTTTTGTACGTTTGTTCGATTTGTGCTTGTTTGGATTAGTCGGTTTCCTCTTCCTCTTGGGGTCTGGGAAGGGCTGCGGTTTGTGATTGTGGCACTCCCTGGACTTTTCTCTTACCTTTTTTTTTCTTCTACCAGAAAGCCAGTGTGGAATCAGGAAAAACAGAGGCACAATAGACATGATCTTCACAGCACGACAGCTTCAAGAAAAATGCCAGGAACAGAATGTGGACCTCTACATGACCTTTGTCAACCTTACCAAAGCATTTGACACAGTCAGTCGTGAGGGACTGGAAAATTATGTCAAAGTTTGATTGTCCTGCCAAATTCATAGCAATGGTGCGGCAGTTCCATGATGGTATGCTTGCAAGGGTCCAAAATGATGGCGAGTTTTCTGATCTATTTCCTGTGACAAATGGAGTTAAGCAAGGCTGTGTACTAGCTTCAGCACTGTTCAGCATGATGTTTTCTGCCATGCTTAAAGATGCTTTCCAGGATGGTGACAATGGTATACCTATTAGGTATCGCTTTGATGGGAAACTTTTTCAACCTAAGAAGGTTGCAAGCTAAATCTAAGGTGCAGACAGAGGTGCTAGACGAGTTCCTCTTTGCTGATGACATGGTTAAGGGTGCTCCAACAGAAGAGAAAATGCAAAAAGGTGTGGATCAAGTATCTGATTCATGTGACAGTTATGATCTCACAATCAGCATCAAAAAGACTGAGGTAGTATATCAGCCAGCACCTGGAAAGCCTTACAAGGAGCCTACCATCACAGTGAAAGGTCAACGACTGCAAGTGGTAGACAAGTTCACCTACCTTGGAAGTACATTGTCTAGAGTTGTGCACATTGATGATGAAGTCAATGCTAGAATTGCCAAAGCTACTGCAGCATTTGGCCGGCTACATGGAAGTATTTGGGACCAAAGTGGAATCAAACTTGACACAAAGCTGAAAGTATATAGATCGGTAGTGCTGCCAACACTATTATATGCATGCGAAACTTGGACAGTTTACCAACGGCATGTCAAAAGACTGAACCACTTCCATACAAGCTGTCTTAGAAAACTTCTAAAGATCAAGTGGCAAGACAGGATTCCAGACACAGAAGTCCTGAAAAGGGCAGGGATGCAGAGTATACATACTCTTCTGAAATTGGCACAGTTAAGATGGACAGGCCATGTTACCAGAAATATGCCTGATGAACGTTTGCCAAAGAAAATCCTCTATGGAGAACTTCAAGTAGGAAAACGCTCCCATGGTGGTCAGAAGAAGCGATACAAGGACACCCTCAAAGCCTCCCTTAAAGACCCACATACCAACAGAGTCATGGGAACAGATTGCACAAGATCGTACAAAGTGGCGAGGCCTCATAAAAAGGGGAGCTGGTGAATACGAAGCAAAAAAAATCAGCGAAGCCGAGCAGAAACGTGCACAGCGGAAAGCCAGAGCTATGGCATCAGCAACAGAGCTTACTTCCTCAGACCTCTCTTGTTCTATCTGCAACAGGCAGTTTAGAGCTAAGATTGGCCTCATCAGCCATCTTAGAACACACAAATAATAACACATCACACAGTTGATTAGGATTGGTCATTGTCAGTAATGACAGACGAACAAGAAGCCACTGGTAAAAGATGTAGCGAAATTCATGCCTTAGCAATGGATGCAAATCATTTAAGATTCAACCAATCTGACGGTTCAGTTTCATTGAAAGTTCAAACTGGTTCCTTAGCAAAAAATCAGCTTCCATCTATCAGCCCAGATCCTATAGTTATCTCTAACTTAGCTCAAATATATAAAAGGGATCAATCGGATACACTTTTATGCCCCATAAGAGCTTTAAAATTGTACCTAAAAAAGACTAGCTCCTACCGTCAGAACAGAACTAGACTATATCTACCTATAAAAGGCAATCAAGATATTTCTAAGGCTTCAGTTTCTAGATGGATATCTTACACTATTAAGCTCATCTATAGGAAACCCACTAATAGAGACATTTCTTTCCTAAAAATTAAAGCTCACGAAGTTAGGGCTCTTATCTTCTTCTTGGGTATTCTTTGATAAAGTTCCTCTCAACGAAATCCTTAAAGCAGCGGTTTGGAGTCATTCTTCTACTTTCGCTAAGTTCTACCTGAGGGACATGTCTCAACAAGCGGAAAACCTCTGGAGATTGGGCCCAGTGGTGGTGGAAAGTGGTGGGGGCCAAGAAGACAATGCCTTTGACGCCTAGAGGTTGTCAGCAGCCTCCAAAGCATACAGTACATATTTTAAGGTAATTACTATCATATATATATAAGGAATAAGAACATCCATAGGAGTTTCCTGAGTCTTAACCAGAAGTAAGTGGGATTTATATTATTGATATTAGAACTAGGAGAGCTCCTCCCTCCTAATTGGCAAATTCTAGCACATTATCTATAGCTTAATGTATTGTGCAGTTAAAATGAAGTTTTTAAAAGTAAAACATTTTTTAACTAGCAATACTTAACCTATAGATAAGGGAATCCCACCACCCGCCCACGCAGCTCTGTTCTAATTGTTTCTGTTGTTTTTATACACATCAAAGAAACTAACATGTGATCATTTAAGCGGGAAGAGTTACGTTATACAGGTAACTGCCTAAGGGACCTTCTGAATTAAGACTGTAAAAGACGACTGAACTGTCGTTTTTTCTGTTGAAGGTGTGAAATACAGAATAGAATAGCACATTATCTATAGGTTAAGTATTACTGGTTAAAATATGTTTTACTTTTAAAAACTTCATTTCTCCCCTGTCCCTCTCTTTCATCTCTACTATCTCTTCTCTCTTTCTCAGGGAGATGACACAAAATGACCCACAAGGGTTGACATGTCGTTTAACCCCAACTCAGTCGATTAGCAGTGAGCCTGTTTTTGATAGATACATTCTTTGCCATTATCAGTGACACATATTCGGAGGTGAAGAGTGACATTGCAAACCAGAACAAGTTTGAGATGGATAGCTACTTCAAGAGGGTAAGTGGAAATGAAACAAGCAAGACAGGATTTCATTAATATAGGTTATTGGATTTGTATGATGAAGATATATTATATAGGGACAGATTGTTGTGGTGGAGCCAGTGAGCTTGCACGTCATTTCGGCCAAAACAGTCCCCACAAAATACGTCTCCATACAAATCCATTAATCTTTTTTGTTGCGTCTGCTTTCAGCATGGCGCGATATAGGGATCCGGTTTTCCATCCATTTGTTTGTCCCTTTTGTCCATTTTGTTCAACATTTGTGTCAGCCCTAATGTTTAATTTATTTCCGAAGGATTATACAGTTATGATACTTGGTATAAGCTTGCACTTAGACAGCAGTATCCATATTTGACCTTGACCTGTATTTAATTGATTTTGTATATTTGGCCGTCCGACTGGAGACCAGGAGGTCGCGGGTTCAACCCCCGCCGAGGTCGGCAGCATTCTTTCGTAGAGATTGATCATGAAATATTTTCTACGGTCATTCTCTCCCTTCCGCTGATTCAAGAAGGGCAGTTGTCAGTTTCTGGGGAAAGAGTGTGCACAATACTGGTTAACCGTATAGAGGACTAAGCCTGCCCAGTAAACGTGTGGTTAGGTAAACTGACCGCGCTCGACATGACCCCATTGGGTTGACTGGGCCGTAAAACCTCAAAACAAACAAACTTTGTATATTTGCGTCATCCCTAGCTTTGACCTTAATTTTCAAGTTCATTTCTCAAGAACTATAAAGGCTACAGTAATGATACTTGCACTCAGGCGTGAAAACTCAGATACTGCAGTATTGATATTTGACCTCTACCTTTATTTCATGGTTCACCGACTTTGTTAATTTGCATAGACTTTACCTTCAAGGAAACCGGATCCCTATGGTTTGCTCTACCGACCGTTCTAAGGCGGTGGTCCCGGTGTTAGTCTTACTCTTTGTTCCTTTGTGGTTTATTCTACGAGTCGATTTGCTGTATGTCTTTCCGTGTGTCATTTTGTTCTTGTGTTTTTCAGTCCTTTTAGTATTGCGATTACCTCGCTTGGGGAAGAGAGAGCTAATCTTAGTGCTTTTCGTACGTTTGTTCGGTTTGTGCTTGTTTAGATTTGTCGATTTCCTCTTCCTCTTGGGGTCTGGGAAGGGCTGCGGTTTGTGATTGTGGCACTTCCTGGACTTTTCTCTTACCTTTTTTGCTCCCTTGCAGGTGCAACATAGCCTTTAATTGGTGGAATTCGTGTAACTATATATACTTGTGCATTTGTTTTCTTATTTTCTTTACAGTCAGAGCTACTGTCTTCAAACAAAAAGAGCACAATTATACTTGAAATGTTTTACTTTGTGCACTGTGTTTCAAAGTTGTGTCGTACAGTAATATGTAACAAACCTTGTCACATGACTTGCTCAGTAACAACAGTAAATAAACATGGCCGACAAACTTATGTTATAGTCAGTTTAAACCTCATCTCTAAAATTTTCAAGAATTCCCTCAATGAAGAAAGTTTACAAGACGATATGGAAGGACAAGAACAACAATAACAATTCATCTAAAAAATCAAACTGATGTAATGTCCTTTTGACCACCTTGGAGAACACACTTGCTACATTTTAAGCCATTTCTACCAAGGGAACAACTTTTGTGACTCTGTTTGCTTTGAAACAACTGGCTGTAGTTGATGCTGGTGAGTTTGAATCTCCTATAGGCAGAGTTCAACTCATGATTATATATATTGTACTTCATTGCACAGAGCCTTTTATTATCACCCTTTCATCATCAAGATATGATTTAAATGATGTTGACAGAGATGTAAAACACCAAATCATCAACAGCAGCCTGTATACTTTACAACACATCAAGCCTCTTCTGGAAAAGAGTTTGGTCTAAAGGAAAAGAATTTGCTCCCACTGTTTGTTTGGAGGCTATATTGAGGTAAATGGATAACCCTGAAAGGTTTTGCTACACTTTTAAAAAGGGAGACAACTATGCAGAGACAAAGTTGCCTCCCTTGTACATGTATTTGAAATCTTAAAAAAATGGGGGTACTCTTAAAGAGAGTAGCATCTAGGTGGCTCAAGTAGTTATTCCTCTTAAAGCTTCTGTTGAATCTTTTCAAAACTTTTCACATATATTACAGACATATTGAAGATGTGCATGGGGTCTCCATTGAGGGAGGATATATGAGGACATGTGAAAGTTGTCTTCTTTAGCAGTTTGAAACTTTGAATAGATTTCAGCTCTGTATGGTGACAAACAAAATCCCAAATTCTGAACTGAATCTAGACTGATTACTTCACTTTCTATACATATGACGCAACCTCCATATATCACAACCTCTTTTTATCACTATTGTTTGGGTCCAGAAGTTGAATAAATTTGATATATCCAAACAAAAATTTATAGAATATGCAGAAAAATTACTATTTATGGTATTTTATATCCCGCCACATGATAGTGTAGGGGTACTTTGGTTTCATGTTGGACATCTGTGTGTCTGTCTGTCCAGATATACTTACAGGACAGGCATTGTGAGGTTATCCCTTTGATCTTTCTTTGATCTTTTTGACCCCACAACATCAATTTTTTAACCCCACAAAGCAAATTTTACCCCACAGTGAGGGAATAAACAGACATCAGTACAAACGCTAACCTCGGAATGAACTGGGAGTCTGCCCTTCAGTTGTCCGTCCTTCCGTCCATCCGTATTTCGTTTCCGGATGATAACTTGAGTAAACATCAATGGATTTTCACCAAACTTAGTGTGTGCATTGATATTATGGATACCTGGTTTGGGATTGCTAATAGGCAAATTTTGTCAGTTTTTGACAGTTGTCTGCCCGCAACATGATAATGGCAGGGTATCATCGTTTTACGTTTTTATTTCTTGATAATCTATAATTTTTGGGGGTTCATTTTTAAATCCTGTTATATCCCAAAGCATGCTATAATAAACAGTGTTATAAAGAGGTTTATGTGTAGTTTTTAAGCATTCAAAATAAATACACAATAATTATAGACCACTAACATTAAGGGCACTGTGGGTACATTTTACAAGTTTTTTTCTGGAAAGGCACAACTTGTACAGTCTTTGTGTTTACTTCTGCAAGGGAGGAAACTACTTTTTAACCAGGGCTATAAAAAAGTCATTTATTGTTTTCAAGACTGATACTCAAATAATAATTATTCGCTATTATAGAAACAAAAACAATTACATCTGAAACATTATAACATGGAAGTCCGGGTCCAAGGAAGTCTGGGTCCAAGCATCGGACGCAATTTGGATGGCCTCCAGTTCTGCACTGTTTGAATTTGTCGACAGTTGAAATTGGCACCCTCTAACGTAAACAAAATTGCTATGCATTACATTGTCTCACATTTCCTGAATGAGGGTGGTTGGATAAGGCAAAGCGGTCGTGTATCTTGCATTACCGGAGTGTCCACCTGATATTGGCTTACAGTTGTGCAAGGCCAGCTGTCCTTGCAGCAAATAAAGGTAGAGTGGGAATGTATTTTTATTCTTCTGTTTCTTCACGTTCATTAATTTCCCTCTTTCTCCCCTGTCCCTCTCTTTCATATCCTCTACTGTCCTTTCTATCTCTCTTCTCGCTTTCTCTGGGAGACAACACAAAATGACCCACACGGGTTGACATGTTGTTAAAACCCCAACACAGTCAATCAATACATAACCTGAATACTGGAAAATTTTAATACATACTGCAGCAGGATTAGACTTGGCTGAATAATCACCCTGTCATAAAACTGAAGTGATGTTGCTTATTATTATAGGACATGTTAGGACCCCAGGAGTTAGGTTATTAATATAACTGAGCTGAAGTACCATTACTCGCAAAATGGACAGTCTGGGAAAAACTCGGGATGGGAAAATTGCATTTGGAGGAGGTTCTGTTATCAGGGCGGGAGACCAGGAGATGGGCTTCAAATGCGGGAGACTCTTGCGTGATCCAGGAGGTATCACATGTACATGTATGCAACTGCGCCTAGTCAGTGATGGTTAATATTGTATACTATGTGAAATCAACTCCTCTTACATTTTTGTTGGACCTTTCAAAAACATTGCATATATGTTACATGCATATTCAAGATGTGCATGTACAAATTTGATGCTGATTTTTTTTTTTGAGAAAATGGCAAGGTTCTTAACCTAGCCATTTTATGGCAACTGCACTTATTGCTGGCTAATATTGCATTATAAAATCCACTCCTCTTAGAACTTTTGTTGGATCTTTTCAAAACTTTACACATGCATTACAGGCTTACTGAAGATGTGCATGTGAAACGTTGATGCTGAACAAATATTTCCATGACAGCATTTTTAACTTAGCCATTTTAGGACAACTGTATCTAGTCAATGATGGTTAATAGTGTATACTTCGTGAAAACTCCTCTGACACTTTTTGTTGGAGCTTTCAAAGACATTGAATATGTTACAGATATATTAAAAAAGTGTGCAAGTTTCCTGCTGAAATCTGTTTTTAGACAAAATGGCAGGATTTTTAACTTGGTCATTTTATCATAACTGTACCCACCCCCAACCATCCCAACCCCACCACACAAACTGAGTTTGTAGGGAGGGAGGTATACTGTTCTCACATTGTCTGCCCATTCATCTGTTACATTTTGCTTTCTGAGCAAGTGGTATCTAATAATCCCTGCTTACTGACATTTCTTGTTTATCCCAAACAATAGGGTTTGACATTTCATGCAAATTGTCTCCATTCTTAAAAAATAGGGTTTGACAATTTCATGCAGCATAAAAAGTCAAAAGCCTGTTTTCTGGGAAAAAACAACCAAATAAACTCTGTCTTCTACTGGATTTGCCTAGAGAGTGGTAGTAGTTTTAAGTGTCAAGCAAAATTGTAGCAGATGAAATTCTCAATTATTTTTTCTGTTTATTTTTTAAGAAAATAAGCCTTGACATTTCATGTGAATGTTCTGCATAGTAGCAAGCAGTCACATGAAATGTCAAAAATATGAGCAAAGATACCCAGGAAATGCTACAATTACAATGCACAGGTTTCCCGGGGAACCACAAGTTGGAGAGATGAGGAACAATCTGGCCTCAGTGGCTCAGTCCGATGTGCCTCCGACTGGTGATCAGAAGATCACAGGTTTGATCCCTGCCGGGTCCTGTAACATTCTTTTTTTTTAGATTGAGCATGAAATCATTTCTACAGTCATTCTCTCCCTTCTGCTGGCTCAACAAGGCAGTTTTCAGTTTCTGGCAAAAGACAAAATATATCAAAATGTAGTATGCTGTAATTTTTTACCAGTATGCAGAGTATTCAAAATGAGTACTTCAGTAGTTAACAGCCTCTGGGCAATTCAGCAGACAAGCAGTATCGTGAAAACTAAGTATTAGGATATCTTAACTCCTTACAATTGTTATTCTAAAGTTTGAACAAAACCATTTTACTACCTGTGAAAACTGCTCTTTGAGTGGCAAACTATAGACCCTGATCAGATGATGAATCTGCAGGATTTGATCTGGATCTTTTCTCATTGCTCAGACCTGTCCGAATAGCTAGGTGATCAAGAAATCACTGGTTCATTCCCCACTGGGTTTGGCAGCATTCTTTTGTGGAGATTGATGACATTGATCATGAAATATTTTCTACCGTCATTTTCTTTCCTTCCAAGTTTCAAGGACAGTTGTCAGTTTCTGGCAAAAGAATATGCACAAGTACTTGTTAACTGCCTAGAAGACTAAGCTTGCCCAGGAAGTGTGGTTAGATAAACTGACCAGCTTGACATGACCTTAATACATGTAGTGTTGACTGGCCTGTTAAAACCAAACAACCCAATGCTTAGGGTAAATATTGTACATAAAGCCTGCCAGAAAAATAGGGTTTAACTGACATTGTGCCAGATACTGTGGGTTTTCACTTCTGTAGATTCTTTCAGGCCTGAGTGGCTCAATCTGATGCACATCTGACTGCTGATCAGGAGGTCGCAGGTTTGATCCCCACCAGGTCCGGTAATATTCTTTTGTGAAGATTTAGGTCATAAAATATTTCCTCAGCCTTTCTGTCCATTTTGCTAATTCAAGAAGGGCAGTTGCCTAGGAAAGAATGTGCTCAAGTACTGATTAACCACTTAGAGGACTACATATATAAGCCTGCTTAGGAAAAGTGAGGTCAGGTAAACTAACTGGCTTGACATGTCCTTGATAGTTTTAACTTGGCCATTAAACTCCAAACCAAGCATTCAAAACATAAAACAGGAACAAGAGAAAGAGCATCTAAATTTTACGTCACTAAATCATGAAAAATATAATGTACCATTCACAGCTTCAGAATTATCAGATGCTCTTAATAAATCTCACGATACAGCTGCTGGTCCTGATGACATCCATTATCAAATTCTTAAACATTTACCCGATAACGCTTTAAAAACTTTATTAAATATTTTAAATGATATTTGGATCACTGGAAAATTTCCAAAAGACTGGAGTAAAGCAACGATTATACCTATACCAAAACCAAATAAAGATCATACTGAAGCTACTAACTATAGACCTATTGCTTTGACAAGTTGTTTGTGTAAAACAATGGAGAGAATGATTAATGATAGACTGGTTTGGTTCTTAGAATCAAACCAGCTTATAACAAAATATCAAGCTGGATTCAGAAAAAATAACTGTACAAACGATCATTTGATTCGTTTGGAATCTTTTATTCGTGATGCCTTTGTTAAAAAAGAACATGTCGTAGCTGTATTTTTTGACTTAGAAAAAGCTTACGATACTACCTGGAAACATGGCATCATGAAAGATTTACATAAATTAGGCCTTAAAGGCCGATTACCACTTTTTATTCAAAACTTTTTATCAGATCGAACATTTAATGTTCGAATAGGTAATACGTTATCGGACATATTTAAACAAGAACAAGGTGTACCACAGGGAAGCATTTTATCACCTACCTTGTTTGGCATTAAAATTAACGATATTGTTAAATGTGTGAAAGACCTTGATTGTTCACTTTTTGTTGACGATTTTGGAATATTTATTAGATCGAAAAATATGGAAACCATTGAATTCAAACTACAACGATGTTTAAACAATATAGAAGATTGGGCAACAGAAAATGGTTTCAAATTTTCAAAAACAAAAACTCAATGCGTTCATTTTTGTCAGATACGTCAGCTACATTTAGATCCTCATCTCACCATATACGGTAGTCCAATTCCAGTCGTCAGTGAAGCAAAATTCCTGGGTCTTTTGTTCGATAACAAATTATCTTTTATACCACACATCAAAGCTTTAAAAGCTAAATGTTTAAAAGCTCTTGATATTCTTAAAGTTCTCTCCATTTCCGACTGGGGAGGAGATCGTACTGTTCTTTTAAATCTCTATAGATCTTTAATTAGATCTAAATTGGATTTTGGATCCATAGTTTATGGATCCGCAAGAAAATCTTATTTGAAATCTTTGGATACTATTCATCACCAAGGTTTACGTCTGGCTCTAGGGGCTTTTCGTACTTCCCCCGTCGAAAGTTTATACGCTGAATCAAATGAACCATCATTGTATATAAGAAGAGAGAAATTGTCTCTTCAATATGTTACTAAATTAGCCGCCAATCCACGTAATTCAGCCTATGATTGTGTTTTTAATCCTAAATATGAAAGATTTTACAACAACAAATCAACGGCTATTAAACCCCTAGGCCTGAGAATACAACCGGTACTTGAAGAGGCCAATATCAATATTAAAAATGTTCAGCATTTTTCTTTTCCATCAAAAGAGCCATGGACGTTAAACCCTCCAAAGATTATTTTAGACCTTCATAAAAATAAAAAAACAGAAGTCGAGTCGCATATTTTTAAGAATGAATTTTTAGAAATCAAATCAAATTATAAACATTACCTGTCAATTTATACAGATGGTTCGAAACAAGATGAGAAAGTTGCTTGTTCTGTTATTAGTCCAAATTTTACTGACAGTATCAGATTACCTGATAATAGCTCCATTTTTACCGCCGAAGCCAAGGCAATAGATATTGCACTTTACCATATCGGAGATCAGTCTGAAAAACAGTTTATCATTTATTCAGATTCTCTTTCTGTATTAAAATCTCTTAAAGATTTACACCATACAAACCCATTAATTCAGCAAATTCTTAAAAAATATTATTATCTTTCCGCTTCAAAAGAAATTGTATTTTGTTGGCTTCCCAGCCACGTTAATATTCGTGGAAATGAATTAGCAGATTCAGAAGCCAAATCTGCATTATCCTTAGTAATAACCAATTTCAAAATTCCTCACTCCGACTTTAAATCAAACGTCTGTCAATACATCAACAACAAATGTCAGTCTGTTTGGGAAACATAAACTTATTTTAAATTAAATGAAATCAAACCAAATTTTAACAGCAAATGCACATTTTCTAATCTCAGCAGAAAAGAACAAACAAAAATCACGAGATGTAGACTTGGACACACTAGAATTACTCATTCTTATATTTTAAACAATGAACAAGCTCCATTCTGCATTCCTTGTAATGAACCTTTCACAGTCAAACATTTTCTTATCACTTGTGCTGAATTTAATCACATTCGCACAAAGTATTTTAATATAAAAACTATAAAGGAACTTTTTGATATGCCAACTCAGAAAATACTCGACTTTCTTAAAGAGATCGGACTTTTTAATAAAATATGATCAGTATTTTTAATCACTTATAATCATTGATACTTTATCTCTTTAAAATAAATACATCAATCCTAGATATTTTTAAATTTCTCATTAAATAAAATCATCATATAACAAAAAACTTATTAGACGCTATATGCCCTTTTAGGGTTGAGCGTCTATAAACAAAATATCCATCCATCCATCCATCCAAACCAAGCAACTGACATTTTACCAGCACAGTGGCTCAACTGATGGAGCATCTATTTTGTGACCCGGTGGGTTCCATCTGGGGTTTTGTCATACCAAAGACTTCAAAATGATACTAGGTGCTCTTTTGCTTGGCACTCAGCATTAAGACAGTAGAGCTAGAATTTGCCAGCCTGGTGTTGGTATAATGTGACAAGTGAAATATCATGTGATGTGTCAGGGGATTGATATTTCATTAAGGCAGCACTCTAAAAGTAAGCATCCAGCTCCCTGCCACATCCAAACACTGCAGCGATATGTTTGAAAGGTTGTTGAAATTTAGATAAATCCTGAATATAAAAAATTGATAATTAACACAAATTGCCTCCTAATAATGAGCATGAAATTTCTAGTCCTATTTTCTGTTTAAAATCAGAAAAAATACATTATTTTAAATGTCATTCTGCTGACATTTTTATCCAGCATGCTTAACTTTAACAGCGTCCAACTGGAGACCAGGAGGTTGCGGGTTGAACCCCGCCGAGGTTGGCAACATTCTTTCGTGGAGATTGATCATGAAATATTTTCTACGGTCATTCTCTCCCTTCCGCTGATTCAAGAAGGGCAGTTGTCAGTTTTTGACGAAAGAATGTGCACTGGTTAACCACTTAGAGGACTAAGCCTGCCCAGTAAACGTGTGGTTAGGTAAACTGACCACGCTCGACATGACCCCATAGGGTTGACTGGGCCGTAAAACTTCAACACAAACAAACAAGTAATTTAACAGCTTACTTAAACTTTCCACTCTGTTGGCAGATTCAGCAGATGACAAACTGGTAAGATAATTTTCTTATTTTCCTTAGAAAGCAGGATTTTACATATCAATTTTTACATGACATGTCAACCCTGTTTATCTGGGAAAATTCCACGTCCTGTGTTGAAAATTTTACGCAGCATGTAGAGTGTAAATATAACTCCAGATCAGACTCTCTTTTCAACCCGAAAGTACTGATAATTTTCTTATTTCTTCTTGAAAACATATGTTAGGGCACTCATAGAAGTGCCTCGGCAAGGGGCTTCTAATGTGTGTCCACAACATATGTTTCTGTGGAGAAATAAGACAACTATTATGTGGATACACCCTCTTATCTGGAGCTGTGTATAAAACTAAAGATGCTTGGAATAGCTGGTCCATATTGTGAAGGTAATTTAGTTTGTAACTTTTCACTGTACTGTACTGTATTATTTCAGGTCCAGTTCTACTCCTTGCTACATTGTTAAGGATGGCAGATGAAGGATATGAACCTCTTCCCATAAATCCAATGAGATTGATATAAGATGGAAGTCATTGTTCATGGATGTTATTGCTTAGTACTCTGGGTAAAAATTCCAGCAGAGAACATTTTAAAATATTTTCTTATGTTTCCAATTAAACATGATTTGACATTTTCGAATCCTGTTTTCTGGGAAATTATCATCAATTTGTTATCTGCTGAATTAGCCCAGAGAGTGGTAAAAGTTATTGTGTGCAATGTGAGTTTGTCTCTGGATGTAAAGCTGTGATATAGACAAGGATTACCGAATTAACCCTAAGTTTTGGGACAGACAGGCCTGAATAAACAGTGTAGACCCTGATCAGTGAATGTAGCATCTGATCAGGGTCTGTACTGTTTACCACTTATCCAGCAGTTTAAGACACATCAGCAGGTAGTAAATAGATTTGCTCAATATCTTGGAAAAATAGCAGCAGACAATTTTTTTTCTTATTTTTCCCAGAAAATATTGTTTGAGACCCTTTGTATGAAATATCAAGGCCTATTTTCTTGGGAAAAAAAATAAGAAAAATATCATCAGTTTGCCATCTCCTGAACCTGGCCAGAGAGTGGTAAAAGTTAAGGACAAGTATGGTAAGGAGTAATAAGGATTCCCAATATTTAGGATAAATACAGTACCCAGAGAGAAATGTGACGATGAGAAAAGGGGTCTGAGGGGTATATGGACAGTAAAGGCCCAGGTCAGCTGTGTGAATGCAGTCTCTTTTAGGAGCTTCACTAGACACAGGATCATTGAATACTAAGGATATATCAACAAACAGTAGAGGCCATGGTCAGGCTGTGCAGATAATCAGGCTGATCAGGACCTTTGATCCTTGTTTGCCTGTACCCTTAATATTATGTCAAAGCTGAGGCGTTTTTAATATTTTGCAAAAAAAACCCCAAAAAACAACAAAACATAACCTTATTTACACCAAGTATTTGGACAAACAGGCCACAACAAACAGTACAGATTCAGATTAGATGTTGTAGAATGTGGCATCTGATTAGGATCTACACTGTTGTAGTGAAATAGTCCTTAAATTTTAGAAATGTAGCGTTCAACTATTTAGTGTAAATATAATGTTTTAGATGGACTGGATATACCTCCACGCGAAATAACTGTCATGAAAACATTTATCTCCCTTTTTATTGGAGGTTACCATTAAAGGAAAAAATATGCTCCCATACTAATCAAATTTATTCCCGTAAGATGACCTCAATTATTTTGAAGGTTTCAGATGTTTGTGAGGCAAATTTCTGTCTGAAAATTGGTCTCCTTGAAAAATAGAGGCAGCATTTTTCAGGTGTATCCATTCCCTAAACACTTACAGTGCTAGGCAAATTCAGCAGACGACAAACTGATAATATGTTCTTATTTTTCCCCCAAAATAGGATTTGACATTACATGCAAACTGAAGGGACAGTTTGCATAAAATGTCAAATCATTTTTTTTTTCTGGAATAAATAAGAAAAAAAAATCTACATATCATTTGCTGAAATTTTTACACAGCGTACTAAGCTGTCAGAACAGTTGTTCCTTTTCTCCATTTTCCTGCTTTTAGCTAGAGATAAGAGGGAGTATGCAGATCCAGATATATTCAGATATTTTTTTTCTTATTTTTCAAAGAAAACATATGTTAACGGAACTCATTAGAAGCATCCCAGAAAAGGGCTTCTGATGCGTTCATAGAGTGTAATTTTTGTGGAGAAATTAGAAAAATACCAGTCCTTTTTGGTAGAAAAAAAGAAAATTTATCTGGAAGTTTGTACTTAAGCTTATAAGCATGGGAAAACCACACACACACACACACACACACACACACACACACATACATATATGAGCTGAATAGTAAGGAAATACTTCCACAGATTACCCAGAAACTTAGTGTTTGAAGCTAATTTCTGTTCTTTTATCTCTTGTACATACCGCAATCAAGCATTTATCATAAGTGGTTTCTGATAAATTGAACAATTTCAGCCACTGTACAGTCATTCTCTATCTCAACCCCAAAGGCTTAACGCTCAAGGAGGTCAAGGAGGACTTAGTGTTCACAGCAGGGGGAGGATATTCCTTCATATAAAGCATGATGAAAAGGTCGGCTGCTGAGTTGAAATGTGGCAGGGAGACTCTGGAAGTTGTCTGGGAAGGTCAGTCACCATTACTACTCAGGAGACCATTGCCAAGGTTCTTGCAGCATCATTGTAGAAAGGAGAGTACAAAGCTTTACATTGTCTCAAGATGTAATCTCATTGGGTCCCAAAGCTCCTTGGATCTGATCAGAAATGGATTCAGCATAACTTTTCAGGGAGAATGACAGCTTAAGCTTCCTCTAGCAATTTGTGATGACAGATGAAACCATGGTCCATCACTACCAACCAGAGATGAAGTCAGAGCTCTGGAAAGGTTCTCTACCTTGCAAGAAAGCTAAGGCAGTGATGTCTGCAGGCAGGGTGACTGTCTATATTTTATAGGATGCGAAAGGAATACTGCTGTTTGACTACTTAAAAAGGGTCACATAATATCACCAGGGCTTCCATTGACAAGAAAGGTGCTCTTCAACCAGAACATTGCTCTAGTACATATATCCATAGTGTCCATGTATGGCTACTTGGTGTATTCCAGCTTGTTGAAGACCATTCTTGATGAAGCTATAAATGATGTGGACCACTTCCTGAAGGCCCAAGATGGTGCCTTCTACATTGAAGACATACATCTGCGTCTTGACCAGTGGTCTAAATGTGTTCATAAAGGCAGGGACTGTGTTGTCATTTGGAAAAAGATTGTTTTATTTTCTAAAACTGACACCAAGTGCTCTTGGAGCATGTTCCAAAAAGAGTTAATCAGCTGTTTGATACACCATTATAGCAACTTATTTGGGGATACAGTATTAAGTTGATTGAATTAGAAACCCGAAACAAAACTCCTAAAGATACATTATAACACTACTTATTGGGACATACAGGCCTATGCAAACAGTTTTGACCCATATCAGATGCTGCAGAATGTGGCATCTCACAGGGTCTGTGCTGTCTGCCATTCATCCAGCAGTATTTAGACACATGAAGAGGTAAAAAAAGGATTTTTTGAAGTTTTAGGATAATTATAGTAAGTGTTAAGATGTCCAGATATTAACGCATTTTAGTTGGGGAACCCTCAAAATGGTAATTGTCAAACAGTGCAGACCGAGATCAGAAGCACAGAATGTGGCCTCTGATCAGAGTCTACACTCTTTGCATTCAAATGCAGAAATTTATATAATACAAAGTAGTAATAAAACTAACTGGACACCTTGCTATGGGAAATAGACCAATCCAAAGGGTTGTGGTAGAAGAGTCCACTTGATGTTTATGGGTTAATGGACAATATGGTATTTGAGCCCCTCAGGAGAATTTCTGTCTGCTAATTAGAGGACAATAAAAAAAGGAAATTCAAATTTTACTCTGGTTACTTGTTTTCTGATAATTGGTTTTGGGTGAGCGACTAAGGTGATTTTAGGGGTTTTGACATTTATTTTGATAACATTTTGCTTAATTTGTTTTCTCATGTTTTTATTATTCAGAATTTTAAACCACATATACCATGCATATGTGTCATGGCATGGGAATAGGCATTGCCTTTTTGTCCTCTCATTTTGGGCTGTAAAATACACATAGAACAAAATATTTCATGCAAATATACTGTTTCTAATATAACAGTTTTTATGCAATTACATTTTCATGCAAGTATATTGTTTCTAATACAGAAGTTTTTATGCAATTACATTTTCATACAAATATATTGTTTCTAATGTAGTAGTTTTTATGCAATTACATTTTCATGCAAATATATTGTTTCTAATGTAGTAGTTTTTATGCAATTACATTTTCATGCAAATGTATTGTTTCTTATAAAGCAGTTTTTATGCAATTACATTTTCATGCAAATATATCATTCCTAATATAGTGGCTTTTATGCAGTTACATTTTCATGCAAATATCTTGATCCTAATACAGTAGCTTTTATGCAATTACATTTTCATGCAAATATATTGATCCAAATATAGTATTTTTTTATGCAATTACATTTTCATGCAAATATATTAATTGTTCCTAATATAGTAGTTTTTGTGCATTTTTTTTTCATTTATTTTACTAGTATAGTCATATTAATTTCCTTGTAAAAGGTTTGGTATGCTGGTTTACATTCCATACTGATACCGGTGTGAATCTAGTTAAGTTTGTAAGAGTCTTCTATGAATAGGATTGGTTTTTTAACATAGTATTTTGAAAAAGATTAGTTTCATTCTTAAAACATTTGTACATCTTACAGAAATTCTCATTGTTACTAATTTTCTGAGATTGCAAGTACGGCATCTGATAAACTTGTTATCCATTTAATAGAAAATTCTATAGTTAAATTAAAATCTATACGACTGATTGAATGAAAGCTATCTCCATTTTTATGAGAGATATCTTTGATTTAATTTTTTTTTAGTTTTCTATCAGTTTAATAAAGATACCTTTGATTGAAATAAAGATGTCTTTATTTGTGCATAAATAGATGTCTTTATTGTAAATAAACAATGATGTCTACAATAAAGATGTCCGTAGTTGGGTTATCTTAATGATACCATTATAAATTGAATCAGAAATATCTGATTCGATTAAAGATATCTGTTTCCGTTGCACATATCTCTAACTGCATTAGAGATAGCTCTTTTAATCTTTAATATTGAAATCTTTAATTTAGTTAGAGTTATTGAATTAAGACATTTCTATTAAATAGGTAAAAACCAAAATGGGATGCCAAATGTTGATCTTTAGTCTCTTGAAATAGATAAAGATAAGGTTTCATCCAGATTCTGCTTTCTGCTTAATAATCACTAGATTAACAGCATGACACTTAATAACATAATTGGTAATTCTATAATCATAATAATAATAATAATTCACTTCAGGCAGTTGCTGGATGAAAAGACAGTGAGATGTAATCTATAAATGTTTCTATGTCAGTTTGTTTTAAATGCTCCTGCAAAGACTTAGCCAGATTCACAGTAGGATGGCTTGTAATTCCATAAATCCAAAATTGCCTGTCATTTTTTTTATTTTGTTTTTATCTTATTTTGTTTTTCATTTATTTACTTATTTTTATTTTATTTCATTTTTTTATTTTATTAAGGACATGTATGGCTTATGTACAGCTGCATTAAAAATTGCATCCATAAACCGTTACTATATATAAAGTAAAGTTTAGTCCAGGATAAATAAAAATTTGCACTTCAAATAAAATATCACTCAATCTGAATAAAATATTTCTTACTGGCAAATTCAGCAAAATGTTTTCGAAAACCCTGAAATCACCTAAGTAGTCACTCACTCAAAATCAGTTATCAGAAAACAAGTAACCAGAGTAAAATTTGAATTTCTTATTTTGTTTGTTTGTTGTTTTCTAATTACTAATTAGAAGAAAGAATTTCACCTGAAGGGTTCAAATACCATATTGTCCATTAACCCATAAACATCAAGTGGACTCTTCTACTGTAGCTCTTTGGACTGGTCTATTTCCAATAACAGGGTGTCTAGTAACTAGTTAGTTATTATTACAACTTTGTAATAAAAATTTCCGCATTTTAATGCAAAGAGTGTAGACCCTGATCAGATGTTGCCTACTGTGGCATCTGAGCTGGGTCTGCATTGTTTAACAATTACCATTTTGGGGTTTCTCCACTAAAATGCGTGAATATCTGGACATTTTAACATTTACTATAATTGTCCTGGTTAAAAAAGTTCATTTTATTACCTCTCATGTGTCTTAAATACTGCTGGATGAATGGCAGACAGCACAGACCCTGACGAGATGCCACATTCTGCGGCATCTGATGTGGGTCAAAACTATTTGCTTAGGCCTGTATGTCCCAATAATTAGTGCTATAACAGTACATTTAGGATTTTTGTTTCGGGTTTCTAATTCAGTCAACTTAATATTGTATCCCCAAATAAGTTGCTATAATGGTGTATTAAACAGTTGATTTACTGTTCTTGGAACATGCTCCAAGAGGACTTGGTGTCAGTTTTAGAAAATAAAACAATCATTTTCCAAATGACAACACAATCCCCGCCTTCATGAACACATTTAGACCACTGGTAAAGAAGCTGATGCATACCTTCAATGTAGAAGGCACCATCTCGGGTCATCAGGAAGCGGTCCACATCATTTATAGCTGCATCAAGAATGGCGTTTAACGAGCTGGAATACACCAAATAGCCATGCTTGGACACTATGGATATGTGTGCCAGAGCAATGTTCTGGTTGAAGAGCATCTTTCTTGTTAATGGAAGCCCTGGTGATAGTGTGACCCTTTTTAAGTAGTCAAACAGCAGTACTCCTTTTGCATCCTATAAAATATAGACCGTCACCTTGCCTGCTGACATCACTGTCTTAGCTTTCTTGTAAGGCAGGGAACCTTTCCAAAGCTCTGACTTCATCTCTGATCAGAAGTGATGGACAAGGTTTCATCTGTGGTCACAAATTGCCAGAGGAAGCTTAAGCTGTCATTCTCCCCTGACAAGTTGTGCTGAATCCATTTCTGATCAGATCCAAGGAATTTTGGGACTCAGTGAGCTGACACCTTGAGACAATGTAAAGCTTTGTACTCTTCTTTCTACAATGACGCTGCAAGAACCTTGGCAATGATCTCCTGAATAGAAATGGTTACTGGCCTTCCCAGACAGATTCCAGAGTCTCTGTGCCACATTTCAACTCAGCAGCCCACCTTTTCACCATGCTTTACATGAAGGGGTATCCTCGATCCCCTGCTGTTAACATCATGACCTCCTTGACCTCCTTTAGTATTGAACCTTTGTGGTTGAGGTAGAGAAGGACTGTACAATGGCTGAAATTGTCCATTTTATCAGAAACTACTTATGATCAATGCTAGATTACAGTATGTACAAGAGATAAAAACAACTGAAAATAGTTTCAAACTATTTCTGGGTAATCTGTGAAAGTATTTCTGCCTTACTATTCAGCTTGTGTGTGTGTGTGTGTGTGTGTTCCCAATCGTAAAAGCATAAGTACAAAATTCAAGAACATTCTTCGTGGAGATTGATCATGAAATATTTTCTACGGTCATTCTCTCCCTTCCGCTGATTCAAGAAGGGCAGTTGTCAGTTTCTTGCGAAAGAATGTGCACGATGCTGGTTAACCGCTTAGAGGACTAAGCCTGCCCAGTAAACGTGTGGTTAGGTAAACTGACCGCGCTCGACATGACCCCATTGGGTTGACTGGGCCGTAAAACCGCAACACAACCAAACAAAATTCAAGATAAAGCATATTTTAACCAAAAAGTAATGGTACATTTCTGATTCTCCACAGGGGGGTGGTCGGGTGGTGCGAAGGTGCTGTGTATCTTGCATCACTGGGGCGTCCAACTGATATTGGCTTACAGTTGGGCAAGGCCTGCTGTCCTTGTAGTGGGTAAGGGTAGAGGGGGAATGTTTTTATTTCTTCTGTTTCTTCACTTTCATTCCTGTTCCTCTTTCTTCCCTGTCCCTCTCTTTCATCTCCTCTACTCTCTCTCTTCTATCTCTTTTCTCCCTTTCTCTGGGAGACGACACAAAATGACCCTCAAGGGTTGACGTGTCGTTAAACCCCAACACAATCAAATCTGATTCTCCACAAAAAGTACCCTCTAGGTACTCATTAGAAGCCCTTTTCTGAGATGCCTATAATGAGTTCCACAACATATGGCAGATGATTCACATGAAATGTCATGCATCATTTCTTCTGAAATAAAACTAAAAGACACCTAGACTGTCATCTGCTACAGTGTTTTACGGATTAATCATTTAAGGAGAAACTCAAGTTGGTGGTTTCAAACATTTGAACATTCAACTGATCGGATATGAATTCATGCATGGACAGCATCATAATCTTCAATGATCTTAATCCACACCATTAAGATTTCTCCCTTTGTTTCCTTAACATATACAGAAAAAGTCTCAGACAAAACAGATGTCTCAAACATGTTTTAAGGATAAAATAAGGCTTGAGATTTCACATGAAATGTCAAGTCTTATTTTCTCTGAACAATGATGAAAAAATATAATGTCATCTACTAAAAGTTTGCTTAGCTCATAAGGGGTTAACTGTTTGCTTATGGCTTTGTGGATTTTTCCATATCCCAGCTCAGTACTTCTTGGCTTTCTTCACCCTTAAAGCATCAGTCACAACTACAGCAGATGACAGTTTTTATGCCCCGCCACCAAAAAAAGTGGCGGGGTATTATGTTATACCCTCTGAAATTTTGAGCGTCCGTCCGTCTGTCCGTCCGTCCGTCAGCGCCCCCATCATTCGTGTGCCCGCAACTCCTACAGTTTTAGGCCAATCCTTTTCAAATTTTACAGGCGCTTTAAGGATGGTCTGAAGATATGCATATTGTTTTTTTCAGAATCCTGAAATTATTTTTTATCACATTTTTTTTTTCATTTTGAACAGACTTTTTTCGAGCCCTAATACTACAGAAATGTATAGGGAGTATGTACCTTACTTGCTCGATACATTGCATTGGCGGGGCATGGTGCATGGCTTGCAGTTTTATTTTGTTTTTGCTTTTTTTTTCGTGAAAAACAAAAAACAAAAAACAAAAACAAAAAAAAAAAACAACAACAAAAAAAAAAAAAAAAAAAAAAAAACAGTCGCATTGCATTTGACTTGTCAGCTAGACAATTTACATAAAATGTTGTTTTAGTTTCTCTGAAAAATAACAAAAAAAAGGTTCAAAGTATTATCTTCTGTAGTTGTGATTGTGCTTTAGGGGTCAAAATGTTTTTCAGTTTTGACGGTAAAATGAATGTAAAAAAATGAATTATTTAATGTTAATTTTGAGTAATAGTTGTGTTGAAATTAAATTCACTTCTGTGTTTTGTTTGTTCTTTTTTCGCTCATCTGAGTTATGCTTAGGCTGAGCTATAGTGATCAATGTTTGTGTGTCGTCCATCCATCAGTCTATCCGCCTGTTCATTTGTTTGACACTTTAAAACGACAACTCCTCCAAAGCCGCTGAGGTGATTTGTCCCTAGTTAGGTAGGAATGTTGCTTGGGAAGTGGGATTTAAAAATAGCTAAAATTATGGTCATCTGCCTTTTTATTTGGTTGTTATGACAACTGAAAAGTCCCATAAACTTGTTATGGGAAAATGGTTAAATTGATTTTTTCCCTAACGCGTGTAGTGTTGTGAACAATATTTGGCATTTAAGATCATTTGATGATCGTCTTGCAAGTTTGTGTTTTATGACCAGTGGTCATTTTGTTTGGTTGTCATGGCAAAATTTTGAAACAGGAAATTTGTAAAGCACTGGCAGGGAAAGAAGACCATTTTACATACCAGCAGGCTGAGCTTCTCTTGTCTGGCCTTGTAAAGAGATAGGACATACAGCAAATTGGATGCGCCGTCCGACTGGAGACCAGGAGGTCGCGGGTTCAACCCCCGCCGAGGTAAACTGACCGCGCTCGACATGACCCCATTGGGTTGACTGGGCCGTAAAACCTCAACACAAACAAAATACAGCAAAGGTGGGAGTGGCAACATGCAATTGAAATACCTCTTCTCCCATCATTTCTTTACTTATTCAATGGTTTAGAGCTTGGCAAGTTCCAGCGTTCTGGCTAAAATTAATAGATTATAAAAAAGACCCTTGACAGCAAGAACACACAAAGGCAAAAAATAGCTGTATAATACATGATTGGAGTAGCAAGCGCCTTAAGTTACAATCAACATTTTATTCTGTGAGGGTTATCTTCCCCTGCTCCTGTGCTGTATACATGTATAAAGTCATGATAAACAAATTCTCTTCAGGAACGCACCAAATTTCGTGTCGATCCTGGGGTGGTCGGGTGGTGCGAAAGTGCCGTGCATTTTACGTCACCGGGGCGTCCAACTGGTGTTGGCTTATAGTTGGGCAAGGCCTGCTATCCTTGTAGTAGGTAAGGATTTAGACGGGATGTTATTTCTTCTGCTTCACTTTCATTCCCGTTCCTGTTTCTTCCCTGTCCCTCTCATCTCTTCTATCTCCTCCCTTTCTATGGGAGACGACACAAAATGACCTACAATGGTTGACGTGTTGTTAAACCCCAACAGTATCAATCGTGTCGATCTTACTGTTGAACTGGGATTGACCGCTTGTTCGAATGGTCATGCTCCATTGACTGCCACACGCTTTTTAGCTCGTGGGCTGTTTGTAATCCATGTCTGTCGTCCGTCGTGCGGCGTCAACAATTGCTTTAAAAGCCTGCTCCTACACCCCTGGGCCAATTGACTCGAAACTTGGTAGGAAGCATCGGGGTGACTTCTAGATCAAAATTAGCTAAAATCGTTTCCACGGCGGCATATTTAAAAATCTACTGTTCGCTTCTTCTCCAGAACCGAAAGACCAATTGACTTGAAACTTTGTAGGAAGCATCGGGGTGACTTGCAGATAAAAAATTTCTAAAAATGCTCCGATCGGAAGTCCAAGATAGCCGCTATCTTGGAAATCTATTTTGTGCTTCTCCTTAACCGAACGGCCAGTTTGAAACTTGGTTGAAGTATCTGGGTGACTTGTAGATCAAAACTAGCTAAAATTGTTTTGATTGGAAATACAATTTGGCCGCCAAAGTCGCCATCTTTAAAATCTATTTTGAACTTGTTCTCCTGAACAGAAAGGCCAATTGACTCGAAACTTGATAGGAAGTATCAGGGTGACTTGTAGATAAAAAATGGTTTAAACATTCTGCTGGGAAATCCAAGATGGTTGCCCTAGCAGTCATGTTGAAAATCTGTTTGAACTTTTTTTCTGAAGAAAAAAGTCAGACTCGAAACTTCATTGCCATTAACAAGGTGACTTAAAGATCAAAAAGTAGCTAAAATTGTTCTGATTGGAATTCCAAGATGGCCGCCATATTGAAAATCTATATTAACTTCTCTTGAACCGAAAGGCCAGCTGACTCGAAACTTTTTCTGGTAATCAGGTGAGCGATACAGGACCATCTTGGCCCTCTTGTTTAAAAAAGCGATAGGGATATTGTGAACGCCTCTGTCTGTCTGTCCGTTCGTCTCGCTGTCTCCTGAACAACTGGGCGGAATTTAACCAAATTTGCTACATGACTTCCACTCATGGCAAGGGTGTGCAAGGGCAACATTATTTTTCAGAGCGTGCGGCGTCCGTCCATCTGTCGGTCACACTATCTTCCTAAATTACCATAACTTGCTACATGTCTTCCCCTGCCGGCCTCGGTGGCTCAGTTGGATGTGCCATCCGACTGGAGACTAGGAGGTGGCGGGTTCAACCCCCGCCGAGGTCGGCAACATTCTTTCGTGGAGATTGATCATGAAATATTTTCTACGGTCATTCTCTCCCTTCCGCTGATTCAAGAAGGGCAGTTGTCAGTTTCTGGCGAAAGAATGTGCACAATACTGGTTAACCGCTTAGAGGACTAAGCCTGTCCAGTAAACGTGTGGTTAGGTAAACTGACCGCGCTCGACATGGCCCCATTTGGTTGACTGGGCCATAAAACCTCAACACAAACAACCATGTCTTCCCCGGGTGGTAAGGGTGTGAGAGATTAAAATTTTTCTGTCTGTCTAAAGTTCAATACAGTTATCCCCTAAATAATTCACGTCGTCAACATAGTGCGTGCAAAAAAGCGCGTTTGATGACATAGCAGGTAAACATTTACTCGCGACATACGTCCGCTGCAACGGCGGACAGATGCAAATATTAATTCACTCCGGCTTCGCCGTCGTAGGTTAATACTTTGCAATCTGCCCTCCAACACCATGCGTTATTCGCGATAATTCCCAGTAGAGACAATTATTTTGGTTTTAACATGACCCAGAAGGGAACTTCGACATTGTGGCATGTTTTCCAGAGAACTCTTAACAGCGGACGTCGCTAGAAGTAAATGTTTACATGCTACGTCATCAAACGCGCCCTTTTGCACGTACTACGTTGACTACGTGAATTATTTAGGGGATAACTGTATTGAACTTTATCATTTGGGGAGGTAAATCGGCGGTTTTACGGTTGAAAAATTCGTTTTACGACGCGCATCAGCGGAGCCGTATAACGTACGTTGCGACCATTTACACAAAGCGGCAAGTGCATTTTCTGCGCATGTCATATTCTTCGAAGTATTTGAAAAATACCACCTAGCGGAAGATCATGGCGGCAAGTGCTGTTAGCTGAGTAAAACCAAATGCCAGCCAATGACAAGCGACGTAACGCGATGACGTCGGATTTCCGACAGTATACCGCAGAATATACAGTCGAATTTCAATGGCTCGAACATCTTTGGGACCATGAAAATTTGTTCGAGATATGGGTAGTTCGAGCCACTGAGGGTTAATTAACGCCAGGCCAGGTTCTTCTACACAATAATGGTATGTTGAGTGTTCTCATTAGAATCGCCTCGAGGCGATTCTAATGAGTACACTCAACATACAATTTCATGATAAAATAAAAAAAAAAAACCTATATATTTGTTTTCTAAAGCTATCGAAAGAATTTCATAGGGACTCAAAATACGAGTTCGAATTAGCCATGGTAAACGAGCCATCGGTGTTCGAGCCATCGAGGTTTAACTGTACTGCCGCAAATTTTTGACGTTATCCAATTAGACGTCGCGTTACATACGCAAGTGCATTAGAATGTAATTTGATTACGGTGACGTTTCCATTTAGCTCAACGGGCAAACGTTAACGTCATATTAGAATTGTCTCTTAACCCATTCATTATTGAGTTTCTGAAGTGGACTCTTCTGTTCTTGAATTTGGATATATCCACTGCTGTAAATAGGGGTTACAGTGTCAAAAACAGAATGTCAAACAGCGAAGATCCTGATAAGATGGCTCGTTACCTTCTTGTCATGATCTACACTGCAAAGATACATGTTTTGGTCTGCCGAGATGAAAGCGTTAATTCTTCTTAAAAAGATGATGTGGATACTTATTAGAAGTGCCTTGCTCAAGCGCTTCTAAAAAGTACTTATATATTTTACAAAGAAATGGCGAAAATAATGCCCAGAATCATCAAATACTCTCCATTCCAAGTCTTCTGGTATGTAACAGAAGATAGAAAAAAAAAATGTTGCAAATACAGTGCCATCACGAAAACATATCTATATAATTTTGACCCCCTTAAACCCCTCTTTTATATAGTAAAACTGGGGTTTACAGGGCTATACATTGCTTTTTATTTCTGCTCAAAATCTTAGATTGTGGGTACTCGTTAGAACTGCCTCGGTGAGGCGGTTCTAACGAGTACCCACAATCAATGTTTTGAGCAGAAATATGAAAAATATCAGAATTTTTAGTAGAAAACTCAGGTTTTTTTTGGTTGTGAAATTTTGAATATATTTGAATAGGCGTGTTTTCGTAATGCTCAGCAACACCTCCTCCCCTATAACAGCCACTTTGTGGACTTCCCAAAATGCTATTTCACTTTTTGTTTAACTGCTCTACAACAGTAACCTCTCTATAATATCCAGTTTTGTACTATCCCAAGTAAGGGGGCTGTTGTAGAGAGGTTCCACTGCAGACTTCAAGTGAATGGATACGCATCCAAAGGGAGGCAACTTTCAAAATTAAGTTTGCCTCTGAAAAGAAGTCTATGCTAAAATGAATTTGCTATCATTGGTAGCAAATTCTTTAAGATGGGCTGGGGAAATACTATATCCAACTAGTCCTATTTCCCTGAGGACAAGTAAAAGAAATTACTTGTCTTAAAATTGAAAAACAAAAAGTGTACAGTATACACAACACAGAAAATGGGGAACAATTATTAGCACCAGCTTCGAGCCGTCAACCTTTCACATCATGCATGGTTTTACTGCGATGTTTCACTGATGAAGTAAAGGACTTCAACGCAAAACCGAAAACATAATTGTAATTTGAGGCTGCACCACAATTAACCCTTAAAGTGACAACCAAAATTGCAGCTGATGGCAATTTTGATTTTCCAGAAAATAAGGCTTGACATTTCATGTGATTGTATCATCAGCAGATGCGGGGCCCCGCAGCCTGGTGGATAAGAGAGCTGACTCTTAATCCATAAATTTCTCACCGCTGTGGTTCGAGCCTCGCTCGGGTCACGTGGGAAAGCCAAGTTCTGCTTACGGATGGCCAGGTGTTTTTCCCCGGCTTCTCCGGTTTTCGCCCACCTTTGATGAACGATCGGCTGATGTGTGAAATATTCTTGAAAGGGCCATAAAACCTAAATAAAAAAAAATCATCAGATCTTCACATGAAATGTCCAGCCTTATTTCCTCAGAAAAAAAATACCCTATTAGCTCTATAGACCCAAATGGCTGTATTTGTAAACAGTGCAGATCCAGAGACTGCTTATAAAGAGGACCACACTGTTTGCCATTCTGTTACTGATTTTTGACTGAAACCCCTATTTGCAACAAAGAACGTGTCCAAATTCGGAGATAGAAGTGTCTGTTTCAGAAACACGAGGGTGAAAGGGTTACCCTTCACCACTCATGGCAATTTCCGCAAACGATAAATACATTATTATTTTTCTATTAAAAAAAAAAAAAAAACATAAAAAAACAGGATTTGACATTTCATGCAAATTGTCCCCAATAGATGTCAAAACCTGTTTTCTCAGAAAAATGATATTTCAAAATGTCGTCTGCTGAATATATATTACCCAGAGTGCTAACCATTAAACAATATGCAGTTCCTCTGTTGAAGTTCTTTACATTCATATGTTGGTTATTGCAATTACTCTCATTTGGAACCTCGGGGAAAGCATGCATACATACATACATCAATCAATCCATCCATCCATCCATATGCATGCATGCAGGCAGGCAGGCAGGCAGGCAGGCAGGCAGACCGCAAACAGACGGAGCTATACATACCTTCATACATACACATGATCATCTTTTTCGTCATCCCCTCCCCCACCATTGGCATCATACTGGTTTCATTTAGTGTTCGGGTCGTACGTATGTACTTCCGTCTGTCCGTCCGTCTGTCTGTCCTTACGTAATTGTTACATTCAGTTTAACAGTTTTGTAACTGGTGAATTTTTAGACTCCTCTTATTGTAGCAAATTGAAATTTACATACATACATGTAGGCAGGCAGGCACAGACAGACGAACGGAGGTAAAACATACCTACATACATGCCAATTTCGCCGCCCCCCCAACTATTGGCATGATACTTGTTTCATATAGTGTTCGGGTCGTGCGTACGTACGTAACGTACTTCCGTCTCTTCGTCCGTCCCTCCGTCTGTCTGTCCTTAAGCGATTCTATTACACTGTTTAACATTTTTATAACAAGGAGTTCTGCATATTCTTGTTCTCTTCCATTCATTCCTATCATGTAAAGCAATCTTCAAATTTTGATTGTATGTGTACCGTCGTCTCGCCTTATCTTACTTTCTTCAGTAGCTTGGGATGGCTGTGGTCTTCGATTTTGGCTTTTTTCTGAGTAACCCTTTCTTACTATTTCATGTAGAGTCTTTAGTATATCTGCATGCTGCAAGAGTTCATTTTTCTAACTTGCTGGAAGTTGAAAGCAGTTCTGGATATTCTTGTAACGTTCCGTTCCGTTAAGATATATTTATCGGTGTGGATGATTATACTTTGCGGAATGGAACGGAACAAGGTTAATAAATGCCAAAATACAATCATTTTTATTCAAAAACAACCAGAGGACAGGAAACTGTTTAAGAGAATCATTTTTGATCGATAATAGGCCGTAATCGACAAGTACATATTCTTAAAAAACATTGGATAAGAAGAAATAATAAGAATTCTGCATATTCTTGTTCCATCCATTCCTATAATTCATAGCAACTTCATGTAGAGTCTTTGGTATATCTGCATGCTGCTAGGGTTCATTAATTCTAATTTGCTTGAAGCTGAAAGCATGACTGGATATTCTTGTTCCGTTCCGTTCCGTTAAATATAATTATCGGTGTGGATAATTATACTTTGCGGAACGGAATGGAACAAAGTTTAGAAATGGCAAAACACAAAAATTTTATTTACAAAAACAACCAAAGGACAGATAAATGTTCACGAAGGTTTTTTTTTGTCGATAATAAGCCTTGTACGACAACTAAATATTCTTTAAAATATTGAACAAGAACAAATAATGAAAGTTTTTCATATTCTTGTTCATGTTCCCTACCATTCGTTCCTATAATGCAAAGCAAATTTTCATAAAGAGTCTTCAGTATACCTGCATGCTGCCTAGGTTCATTTGTTTTCGAACTTGCAGGAAGCTGAAAGCAGTTCTGGATATTCTTGTTCCGTTCCGTTATATATTTATCAAAATGGATAATTATACTTTGCGGAAAGGAACGGAACAAAAGTACATAAATGGCAAATCACAAACTGTTATTATTTAAAAACAACTCAAAACAGTAAGTTGCTCAAGAGGGTAAATTTGTAATCGATAATAAGCCTAAATATTCGCAAAAACAGAGGACAAGAACAAATATTATAATTTTTTATTCCCCATTGTGTGCCCTTGAAGTTGTTCCGTTCCGTTCCGCAAAGTATAATTAGCCATTCTGTTGTTTCATCCTCAGGGATGGCCTTTACATTCGCTAATCACATTCCCTTGTGTCTCGGTAAGGCTTTGCTTCGTTATTGTGGCAGTTCCTGGATACCCAGTAAACTTTCTTTATAGATCTATAGCGAGCCGTTATCGGCCCGTCAGGGTAGCTGACGGACCGATAACGGTCCACTATAGATTTATAAAGAATGCTGGCTGGGTAGCTTCATTTGTATTTTGCCTGCTTGCTTTCCTCCAGACCAAGATTCATTTTCAGAAGGAAGGCAAAAGCATTTTTCTCCCCTGAAAGTACATCCCTTTCTATTAAAATCAGAGACGAGTTACCGATCTATGACTTTTTTTTATCTGTTATATTTGTAACTTTTATGATTAATATGATGTAAGTTTATACACACTTTTCGGCGTTTTTAGATCAAATTTAATTCTTCGGCAAAATTTCTGTTTAATGGACATTAAACAGCACGTAAACCCCAACGTAAGAATGTGTGCACCTATCTCAAGTAGTATTATTAGTGAATAAAACAAGATTTTATATATTCAAATACAGTATGGCGTTCAAATAACTGTGAGGATGATGGCGTTAGTAATATCGTATATGAGTGAAAAATATTTGCTCAGTATTTGCCACTGACATATTTGCAGTATGTTAGTTGTGTACTCGTGTACTCATGGATCATATGGTCTTTTGCATTTCCGAATAAACTATATCCAAAGTCAGTTATGTATACCGATTTTGATTTTTTATAACACATCTTATAATCGATTTCGCCTTGGAAAAAAAAACAAACAATAGTGTACCACGTATAGACCTTGAGCTGCCACTAAACCTCCTCCCCTACTAGGGATTTTCGATGGACATGATACCTGAAATCCCATGAAAAATGTCATTTGAAACTAGCTAGCATTCTCGCCCTTTTGGGTTTTTCATCTGTTACAGCCAGATATATACGTAACCTATTGGTATTTTAACTAAATAATTCGTCATATATACCCTAAAGAAATGATATTTTAACTTGATTTCTTCATTTACGAACATCATTAAACACAATTAAAAAAATTCCATTGATTTGTTTTACCAGAGGTGTGTATCGTGGTAACGCATATTACATTTGTTTTGTTAATATTCTGCGTCAAAAAGGCTTGATAGCATTTTTTTTTCCATCCAAAAAAATTTTCATCTATTTTCTAACAGCTCCGAAATGCAACTGAATGCATTTTATTAGTATTTCAACCAGTAGGTCTCTGTATGAAAATAGCTTATGGTGTCCAGCCATGTTACCCAAGAAAATTTCGCTCAACATTTAACACTTGTGAACATGAACATCCACAATATAGGAAGTCTTCTGGAAATTTATATTATACTTTTATCTGTTTATAAACAGTCGTTATCGATGAAGGAATATTTTGGTATAGATCAGATTGTTATAAAGGGGAACGCAACCCTAATATAAAGCAAATTTCACAACGAAGAGCTCAAAAAACCGTAAAAAAATTATACAAGTTTGATCGAAATCGACCAAGAAATACCAATGTTATTATTGTTTGAAGGATTTAACATGGCCGACATTGGCACCGCCATTTTGAATATTTAATGAGATTTTAAGAATTTTTAAACTTTAAAACTGTGCATTATTTTCATAACCAAAGCATTTGTTTTTAGAAAATAAGTTGCCTACCACTTTAGGAAAAACATGTTCAGAAACATTAGATAAAATATCCAGCTGTGTGCTGTTTATCAAAATTATGCATATTTAATTAGGGCTGTGTGACGTCACAGAGCCTAAAAATGGCGATCTCCATGACAGTTGGTTTTCAAATATTTAAACTCCAATACGGTCAGTTTTGATCAAACTTGTATTAAACTTCGGCTTCGAAAGTTCTATCCTGATAGACATATTTTCTTTCTACATTGCCTTTCCCTTTTTATTGCACCTGCTTGTAGCAGGGTGCGATATAGGCGTCCGCTTTTCCGTCCGTTCGTCAGTCCGTCCGTCCGTCAACATTTATGTCGACGTTCGACATTTATGTCAAAGTTAGTATTCTAATCAGCTACAAGACTAAACAACCATCAAACCTTGCATGAAACATCTCCCTGACCTCCTGACTTTGCGACATAGGCGTCCGCTTTTCTGTTCGTCTGTCCGTTCGTCCGTCTGTCAACATTTATGTCGAAGTTCATTTATGTCAAAGTTAGTATTCTAATCAACTACAAGACTAAACAATCATCAAACCTTGCATGAAACATCTCCCTGACCTCCCGACTTGGCGACATAGGTGCCCGCTTTTCCATTCGTCTGTCTGTTCGTCCGTCCGTCTGTCCGCCTGTTAAGTTCTGTTACGTCGAAGTTCGACATTTATGTCAAAGTTAGTATTCTAATCAACTACAAGACTAAACAACCATCAAACCTTGTATGAAACATTTCCCTGACCTCCTGACTTTGCGACATAGGTGCCCGGTATTCCATTCGTCTGTCCGTTCTTCCGTCTGTCTGTCTGTCTGTCTGTCTGATAACAGTTCTGTTATGTCGAAGTTCGACATTTATGTCAAAGTTAGTATTCTAATCAACTACAATTCTACAACAACCATCATACCTTGCATGACACATCTCCTTGACCTCCTGACTTGGCAGGTACCTTGACCTATATTTTGCGCTCCATTGACTTTGACACAATTTACATTGACGTTCAAGATCTTCTCAACTATAAGGCGTACAACTACCAAACCTTGCATAGTGCTTCTCCTAGATATACTGACTCGGCAGGTACCTTGACCCGGTGACCTTGACCTATATTTTGCGCTCCAGTGACTGACACATTTTGCGTCGATGTTCGATATCACCTCAACTTTAAGGCCTACAACCATCAAACCTTGCAGAGTGCTTCTTCTCAATATACTGACTCGGCAGATACCTTGACCTGGTGACCTTGACCTATAGTTTGGCTGCAGTGACTGACATAATTTACGTCAACGTTCCAGATCTCCTCAAGTGTAAGACCTAGCCACCAAACCTTGCATAGTGCTTCTCCTAGATGTACTGACTCGGCAGGTATCTTGACCCGGTGACCTTGACCTATATTTTGCGCTCCAGTGCCTTTTACACATTTTATGTCGATGTTCAATATCTCCTGAACTATAAGGCCTACAACCATCAAATTTTGCATAGTGCTTCTCCTCAATATACTGACTCCGCAGGTACCTTGACTGGGTGACCTTGACCTATATTTCGCGCTGCATTTACACCTTTTACGTCGCCCTTCTATATGTCCTCAACTGTAAGGCCTTCAGCCACCAAACCTTATATAGTGCTTCTTCTCGATGTACTGACTCGGCAGGTACCTTGACGTGGTGATCTTGACCTATATTTTGCACTCCAGTGACTTTGACACATATTATGTTGATGTTCGGTATCTCCTCAAATATAAGACCTACAACCACTAAACCTTGCATAGTGCTTCACCTCATTGCACTGGCTTGGCAGGTACCTTGACCCGGTGACCTTGACCTATATTTGATACATTTTACGTTGATGTTTGATAACTCATCAACTATAAGGCCTACAACCACCATACCTTGCATAATGCTTCTCCTTGATGTACTGAATTAGCAGGTACCTTGACCCGTGACCTTGACCTGTATTTCACACTCCAGTGACTTTTACACATTTTACGTCGACGTTCCATTATCATTGGGCTGTATAATACGAAAAGTCAGTGCTGAAGATATAGCCATTAGAGGGAATGGCACTGGCCTGGAATATATATGCCCCAGTAGGCACTTTGTCTACATTTTTTTTCAACCTAGTTTTCCAACTAAGCACTGCTAAGAATTAAATAAACTTATTTAATAACCACGTTCTGATTGTGGCTCTTGTGACTTTTGCACTGCTAAGAATGAAATAAACTTATTTAATAACCACGTTCTGATTGTGGCTCCTGTGACTTTTGCACCAGCAGGTGCGATGACGCCTTCCGCGGAATTCTTGTTAACTCTACCGATTACATTGGAAATGTGGCATTTTTTCAGTAACGCATGTTGGTAAATTATCTTCTCCACAATAAAGTGCAGTACAAATAATGGAAAAAAAAGTGTCAGTAAAGTAATAATTTTATTTACATTATATAATAGTATAAACATTATTTAATATTATAATTGTTATTCAACCCTTCTCTTCTCTTACTGAACACGACATGCCCTGTCTTAGCAATCGGTGTAAATCCAGATCAGTTGGCTTCTGGCCTCTGAAGAAGCCAACTGATCTGGATCCGCACTGTTTGTCATTAAATATGTGAATTTCTATAAAAAAAAAAAAAAAAAAAACGGATCAAGTAATCTGATTGGCTGGAAATTAGAAGTGGGCGTGGCATCTTTATTTATTCAGCAAGGCAAAGGTTAAAAAATTAAATTCTAGATGGGTTACATGTCTGCTACTTTCTGTGAGTTAACGTTTTATGGTCCAAACAACACCATTAATGTCGAGCCGTTCAGTTAATCTACTCACACTTCTTCTGGGCAGGCTTAGTCCCCTAAGCTGTTAAACAATGCTTGTGCGTATACTTTTGCAAGTATCTGACAACTGTCTTTCTTGAATCAGCGGAAGTGGTGAAATGACCGTAGAAATGATTTCATGATTAATCTCCTCGAAAGTAATGTGGCCGAGCTGGATTCGAACTTGCGTCCCCTGGATCTGCAGTTAGACACGCTATGGAGCACGGCATGTGTTTGTTACTTGCGTATAGTGTTGTGGTAACCTACATTATATTGTGTATTATGTTAAGACATATTATATTGAGTGAAAACAGATATTATTGAATCGTCAAAACATCAAGTTCAGACAGCAAATCGACTGAATTTGAATTTAATGTCGCGTGACAAGACTAAAAATGGTACTAGCTGTTCTTTCGCTTGGCGCTCAGCATTAAGAAAGTACAGCAAGAACTGCTCAGCTCAGTGTCAGTATAGTGTGACCGGGTGGAATATCATGCCAAAGTGTCTGGGGCGTGATATTTCAGTGAGGCAGCACTCTAAAAGTGAGCATTGAGCTTCCTGCCACATCCAGACACCGTCGCGATATCACTGAAAGATTGCTAAAAGCGACGTTAAGCCCAAATCAAACAAACAAATAATGTCGCGTGACAAACATATTTGTATTAAGACAACAAAATGCAGCCCTGATCAACCTGAATAGTTGCCTTTTACTTTGCAAAAAGCAGGCAACTGCTTCGCGTGTGTTCGTTGAAGTTTATATTAAGTCATATAGTAAACACATCTAGAATCAAAAGCATCAGATATTATAGAACAATCAAAGTAGGTTTTACCACATCAGAATTACCATTTTCCCAAAAAATTGTACAATAACAGATGCACAGAAGAATGTGTTACAGAGATAATGATCATTATAGTCTACTGCATAATTATAGCCCACAGCAACAGGACAATGAAAGAGTGTTTGAAAAGGAGAGTTTATTTTATCACTGATTCTTTCAAATCTTTAAATTTACCAATCTGTGTAGAAATACTTGGACGAGTCAAATTATTTGTATAAGTCAAAGGTCTATGGTATGGAATCGTTGTTCCATTATCCATTTTACTCGTTAATTAAATTTTTACAAATCATTCTGCCTGACAGAAATTTCAATATATGAAACCGAGGAACCGTATAAGGAATCGCTATAGCAACAATTTGCTAATATGTTCAGTCTTAGGCAGTGCTGTGTTAGCAATCAGAAACATTATAATACATTTCTTTGTTTAACAGAAAACAGGAGTAGTCAATTGTATTAATTGCAGCTCATTTGATCTCAGCATAAATTATTTCGGATTTAAAAGATGTCACTCTACTACCTTGAATCAAGATATAATTACTAGCATTTTATTTCTGGTTTTAACGCTTAGCATCCTGGGTAAAAAATTCAGCAAACGACATTTAGAAATATTTTTCTTATTTTTTTTTCTCTCCAGAAAATAGGCTTTGACACTTCATGCAAATTGTTTCTTCCGGATACAGTTTGCATGAAGCGTCAAAGCCCATTTTCTGGGAAAATAAGAAAACATATCATCAATTTGTTCTCTGCTGAATTTGCCCAAAGAGTGGGGAAAGGTAAACACAAGATGGATCTGAAAATAAAAACACGTCAGTCAAGTAATAATGTCATATAAAACGTTGTCATTCACTTTTTTCCACTTACCATCTTCAAATAAATGGCAGGAGAGATAAACATGCATTTACACGTAAATGTTTTGAAAAAAAAAAAACAAACAAAAAAAAAAAAACATCAAATTTAGTGAATCTTTGTTTTGTTCCCCATTAAAAAACGAAGTAGGAAATAAATGTGTTAAAAGAACAAACCTTCAAGTTTTACGACTTTGTAGCATTAAAGACGCCAAGTTGTTTGGCCAAACACTTGCGGAAGAGTATTCAAAGTAGATGTATAGAATGTACTGTATAAAAAGGGTAAATCATTAGACAGTTTCATGTACGTTTGCAATTCATTTATGAAATGAAGGTAATTTTTAACGTTCATTGACATGATTGAAATATGAACAACGTCGGATCACGAACAATGTAAGTGAACCCCGAAGGGAGTCATGAACGTTGAATAAATTGCCTTTATTACTTATACATGTATTTATATTATTTTCCAGCTATTATTTGACGAAAATATCTGGTTTGAGGGTTAAAATTGCAAAAAGAAAGCAACTGCACGCAGTTTTCCTATTAACAGCGGAACAGCAGTGTTGACGTCATAATGTCACCATCGCCCAATCATATGGAAAGAACCATGGTTTATTTTGATGCCACTTAATGATCATGTGAAGTCACACGAGTCATATTGACTACTCATTGAAGTACAAACATTACCTCAATAAAACGTCCGTGTATTTAACCCCATTGCGGTTGAATGTTATAGCGAATGCTACTATTCAGTATTACATTTTTAAACGAAGTCTTATAAGATCATATGTGCTTAAGCCTGTCAGCTTCTGTATGGAAGAATGTACGTGCCTTGAAACTATCATAAATCTCTTGAAACGGTTATTTTTGTCAAAAACTTCGATTCAACTTTCATTGTGTGCATTTCACATCATCTTTACAATATGATCTTCAAGTTCACGCCAAAGTAAAGTTTTGAAACTCAAAGAACACCTCCTCTATTTAGAATAACAATTTGATAAGAGTTAATGATGTACATGGCCCGAAGGTGCTTTCGTAAAAAAAAAAAAAAAAAGATCAGTCCGTCGAAACGCACCAAACCACCGCAAACAATCCCAAAATACTCTAAACCACTTTATTTACCATTTCCTGTCAAACCACTTTATCTTTTTTTCACTCCGAATTATTTGTTTATTTATTATCTCAAGTGGAATGGACTATCAAAGGTGTTTGATAGCTCAGTATAATGAGCATCCACTCAGTTTGATCAGGGTCTTTGCAACAGATTATGGGCGGGTCAGGACTTTTGCCAAAAACAAAAACAAAACACACACACACACACACACACACACACACACACACACACACACACACACACACACACATGAAATATAAAGTGATGCCCAAGAAACATCTGACCAGCAAAGTTCTAGAACAGCATGTGCATGCATGTGGAACTGCGTAGTTCGAATAAGGTCTTTGGGTCTTTACAGCAGAAAAAAAAACTTACATGAACTTAGGGACAGCGTCCAAGAAAACATGACCACCAAAGTTCCAGATCAGCATGTGCATGTGCGTCCGGACAGCTTGAGCAGGCTCTTTGCAATAATAGTAAACAACAACCACAAAAAAAAAAAAAAAAAAAAGATCACGTAAGGCCGTTTTGTCTTCCACTATTGTGCAGGTCATATTCTTCGAAGATTGACGTCAGTATTTGAAAAATGCCACCTAGCGGAAGATAATGGTCTTCCACTGGAGCTGCATATGACGTTTTTTTTTTTTTTTTTTTTTTTTTTTTTTTTCTTGAACACATGCAATCGGTATGCATGAGCGATGACATGAGCTAACAAAGAAACAAACAAATAAATGAAAGAAAGGATGAATAAACATTTTGCTCTATTATATCACACCCAAAGAAGCCGACCTATTATAGAAATTCATATCTTACATGCTATTGAACAAACAAGGCAGTCAGTAGGAAAGGTGCCTTTAATAATCAGAAGCTATGAAGAAATACTTTAATTTTTCTATAATGTATGTAGATGATAAACCATAAAAAATTTAACCATATATGATTTTCAACTGTTTAATTTGTGACTCAAGAAGTTTAAAATGTGTTTTGGGGTACGGTTTGGGTGGTTTTAATGTAGTTTGGAGGATGTTTTGAGGTATTTGAAGGACCCAGAAAGGATAAATCATACGCCTACTTGCTGAACCTAGCGGGAAATCAAATTGGACGAAGTCATGACGGACTTTAAGTTAAAAGTTCTCAACGTCAGAAGATAAAATGATTTTTTTTTGCTCTTTTAAGCATTTTAAGACCCTAATTCAAAGAAAAGGAATTTTTGAAACTTGCAACTGTGCAAAGTGACAAGGCCCTTTTGTAGACACCAAAAAATGTGGTCTATGTGCCCATGCCATAGAACATTCATAAAATGTTGAACCAGTGACAAGTCATAATGTTCAGGTGAACAGACACGGATCCCAAAAGAAAGGGTGCAATCAGGCGTCCTAGGAATTTAAGGATTGCGACAGTCATTCCATAGATTTAAATCGCGGTATGTCAAGATGACAATGAGAAGCTATCGTGCATAGAAAGGCGCGTACGGCGGTGAAATCTCTGAGGGTGAAATTAGATATCAAATCCGTTTCCAGCGTTACACGGAGTGGGGTGTGACTTTGACAAGGAAACTGTCAAAGTTTCGGATCGTTTTAAGAACCTCTATTATAATATTGAAGAAAACAAAATGCCAAGAATTATCTGCTATTCTCCGTCATTTATCTTCTTTTTTTGAAGATGCATCTTGTTTCTCTTGCACGCGCCTTTTCCCGCCAAGGTTTTCAATATTGAACCGACCTCTTTTTATTCAGATGGGCATAGGGAACTAATTATACTCAACAAAATAATTTAAGGAACACCTGTTTTATTTTCCTTTTGAGTATCACTAAAATGCGACCCTCAACTTTTAAAATTATTTCATGGGCAAAACTGGAAGTCTCAGCCCTATTTCAATCAGCTCAACATGTTCGCAACACGTTTAGCTAAAAAAGTGTCAATGGCACCAACAACGCTAGACCAAAAGATTCTAAGAAAAACGGGAATTTCCAAAAAACGATTTTTTTACCCCAAAATGAACTTTTTTCACAATAACGGAAAATTTCTTCGTTTAATAAAAACAATACTCTGTCACAACAAAATCATGCAAACTCAACCTTCTTTCGAGTAAAAGGCACACAGATATAGCCAGAAAAAGAGGCCAACCCTTTGAGAGGCTAAAAGTGCCTCGAAAGTTCTCCATAGAAACGAATAATCTGTAGAGGGTACCTTTAGCAAAATGTGCGTTTCTTGATAACAAATAAGGCTTTCTCTCTGATTTTTTCGCAGTTGGGAGCCCAGACATCACATTTGACTCAAAAATGTCAATTTTTAATTTTTGGATAAAAAGTAGTGTTTTTTTTTTTTTTTTTTTTTTTTTTTTTTTTTTGCAAATTTTAAAATGAAAATTTTGATTTCAAAAAAGTTTGTTGGAAACACTCCTTTAGGCCTTCATTTTAAAGAAATTCAACGATATTTTGATATTTTCTGTGGTTTTGTCCGAACACCCGGCCAAAGTTGGTATATATGGAAATTTGCACTATCTGGCCTTTAAATTATTTTGTTGAGTGTATTTCCTCCATAGAACTCCATACTAATTCCAATCTTTTTGTTAGTTAAGACATAGCTAAAATGAAACATTACCTGTGGAATAAATAAGCTAGTACTGATTCCCCTATTGGGCCTCTGCCTGTCTATCGTTGAATGACAATATACTAGGAAAACTGAATTTTCTGTACAATTTATAAAAATTGTCACTCGCTACAAGAGGATGAGGTACAATACATATTCTGTGGCAAACTGCATGCATGGTTATTAACCCAATTTTAATTGATAGTTTTGCTTCCCTCTTTGATTGTATGACGGTGGGTCGGTCCTCAGACTAAATGACAGCTCCCTCCTTAATCTGTTTCAGATGAGCGGCACCTGAAAATCAGGTCTGTGCACGGTCGGGCTCATCGTACGTGGTCCTGTTTGTGTTTTTCTTGTGTTCTGGCTTCAGAACGCCTTTGAGTCCTTTGCTTTGTTTCATCACAGTGTTTTTTTAGGGTTTTTGTCATTGTGATATTTCACAGGTGAAATAGAAGACCCTATGCGTACCGAACATATATCTGTAATTTGGACATGCATCAGAATTAAGGGCGAGAATCAGCGCGAGTAAAACTAATTTAAAACCCCAGTAGTATTCGTACTCACTGTTCCAATGCGGTTCATCTGTTGCAGTTTTTCTCTGTACATCTCTGATTTCATATGTGGCGCTTGTGTGTCCTTATTTGTTCCTCATCTGTCCAACCTATATAATTTTGACCCCCCCCCCCTTAAATCCCACTTTTATACAGTAAAACTGTGGTTTACAGAGGTATACATTATTTTTCTTCTTTCTGTTCAAAAATATAGATTGTGGGTACTGGTTAGAACCGCCTCGGTGAGGTGGTTCTAACGAGTACCCACAATCTATGTTTTGAGCAGAAACATGAAAAATATCAGATTTTTTTATAGGAAAACTTTCAGTTTTTGGTGATGAAATTTTCAATATATTTGAATAGGCGTGTTTTCGTAATGTCCCTTTTGAGTCTCGGGAGGGCTGTGCTTCATGACTGTGGCATTTCTAGGGTATTTTCATTTATATTTTTGTTGTACCCAGTCTCTTTTCAGTAATAAGACTAATGAGGCCCTCCCGGGGGTGGGGTAGGGAAGGGGACACCTGTTCCCTTGTTACCCTGAAAAATCGGCATTTTTCCTTGCTCCTCAAAATCATAATCTTGATTTTCTGTTCCCTGTTCCCCAAAATTGCCTTTGTTCGCATGTTCCCTTCAGTTTTAGATTTTTGTTCCCCTGAAATAAATGGCCTTATTCCCCTGTTCCCCAAAACCTCTGCGAGGGCCTCACTAATGATCGAGACACTTCTTATATTTATATCTTTAAGAATTCTTTTCAGGGATTGGCTGGGATTCTAAACTTTGTCTTAATTAAATGGGAAGACCAATGTTGGTAAAGAGTGTATCTGAGATGGAAGGTCCTGACAAGTCGTGCACTTTGATGTAAATTTATTCAGAATTAGATGCACAATACATTTTGAAGTTATCAAGAGTTGAAGATATCAAAACTGTTTTTATAGGCGCCGTCAGTTCGAATTTTTAATAAAAATATATGATGTCATAAAGTCTTAACTAAATACGCAAAACCTAATAAGTGATATTTGCAACAATATTTATCCTCTATATTTTGGGTCGACTGTTTACGATCGTGCCATTGTATACAAACGATGGTTGTCCACGTAATTATCATTGACCAATAAAATTCAATCACGCGGCTGTACAAAATCAAGGTATCGGTTATGTAAAGCCGCGCTATTCTTGTCCCTGTGGCGTCAGGGTGCAACTTGTAAAGAGGTTACCTTAAAAATCTGAACATGAAAATCAACAAACAGTGCAGACCCAGATCATACGCCGTAGAACGCGGCGTCTGATCAGGTTCTGCATAGTTTGCTTAAAGTACAGGAAGTTAAGGGTTAAATGAAACAACCTTAAGTCCCCGTTCAGGACCATTTTCTCAGCCTACACTCAGAGACAGTCGACCCACCAGTGCTGTCAGTGCTTTGATTGTATATGGCTTCTCTATTTGGAATGACATCGTTTTCTATCAGAAATTATATTTTATGTAGTTGCGGTCATGGTACCAAAGCCGTAATCCAAAATCATAAATCCATAAACGAATGACGAATCAGAATGTTCAAACCAACAGACATTGGTTTATTTTTATTTATATATATTTATTTAATATTTTGGAATATATTTGGCCTCATTGAATATTCAGAATTGGGGCTCCCTTAATAATGACTTTGAAATCTTTAAACATCTTTAATTTCTTTAGTTTTTATCCGATTTTGATAAAATTTATATATAAATGCATGATTTGTCAACAGCTTTTATTTCAGATACATGCTTCACCAGCCCTGCGTTTCCCTTTAAAAACCAGGCTTATCACAGTAAAATAGATAAGGAAAAGCCACCGACACTAGCACTTTCTGGGACTTTTTAGGCTGAGTATAGCAACCCCTTATTTGGCAGATATCAAATACTGAAATTTTAAAATTTCACCAAATCTTCTTTTGACTCCAGCGGACACAAACAGAAGCATTTATTTCTTCGAAACTATCATGGAATGACACAAAATGTTTGGAGCAGTTTTAACATGCCACATTTCGACAATCCACATTCCTGGTACTACAGTTATTACAAGTGCTTAACAAATAGTCCCATGCTTACGCTGATAACGCTTAATTCTGCATTCAAACCTATAGCAGACTAGCATGTTATTTCCGTTTTCTCATCTTTGCTGCATTATAGATCTTTTTCTGCGATTTATTTGTTGCCCGTAATGATTCATGGATGAGTTAGAAGATCTCCACGCAGACCGAACAAATATATATTTTTACCACTATAAGGGCTGAGGGCGAGGGCTATGATCCCGTAAAGTTAGCTTAAGCCCCCACCCACTAATTTATTACTGATCGTTCCAAGGTAAAAAAAAAGTGAACTTAGGAACTGATACAATCATATCCAAATCAAACCTCGGTACTGTCCCCCACCCACTAATTTATTACTGATCTTTCCGAGGGTAGAAAAGTGAACTTAGGAACTGATACAATCAGATCCAAATCAAACCCCTGTACTATCTTTGTGGTAGTTTTTGTAAAATGTTTTGGAGTGTTTCACTTACATAAGTTTTTCTTTAAAACAATTATGCAAGTTAAAGATATATTCAGTAAATTTGGGTAACAAAGTTGCCTATGTGAAATGGCCGTCTACTCTGTTTGCCATCTGTTCTTTTTTGTGGCTGTTTGGTTTGTTTTTGTCTGGCTTTCCCTTTGATGTTGAGAACTTGATGCGGATCTACTTTATACATTCTGATGCCTATAAATAGAGAATAATTAAACAAAAAACAAAGAAAACTTCACACTGTTGAAGAAATGATTTTAAACATATTCAGTGCAATACGAGTATATGTTTGGGGCGGTTTCCATTTCGACAATTCGTTTTCATGGTACTACCAACCTAATATTAAAAAGATTTTAATCATTCTAAGTACAATATCCGCGGATATGAATTATCCAGCAAAACGCACAAAATCTACAGCGCTGGGTAAATGCTACCCAATCCGTGGTCCTACTAAACACAAGGACATTTCCATCGAAAAGGACCGAAAAAAGAGTTATCGGGTCAAATCACATTTTAGTGTGTTTGACAGCAGGAGAGCCCAACTCAAATGTCGTCTACTTACCGGCACATACACACTACAGAGTAATAAGGCAGTATTCAATCAACATCTGGTTGATCCTACATGTCAACTCTGCATGGGGCTCCAGAAAACCGCCAACACTTCCTTGCGGAATGTCCTGCATATGGTGAAGCCCGGGAAAAGTATATCACTCAGGTTAATGAAGTTTCCGAAAGACTATCTATCAATGTGTCATCCCCAGAGGTGCTCACGCGGCTTATCCTAGACCCATCATTGTATACCAGCAGTAAACAAGACATTTATAAACGAACTATACAGTAGAGAACTGATCTATAATTTACACTATAAAAGGTTAAAACTTTTAACGCATTGCGAAGGACAACGGGGTCTCGCGGTTTCTGACCTAAACTTCCCGATTCGAAGTCAATTCCAGCGGTCCGCGCGCTCTAAGTTCAAACCAAAACTCCTGTGACGTCGTCAAGGACGGTACGCCGACAAGTCAACAGCGGAAATCTATTACAACAATATGGCAATATGGCATGTACCGATTAATGTAGGTGTGAAAAACGATTATCGCTACGGGTTCTTTAATCTTGTCCCGAGTAGGACGATCTGAGCATTGAAGGTTGGATATTTACCGGTATTCGTATCCCGTTTATAACAATTTCTTACTTTATGTTTCTTTGGACTTGTATTAGACTTAGTTATGTATTGTCGGTTGTTGCTATACTCTGTATGCTTCGGTCCTACCGCCTGTTTGCATCGCTACTTATGCCTATAATAGCCGGTACGAATACTGCTTTTTATCTAATGGTATTACTTCCTATACAACTATATGAGTATCACTAACAGATTAAAAATTACTATTTCTCCTATTAGGCTACATTCTGCTTCTTCTTTACAGATTCCCCGTTCTACTGCTAGATTTAACTCTCTGTTACCTACTGTTACGTTTCACCTTTGAAACTTCACTCTGTATCATCTATAAATTTATATGGCGCTTCCAATTATAATATTTTCAGTAATCACCTTAGAATTAGACTTTCTCCAATTAAATCTCCTATACTTCTAAAATATAAGAATCCGTATAAAAGGAACAGTATGTACCCTAATATTTCTAAGTGCAATGCCAAGAGTTGCACCTGCTGCAATCATTTAATTTGTCGGTCAACTATAATTTCCTCAGTTAATCATAGACAATTTTCAGTTGTAAACAACTCTGATTTAGACTGAAAATCAGAGGATGTTATATATGTTCTCACTTGCAGCGAAGGAGGCTGAGGAATGCAGTATGTTGGACAGACCAAACGGGCCCTTAAAACAAGTTTTAAGGAACATGTGCTTAAAATCAAAAAAGCAAAGAAAATTGATACGTTTCTTTATCAACATTTCCGGAGTATTGGTCATTCATGATCATCTAGTAAAGTTTTGGTTCAACCTGTTGAAAAAATTATACACAAGTCCAATTCTACCGAAAGATTCAAAAATATTTTAAGACATGAACTTGAACTTAAATGGATTAAACGTTTACAATCCCCTTTTCCACTTGGATTTAATGATAATATTAACCATGAAGGAAATGTTTCTAAAATGCCGGATTTCGATGCTTTTTCCCTTTTAGATATTAAAAAACGTAATAAACAATCCCATGGTAAGCGCAAAAATGGCAATTTTAAACGAAAACATAAAACTGTTTTATCTCTTTTTGATTTAAATTTAAATTCTGGACGTCATCAAATGCTTTCTAAACTAGCTTCACTGTCTGTTTCTTCATTACGTAAGTTAGATGATGAGGCGAGTAAATTTTATGATAGAAAACATAACTTGTATGAAGCAGCTCTCCTTACTAGATGTTATACTCAACATGCTCTTCGTCCTTACATTGATTCTGGAATTAACCACATTAGACACTTCATCAAAATTCCATTCATTAATAAAGGTATTGAATTCATAGATTTACCTAGCATATTTCGAGATAATAATGTTATATCAGCTATACCTTCATATTTCGAAAACACGGAATCTCCTATTATTTGTTATAAATATAACAAACCTATCCGTAATACTATACTTAATTTCAATAAATTAGTTTCTGATCTTGATATTGAAACTAGTTTCCCTGATTCTTGAGATTGTAAAGATTCTAAATTTTGTTATCAACCTGCGGGTCATATTGTCACTGGTAACTTGAAGATTATAACTGATTCACGAATCCGTTCAGTTATTTCAAAAGGACCTAAATATAGATTCCCAGCCCACATTGATTTCAATAAATGTCGGGAAACAATTGCCAGTGCTTTAAATGATTATTGTACGCGTTGGTGTAAACGAGAGCATGTTTAGTCTAATGCTTTAAATAATTGGAAATTAAAGATTTTTAAGATAATTGATGAACGTGTGTTATTTTACTCTAATAACCTTGATCTTCTCCCTCCTAAGCCTAAATTATCTTTTCGATATTTGAAACAAGGTATCCAAGAATTTCATAGGAAGTATGTTTTGGCTCCAACTGATAAAGCTGCTAATAATGTTGTTGTTGTGTGACGACTTTATTATATCAATACTCTAAAACAAGAACTTGGTAGTACCAAAACATATGAACGGATTTCTACTGACGAGAGATTTATTGTCAATACTCATTCTATCGATATTACTGCTAAGTTTGCAGTGAGTATTAAAGAAAAGCAAGACAAACGTCCTACGTTATATTGGTTACCGAAACTTCATAAACGACCTTATAAAGCACGTTTCATTGCTAATTCTAGTTCTTGTACGTCTACTGTTTTGTCCGAACTGCTAACTTCATGCCTTACTGCTGTTAAAAAACATTGGATTAGATACTATGATACTGTTTACGAAAGGGACGGAATTAACTATTTTTGGTCAATTAAAAATTCTAATGATGTTCTCAATAAATTTAAATCTAAAAACTTTCAGGCTTCTAAATTGTCTACATATGATTTTTCTACACTGTATACTACGTTACCTCATCATCTTATAAAAGATAAACTTATTGATTTAATTAACCGAACGTTTATTCGGGAGAATACCCAATATTTGGCTTGCAACGAAGAATGTGCTTTTTTCACTTCTGATGTATATAATAATCACAATTTATGGTCGTGTCAAAAAGTCTGTGATGCCCTTGTTTATCTTTTGGATAATATTTTTATTAGATTTGGAACTAAACTTTATAGACAAACTATTGGTATTCCGATGGAAACTAATTGTGCTCCTCTTGTTGCAGATTTGTTTCTTTTTTGTTATGAGAGAGATTTCATGAAGTCTCTCTCACGTGAAAATCAGGCTGACATTATTGAGGCTTTCAATTCAACTTCAAGATACCTTGACGATTTATTAAATATTGACAATATTTACTTTGACCAAATGGTGGACCGGATATACCCTACAGAACTCCAATTAAATAGAGCAAATTCTTCCGATACCGAGGCACCTTTTTTGGATTTGAATCTATGTATATCTAATGGTACAGTTTCCACCAAAATTTATGATAAACGGGACGATTTTGATTTTGATATAGTCAATTTCCCTTTTCTGGATGGCGATGTCCCCCGGCGTACCTCATATGGGGTATACATATCTCCTTCAAATCTTAATGACTTTAACTACCGTAATAAAGCCCTTACCGCCAAACTTCTTAGGCAGGGCTATCGTTATTTTAAACTTCGTAAGGCGTTTTCGAAATTTTATCGCAGACACAGTGCCTTGTTAGAAAAATATAGCGTCAGTCTGAAAACACTTCTGCAACAAGGTATATCGGAACCCGAATTTTACGGTGACTTAGTGTACAGATTTAGAAAAATTGTAGGTAAATCTAACTTTTCGGAGCAATTCAGAAAACTTAACCGTTATAAAAGAATTGGCTATAGCCTGGATATTATGCGGCAGACTGCATGCCTAGTTGTCAACCCAACCATTGTTGATGGCTATGCTTCACTCTTTAATTGCACTACGGCGGTTCGGGCCTCAGACTCAATGACGGCCTCTTCGTAAAACTTTAACCAGTGGGTTGGGGCTTGACGATGTCTTTGGCTTGGCCCGCCGTGGTTCAACTATTGGTTTTCATTTACTCTGGCATACAGTAGAATTAGCCATGAGTACTCGTCTTTGTTTATTATAGTGATTAATTTGATTTTTATGTTTTCGCTTTGATGCATTGACTGAATTGGGAGCCTTTATGCGAACCGAATTTGTATGTATTTCTGTATTAAGAGTAGCATCGGGACCCAGGGTGAAGTTAGCTAGCTGTAAAAGTGCTTTAAACCCACCGGTGGTTTGCTCTACCGACCGTTCTAAGCCGGTGGTCCCGGTGTTAGTCTTACTCTTTGTTGCTTTGTGGTTTATTCTACAAGGCGATTTGTTGTATGTCTTTCCGTGTGTCATTTTGTTCTTGTGTTTTTCAGTCCTTTTAGTATTGCGATTACCTCGCTTGGGGAAGAGAGAGCTAATCTTAGTGCTTTTCGTACGTTTGTTTGGTTTGTGCTTGTTTAGATTTGTCGGTTTCCTCTTCCTCTTGGGGTCTGGGAAGGGCTGCGGTTTGTGATTGTGGCACTCCCTGGACTTTTCTCTTACCTTGTTTACTTGGTTGAAAACCTCGAAGACAGGTTTTCTCGTGTCGTCGCTTATGTATACATAATAAAAGTTAATAAAGTAATATATAGATACTGTTGCATTATCCGAGGGATTTTCACAGATCCCTCATTCATTATTCGGAACTAGCAAAACTATTCGGAACTAGCCAAATCACTGAGTGGTGTTCTTCACAGTCATCGCAAGGGCAGATAACCAAAGGCGAATGACAAATTCTTTGGTGTGGTATTTTAAGGAAGGATAGTACTCTGTATCAGCCAAAACAAATCAAGTTTTGATCAGCCGGTTATTTGGAAATCGTTATGAAGCATAACCTTACCCGGAACTAGCCAAATGACTGTACTATTTTCTTTTTATCTGCTGATTACTAGATATAGAAGAAGTTTAGAATCCTCTAAGCACCATTCGTCTGTTTTAGTTCTCTTTATGAGTATCAAAAGCTTTAAATAAAATCAAAATGTCATGATCTTTGCACTGCACAGTAAGGTTGGTAGACGTCAGCATGCCGTAAGTTGTGATGCCTTCGACCGTTAGCAGCATCGTACGGTATTTGCGAGACAGGTAATACAAATTTCATTTATTAGCTATTTTGAGGCTAATATTCATTTATTTATTTGTTGGAATGCTAATGCCCATATTTAGTAGAAAACATGTTTTTACCAAAAACTGATTATTTTGAAGTTGCCAAAACTGGTTTCATATATGAATCTATATTCGGAGCAGTGCAGATCTAGATTGTGCTGCAATGTGTGCATAGCATGACATGGATCTGTTCTGTTTGGACAGACGGACCTTGGCGGGCAGTGTGGACCTAGGTCGGGTGCTGCGGGATAAGGCGTCTGATCTGGATCCAACCTATTCGCTACTAGTCTGGGATGTGAAGTATATACAAGTAGTAATATATTTTATTCTATAATCGGACCTTTGCAGACCCTGGTTGTGCTGCATGGTGTACACGACGTGACCTGGGTCTGTTGACTTTGGACAGATGAGCCCTCTGAATTAGTCAGTCACGACCTGAAGACAGTGAACGCAGCGTGATCTATAGTTAACGAGCTCTCATATTCTGACAACTGCTGCTGGCACATGTCCTTAAAGACTGCCAGATGAGTTGTAAACAATGTAGACCCTGACCAGATGCTGCATATATTCAGTCTACAATGGGGCAAAGTTTTGCAAGTCTCCAAGGAAAAGTGTTTCCTGTATTTTAACACTTTTGCATGCTGGGTAAAAAAATCAGCAGACGACATTTTGAGTATTTATTTTTTTCATAGAAAATAAGATTTTAGACTTCATGCAAATTGTCTCCTTAAGAAGAAGATAATTTGCATGACGTGTCAGATCCTATTTTCTAGGAAAGAAATATCGCCAATTTGTCGTCTGATGAATCTGCCCATAGCATGTGATCGGTATTAAATGACTGTGAGCAAACAATGAACACAGCTCCAGATTTTTTATTTTTTTTTCATCATGAGTCTGGTATTTTGCTTATTTCTCCATGAAAGTATATATTGTGGAATTTCATTAAAGCTGCCTCAGTGAAGCCCTTCTAATGAGTACCCAAAGCATATGTTTTTTGTGGAGAAATCAGGAAAATGTTTAGCTGGATATTCCTATTATCTGGAGCTATGCAGAATGACTCCTGAAATTAGATGATATGGTACGAGTTAACCCAAAATTTGACAAAGGTACGAGTTGACTAAGGTACAAGTTGACCAAGGTACGAGTTGACGTTGACTAATAATCGTAGGGACAGGCCCTATAAGTAGAAATTATCCAACGTCAAGCTCCTGTGACTAAAGGTACGAGTTGACTAGAAACCCGCACCCCCACCCCCCGGTCTGCACTCTCAGTGCTTTGATTTTTTTTTAATCTCGCCTTTTCCCGCAAGATCCCGCAATTGAATAGCTATCGAGCTGCGCAATAGACTGCTCCACATGACCTCGTAGAACGAGGACTGTAGAAAACCAATTTTTATCAAGGCAAATACACCCTTGTAATCCAGATCACTCGAGCGCTTGCTAATCCAAGCGTTTGCTTCAGGTCTATAAATAGACGGGCTTCCCTGATTACATTCATTTTTTGTAGCCGACATTTTTTTTTTTTAATTTTAAAAAGAAACAAGTCTTGAGAGTTCATGCAAATCCTCTGCAGCAGACGATTCACATGAAAATATCAAGACTTTTCTTTGAAAAAAGAATCAAACTGTCGTCTGCTGCAGTTGTGATTGGCGATTTAAGGGTGAGTGACTTAATTGATGATAAATTATGACAATCTAATCTGTAACGACTGAAAATGTTATAGCTATTGTTTAAATCATCAACCTGTAAACATACTTGTGTATTTAACACTGTGCCTGTGCATAATCATTACACATACAACATAGGATGTTTGTTTAAAAAACAAACAAATGAACGCTGAGCGATGGTATTCTTGCTGCTATTCTATAAATAAACAGGGAGATTTCGACACACATTTGTTTACAGCATGACGTGTTGTTATCGGCCAATGCCAGCAGCGGAATAAAACACGTGACTAACGGTTCACTACAGTCGTCAATTTTTACGATAGTAAATTTGTCGAACTGTGAAGCAGTCTAGCTGCGCAAGGAACTGGACTAACGGGAATCCCCGACAGATCTGATTCTAAAATTAGTACAAGTGGAAAATCCAGGTACGAAAGCAAGAAAATAATGTCGTACAGTCAGTTTTTAAAGTTTGGTTGTATAAAATTGCTATGAGAAGTTTAAAAGACATGTAAATATTTGCATCAATGTAAGTGAAACTTTGATTTTATGTATGTTTTCCATAAATCACGCGGCGTTTTGTCACTGCTATAAATAGACAATTATATTTAAAATGTGTATTCCCAGTTTTATATCTAAAAATAGCCTCTTGTGGAAAACCCAGGGCAGCCATTTTACATATTAGTGGAGCCTGAAGGTATTTGATTCTTTTAAAGGTTTTAGTTTATTAATTACTTTTGATCCGACCTTATTCTTTTACTTCGGAATTTAGAAACCCTATCTTGTCTTCGCTCTGACATTTTGATTTCAGCTAGTTTCGCTAAGTATAAGTTCAAGGCTGGAAAGAATGAAAATCAAATCTACTCAGCCAAAGAAAGTTCTGGATTCCGGGACATCTCGGCCCCTAGCAAACTCGGCCCCAACCAAATTGACCCCTACAAACTCGGCCCCGACCAACTCGGTCCCTAAAATTATTGTTTTATTTGGTGGATAGGTAGTATAGTTGCACTGCATTTAAACACAAAATGTTTTGTTTGTTTTTCATTCGACCCTTTGACATCCCCAAAACATGCCATGACCATAGGCATAGTCCAAATGTCTGAAATCAACTGTAAATTATATTGAGTCCCTCCCAGGGGTTCTGGGGAACAGGGGAATAATGTCATTTATTTCAGCGGAAGAGAACACAAGTCTAAAAATTAAGGGAACATGAGAAAAAGGTGAATTTCGGGGAGCAGGGAACATGGGCCGACTTGGTCAGGGGCCGAGTTTGTTAGGGGCCGAGTTGTCCAGTACCCAAAGTTCTGCATTACTTTTTATTTATTTATTCGTTTATCTGCCTGGAAGAATTTTATAGTAGTCATCAAACATGATTGAAGAGAAACTTTCATCAGAAAATCATATGATCAAAACAACTTGAAAGTCCATGAAAAAATGACCAATATTGATCAGCTCGAATTAATTTTCAGGCATGCCATTTACGGGTCACACATGGGCTTGTATCATACTTTTTAAATGGAAAATACTTATATTATATATACTCATAGATGTTTGTTATTATAAACAGCATAAAGATTTTCATTTAAAAAAGTATGATACAAGTCCCTGTGGGGTCACCAGTCCTTTTAGCTAGGACTGTAAATAGTAAGATAGGTGGGGTGCTAGGTTAAAAGACTTGTATACATATTGATACATGGTTCTCCTGGAAGAGGAGGGATTTACAAACAAAAATAATTAGCAGAATTACAAATAACTCTGTATCCCCTTATCAAACAGCAAGTTCGTATTTTGCTCTGAAACATACTTTTTAATGGTGTTGATGATGTATGATGAACTAATAAACATTAATCAATGACATAAGCACGCTGAAGTGTGAAGGTTTTAGCATAAATGGAAAAGCGATGCTCTCCATTGGAAAACACAGTACCTGCACATCTTCATCTTGCAAAACTTCAGTCAACCTTGACCGCTACCTTTCACCAGCAGAAAGGAAGAAAAAGTACATGTGTACACTTAAGAAAGGCAGAACTTCATAGTGAATGAATGTCATTGGATTAACAAGTATCACCATAATCAGTTCAGATTCAGACAGGTTCAGATTTGCACACGTGCAGCTTAAGCCTGATGTGTGCATCAGGCACTACAGTTTTGATAGGTAATGTACCAGTCATTTGTAACCACTTCATCAGTCTTCCATCACAGAGATAAGGTGGTTGATAGAGAGGGAAGTATGGGGCTTTTACTTCTGTGTCATTGTGGCAAGGCCAGGTTACTGCTAGGGTTTTGGCTTCATGCCAACTTTAGCTGAAATTACAGCACCTGTTCAGAATCCCAGGGGCTTAGGACAAGACCAAGAATTTTGCCATCTGTTTGTTTCCACAGGGCAGGGCTTCTGGTGGGGCTCTTCTAAATGAAAGGTAATTGTTCCTCCTTATAATTTTCCTCCTTATCATATTTGTCTTAAAGTTTAAACAAGTCCATTTTGTCATGTAATGATGTGCCGAAAAAACAACAACAATTGCTGTATGAGTGGTAAACAGGGAGCCCCTGATCAAACACCATATTCTGTGGCATCTGATCCATGTCTGTACTGTTTACTCAGACCTGTTTATCTGATTTCTTAACCCTGATCCTGCTGAACTCAGATATGTCCTGTTTACAGTGTAGATCCAGATCAGTTAGAAGCCAACTGATCTGGATGTACACTGTTTGTCATTTAGTATGAGGATTTGTATCAGCACCTGGATCAAATAATCTGATTGGCTGAAAATTAGAAGTGGGCGGGTATCTTAATTTAATCAGTATGATAAGGGTTAACGTAAGGGTGAGTACAGCAGCACTAAAATTTTGTTGTATATTTCAGTCATACAGAGTTCTAATACAAGTGGATCACACTAGAAGTTTCCTGGCTTCAACAGTTTAGTCCACCAGCCATTGCTTACTAGAGAATGGCTAATAAGGATACAGAAGATTTTCAGCAGGTATATTTATAACACACCTCAATTCATGTCATCATAGCTCCAGATAAGGTGCATTTTTTAAATGAAAAATTGTTGATATTTTTCTTGTTCTCCATGGAAACATGTGGTGGGTTCTCATTAGAAGCATGTCCGGCAACACAGTTTACTGGACCTACATATACATAAGCTCTCAAGATTGTGAAACTGGCATATAAATAAACACAAGAAGTCATCATATGAATGTGGGTTTGACCTATGTTACCGAGTACTTCATTTCATTGTCACCTACATTACTTTCACTTTTGAACAAAGAGCGCTTAATGTGGGGCTTGTATATTTAAAAAAAATTAAATCGGTTAAAAGTAAGTCTAAACAATATAAAAATAAAGATCCACTGTCTGTAACTGCCTTATGAAAAAATAGATCGTAAATGAACGGCATCATACATTTTCTTGATCGGTGGTCATAGTCTTCTTGAATGATTGAGAAAACAAAGAAAAGTTTGGTCATAATGCCTGCACAGATATAAAGTTAGGTCTTTTCTCACCGGTATGCACATATTTATTCTTAGTGACATTGATTATTGTTAGAGAAATATCACTGTTTACTCACCACCACATGATTGCTGCCTGAGCCATGAAAAGTTTCTGAAATAAACTAGAAAATCGTTGTCCATACGCCAGATTTTCCCTTTGTAATAGTGTTGTTCCATTGTTAGGGGGTTGTACAGGGTGGCTCTGAGGGAGTTCCAATGAGAACCTTCAAGATAGGTTTTGATTCATAAATAAGAAAAACTATCATTCTTAGTGAGGTGATTTCAGTGAGTACCCACAAAATGTTCTGGTGAAAAAAAAAAATCAAAAAAGCAAACAAAACTTTTCTTCTCTTACTTTGGATTTACAGAGAACCCTTGTTACAATGACAGCATTTGTTCCCAAAGTTGTTGCCGTTAAAATGAATTTGCTGTTGTAAAGAATCCTTAATGAGCAGAATGATAAGTAAGAAAAGCCTTGATTTAGTCATATTTCCTCAAGCAATATATGTTTTGGATATATGTTAGAATTGCCTCACTGAGGCAATTCTAACATATATCCAAAACATGTTGCTTGAATTTTTAATGCAATATTCTTGCATAATTTCTTCTTAACTGTCATCTCTTGAGTGAAGGTTTCGTGATATTCAAATTGTAATTATAACAAATTTTGTCGCTGTATCGAGTTTTGGTATAAAGAGGGTTGACTGTATGTACAGAAATAGCATTACACAGTATAGATCCACCTTGCCATTCAGTTGGCATCTTTTTAGATACATTACCATATACATGTTGTTAAAGGGACTAGGTACACTTAGTAGATTTTTCAGTCAGTTTATATAAGGGAGAGGGGATGGTCGGGTGTGGTGAAGGTGTTGTGTATCTTATGTCACCGGGGCATCCAACTGATACTAGCTTACAGTTTGGCAAGGCTTAATTGCTATCCTTGTAGCAGGTAAGGGTAGAGGGGGAAAGTTTAGAGAAGATCTCTTTTAAGAAGGGTGGGGGGGGGGGGGTGCAAAACACTTTTGATAGAGTTGTTTTAATAATATTTAGATGGGTTTAGTTGATATTTGCGTGGTATTATATATTGGTCAAAGTTTTATACAGTGCAAGGCCTACCACTTTGATGACCTTGGAGTCAAAGGTACTAAATGTTAATTTGTTTAAAAGATATATTTCTGGAATGTCTGGATAGAACTATTTAATCCTTAGGCTTATTTTAGATATGGGTCCAAAGTTTTTGTTTAACACAAGCCCACCCACCCACTTTACTGATCTGGAGGTCAAGAGTGCATACTCAGAAATCAATTTAATGATGGATGATATTTTGTTATGATTTTTTTTTTTAAACCTACATCATCGGACTGCCTGAATAGTAACAGTTGCTACTTAGATTATTCTTAGATAGTTGTCCAGATAGTCTTATGCAGGTGCAAACATCCCCTGTGCAGACAAAAGATCAATGGAACTGTTCCTTTTTCTCATTTCTCATCTTATATCGTTCATCAGATCCATGTACATGTACATTGTATTTATTATATTTTTTCATAGAAAATAAGTCTTGACATTTCATATGAATCATCTGCTAGGCAGATGATTCACATGAAATGTCAAGACTTAATTTTCTTTAAAAAAATCAGAATGTCATCTGCTGCAGTTGTGATTGACAGTTTAAGGGTTAATGGTATAACTCTGGCCTGGCCGTTTACATGTATTTGACTTCAAAATTATCTATCCATTTGAACTACCTTACTTACTCTTAGTATTGGGACACCTTAACACCTTACCATACCTTTCCTAAAATTTGAAAAGGTCTATTTTTCTATCTGTTGATGAGTCTAAAATAGTGCCGGATGAGTGGCAAACAGTGTAGTCCCTGATCAGATGCTGCATTCTGCAGCATCTGATCTGGGTCTACACTATTTGCTCAGGTCTGCCTGTCCCAATATTTAGGGTTATTACACAGTAGATTAATTTTCAGCAGAATGATCAACAGAACATTTTGTTGTTGTGTTTTTTAATTTTTAGGTGCACACTTTATATATCATCAAAACAGTGCAAGCATAAATTTCATGCATCAGAAATGGATGACAAGATTGTCTGCTATAATAGAAACAGACTGCAGGATTTTGTACTCTTTTTCATGAGTTCATGTGACTTGCAATGCAATGTCTGAGACATTGACATACAGGAAAGTGGTGAGTTGGTTGTTGTTGGTTGTTGGATAAAAAATATTAAATCATGTGGTTAGTTCAACATAGACAGCTTTATAGGAGGAAATATTGAGATGACAGCTCCAGTTAAGACGCTTTTTTCAACTGAAAAATTCTGAGCCCAGTTGTTCAAAGCGTCGTTAGCTTAACGAGCTCGTTAAGGGTCATTTCTTTAACTGTTTTAGCGGATTCAATATACAATATTCTGATATTTTTTGCTGAAAAAATGTGAGTGCTTCAGCAAAAAATTTCAGCATATTTGCGTATCACTCTATGTAAATTTTAACGAATCGTTAACTAACGACGTCGTTAGCTTTGAACAACTGGGCCCTGATTTTTAGCTCACCTGAGCAAAAGCTCAGGATGAGCTATTGTCATCACCCTCTGTCCGTCGTCGTCCGTCGTTCGTCGTCAACAATTAGTTTGTTAACACCAAAGAGGTCACAGTTTTGACCCAATCTTGATGAAACTTGATCAGAATGTTTGCCTCTATGAAATCTAGGCCAAGTTCAATACTGGGTTACTTGGGGTCAAAAACTAGGTCACCAGGTCAAATCAAAGGTAAAACTTGTTAACACTCTAGAGGTCATAGTTTTGACCAAATCTTGATGAAACTTGCTCAAAATATTTGCCTCTATTAATCTAGGTCAAGTTCAAAAGTGGGTCACTTGGGGTAAAAAACTAGGTCACCGGGCCAGATCAGCAGAAAACTTCGTTAACACTCTAGCGGTCACATTTTTGAAGCAATCATCATGAATCTTGCTCTGTCTTGATGATTTCTAGGTCCCGTTCGAAACTGGGTCACTTGGGGTCAAAAACTAGGTCACTGGGCTAAATCAGCAGAAAACCTTGTTAACACTCTAGCGGTCACATTTTTCAAGCAATCATCATGAATCTTTCTCAAAATGTTTGTCTTGTGATTTCTAGGTCAAGTTTAAAACTGGGTCACTTGGAATCAAAAACTAGGTCACTGGGCCAAATCAGCAGAAAAGTTTGTTAACACTCTAGTGGTCACATTTTTCAAGCAATCATCATGAATCTTGCTCAAAATATTTGTCTTGATGATTTCTAGGTCAAGCTTGAAACTGGGTCACTTGGAATCAAAAACTAGGTCACCCGGCCAAATCAGCAGAAAACCTTGTTAACACTTTAGCGGTCGCATTTTTCAAGCAATCATCATGAATCTTGCTCAAAATTGTCTTGATGATTTCTAGGTCAAGTTTGAAACTGGGTCACCTGGGGTTAGAAACTAGGTCACCAGGCCAAACCAGCAGATAACCTTGTTAACACTCTAGCGGTCACATTTTTGAAGCAATAATCATGAATCTTGTTCAAAATGTTTGTCTAGATGAATTCTAGGATATGTTTGAAACTGGGTCACGTGGGGTCAAAAACTAGGTCACAGGGCCAAATCAGCAGAAAACCTTGTTAACACTGGCGGTCACATTTTTGAAGCAATCATCATAAATCTTGTTCAAAATGTTTGTCTTGATGATTTCTAGGTCAAGTTCGAAACTGGAACACCTGGGGTCAGAAACTAGGTCACCAGGTCATATCAGCATAAAATCTTGTTGTCACTTTAGCGGTCACATTCTTCAAGCAGTCATCATGAATCTTGCTCAAAATGTTTGTCTTGATGAGTTCTAGGTCAAGTTCGAAACTGGGTCACTTGGAGTCAAAAACTAGGTCACCGAGCCAAATCAGCAGAAAACTTTGTTAACACTCTAGCAGTCACATTTTTTAAGCAATCATCATGAACTTGCTCAAAATGTTTGTCTTGATGATTTTTAGGTCAGGTTCAAAACTGGGTCACCTGGGGTAAAAACTAGGTTACCTGGGCAAATCTGTGGAAAACCTTGTTAACACTCTAGTGGTCACATTTTTCAAGCAATCATCATGAATCTTACTCAAAATGTTTGTCTTGGTGATTTCTAGGTTAAATTTGAAACTGGGTCACTTGGGGTCAAAAACTAGGTCACCTGGCCAAATCAGCAGAAAACCTTGTTAACACTCTATGGGTCACATTTTGAAGCAATCATCATGAATCTTGCTCAGAATGTTTGTCTTGATGATTTCTAGGTTTGGTTTGAAACTGGGTCACATGGGGTCAAAAACTAGGTCACCAGGCCAAATCAGCAGAAAACCTTGTTAACAGTCCAGAGGTCACATTTTTGAAATACTCATCTTAAATATTGCTCAAAATGTTTGTCTTGATGATTTCTAGGTCTAGTTTAAAACTGGGTCACTTGATGTCAGAAACTAGTTCACCTGGCCAAATCAAAGGAAAACCTTGTTGATGCTCTAGAGGTCACAATTTTGAAGTGATCAACAGGAATCTTGCTCATAATGTTTGTCTTGATGATTTCAAGGTGATGTATAGTTTTCTGTCCAGTGACTCTCTTAAGTTTTTTCCGTTTAGGTCAGTTACTCAGTAATTATTGGTCCTACAGAGTGATATTTGGTACTTGTGAAGTGTTTGTGTTTAGGTCAGTTTCTCAGTAACTATTGCTCCTACAGCCAGTGGTACTTAGTACATGCATACATCTTAGCATGGCCTCTTGAGTGCAGTCATCAATATTTGACCTTGACCTTTATTTTACAGTCCATTAGACATGCTACATTGTCTTACTTGTTAATATAATCATTTTGAACTTTGATCAGAATGTTTGCCTTGATCGGTTCTAGATCAGGTTCTCAAAGTGCTATGTTGCTCAGGTGAGCGTTACAGGGCCATCATGGCCCTCTTGTGTTTTCTTCTTTTGCATTGAAAACATTTGTTGTAGTACTCATTACCTCAGTGAGGCACTTCTTATGAGTACCCACAACATATGTTTTCATGGAGAAATAAGAAATATATTATGTCGATACCCCCTCTTAGCTCGAGCTATGTAAACAGACAGTTGGTCTTTAGTAAATCGTATCAATGCGTATATTTTAATTCTTTAACAATAATTGACCCCTCCACAGAACTGGCTGACCACCAATGATGGTAAATATTAGAAAAAAATATTACATACTGAGTTTTACCTGTATATTTTGAAGTAAACTTGTAATGTTTGTCTAAGAAAAAAACCAAAAAAAAACACTATCCATGTTGGTGTGGTAAAGTATACACTCTTTGGAGGAGTCAGTTGCAGGACTGATTTACTGTATTTTATAATCAAATAAGTACTAGCATGCAAATAGGTGGCAATAATCTGTTAAACTGAGTAAAGTAATTCAGTTTTAATTTTCTGAAAATCTTGCTACTATTTTATATAATTTGTGTTCTGGTACTCAGTCATATAATATGGGCCCCATTAAGCAAACAAGTGCACAGATTTACATAGCTACAGATAAGAGGGAGTATCTACATAATATTTTTCTTATTTTTCCACGAAAACATATGTTATGGGTACTCATTAGAAGTGTCTTGGCAAGGGGCTTCTAATGAGTACCCACAACATATGTTTTCATGGAGTAATAAGAAAGATATCTGCGTTTTTCGGATAAAAAAAGCGCCCTATCTGTTGCTATGGATTTAGATCATCCTGCACATGTGCAAAGTCTCATTCGAGCAATTGCCATCCATTGAAACATTCTATAGTATCCAATTATTCTGTTTGTGGACAGCAAGAGCCATCACGAAAACACGCCTTTTGACCCCCTTAAACCCCACTTTTATATAGTAAAACTGGGGTTTACAGGGGTATACATTATTTTTCTTATTTTTGCTCGAAAACATATATGTGGGTATTTGTTAGACCAACCTGGTTGAGGCAGGTCTAACGAGTACCCAAAATCTATGTTTTGAGCAAAAATATGAAAAATATCAGAGTTTTTTTTTTTTTCTGAGAATTTTCTGTTTTTGGAGGTGAGATTTTCTATATAATTGAATAGGTGTGTTTTTGTAATGCTTTGCTGTCTGCATATGCCTGAAGACACACTTTTTTAATGGCACGGTCCATATGGTAAATGTAAAATACAGCAAAGTGGGTCTGAATACTTTGGGTATATACAGTATATTTAGTGGATAAGTGTATTGAAAATTTTCATTTCGGGAGGTATATCATGGGGTTTTACTGTCAGAAATTTCATTTTACGGTGACACCTCATTGAAAATTTTCATTTGGGGAGGTATATATAATCAGTTTTATGGTTGGAAATTTCGTTTTACGGTGACAAATCATTTTTCATTAGGATTATCCCCATGCTAATGCACTTCATCAGCTTTAAAACCCCTGAGGAACCTCAAATGCTTGTTTTCTAAAGTTTTGTTTTGTTAAAAAACTTGCACTATTTGTACAAAGCTGCAAGCGCTGTGAGCTGCGTATAACCAAATGCCGGCCAAAGAAAAGTGACACATGATGATGTTGGGTTTCCACCAGTATATCTCAGGGCCCAGTTGTTCAAAGCGTCGTTAGCTTAACGAGCTCGTTAAGGGTCATTTCGTTAACTGTTTTAGCGGATTCAATATACAATTTTCTGAAATTTTTTGCTGAAAAAATGTGAGTAGCTTTTGCACTGCAAAAGCTACTCACATTTTTTCAGCAAAAAATTTCAGAATATTTGCGTATCACTCAATGTAAATTTTAACGAATCGTTAACTAACGACGTCGTTAGCTTTGAACAACTGGGCCCAGATATACTGTCACAAATTTTTCAGGTATCCAATCAGATGTATGCGAGTGCATTAGAATTTAGAATGCTAATTTTACTATGGTAAATGCCCTAAATTTCAAACACTTTATTCCGTACTTTTTTGCTTAAATTTTGCTTTTTATTCAGTATTTTCTTAAAATACTTAGTGGAATGGCAAACAGTATAGACCCTGATCAGACTGCTCCTTCAGGAGTGGTCTAATCTGGGTCTGCACTGTTTGCATATGCCATTGGTCAGATACTTTTGTTTACAAAATTTTAGGACATTTAGGGGGTGGTCGGGTGGTGTGAAGGTGCTGTGTATCTTACATCACTGGGGCGTCCAACTGATATTGGCTTACAGTTGGGCAAGGCCTGCTATCCTTGTAGTGGGTAAGGGTAGAGGGAGAATGTTTTTATTTCTTCTGTTTCTTCACTTTCTTTCCTGTTCCTCTTTCTTCCCTGTCCCTCTCTTTCATCTCCTCTACTCTCTCTTCTATCTCTTTTCTCCCTTTCTCTGGAAGACGACACAAAATGACCCTCAAGGGTTGACGTGTCGTTAAACCCCAACACAATCAATCAATTTAGGACATTTACCGTACACTTTATTCTTCACTCAGTCTATGATTTTATCTGGTTTTGTGAAAAGTTTAACCCCTCTTGTAATTGTATCTGATTTTTTTTTTTTTTTTTTTACAGAGGGAAAACAGCAGTTCCCCACTTCCCAGTTATGGTAAGTTTCTTTTCACACATCTTCACACATAATTACCTTAATTGCCCTAAATATTCTGATACTATAACACATTTATATAGTATTTTTAAATCCTAAAATCTGAACAAGTCCATTTGACTTCTCAGCAGGGGTATCCACAAAGATATTATGTCCCCCTCACACCTACAGGGAGGGGGATATATTGTTTTTGTTGAATATCCTGTTGACGTCAGTGACAACATTGGCGTCACACTTCCTTGTCTGCACAATATCTTGTGAACAAGTGGTTGAGTTCTTACCAAATTTCCATGGATATATAATTGGGACATAACAAAGAATTCAATGTATTTTGGTGACCTTGACCTAATTTTCAAGACCACAGCAGTAGAAAAATGAAAATTTACATTGGTGAGACATCTGTTTTTCTCTGAAAACACAGTTATTAGTTTCTCTTATTTTTCCACAAATACACTCGACTCTTGTTATCCTGACTCTGCTAATCTAGATTAACAGCTTATCTCGAAGTGAAAATCTGGTCCTTGTTTTAACACGGAAATCTTACAAAAGGTAGCAAAATATTGTGGAAAAGGGGAGAGATTGCTCCTGAGAAGCAATTTCTCCTTTTTTCCACAATATTTTTAATATGTATCTCTAACTTCAGGAGTCAATTACATATTCTTTTTTGAAATGTGGTTGTTCGAACCATTTTTTCCTCAATTGTGCAAATCTGATATGTTGAGGTACGGATATCTCAAAGTGAGGTACGGATATTTCAGAGTGTTTCAGAGAGTCCCTTGGACTTCGAGATAATGATAGCTGACGGTACATTTGATATGGGTATATAGCCATTAGAAATGCTCTAGCAGGATACCTCTAATGAGTACCACAACAAATATTTTGGATGAAAAAAGTGCCTTGTCTGGATGATGTGTCTGAAAAGTGCTGGCTAGGAGGAGTTTTATTGTGGTCTACAGCATTTGTTCAAACCAGGGTTCAGATTTAACTTTTTTGACAGCTTGCTAAAATTAGCAAGCGGCATTATTTTTTACTTGCTAAACCTTTCAGCCAACTTGCTTTTTCACACTTATAAACACTGTTAAATGTGGCTTTAAACCTTAGCACTCTGGGTAAAAATTTCAGCAGACATTTTAGAATATTTTTCTTATTTTTCCCAGAAAACAGGTTTTGACATTACATGCAAATTGTCTCCTATGGAGACAATTTGCATGTAATGTTAAAACCTGTTTTCTGGGAAAAATAAGAAAATATCATCATTGCTTTTTGAAAAGAAATTGCAAAACTTCAGCAACAATGCCTAAGGTTCTGCCAATTAAAGAGAATCTTTCCAACTTGCTAGAATTAGCAAGTGATGGAAATTGCAGCTTGCTTTTTGAGGAAATTAACCAGCATTTAGCAAGTTAGCAAGTACTAAAATTGATCCCTGCAAACATGTCTGTCCAAACATTTCATGTTAAGTATGGTATCTCCTAAATCACAAGTCAACTCTTTCACCTCTCTCTAAGTACATAAAATGATCTCTATCCTTTTTGAAAAAGTCCATGATATCAAAATGATTGAGGTGCCTGCATATTTGATAAAGATAACAACCAGTGTAGATACTATAGAAGTTGTATGATCAGGATCTACTATTTTTGAAAAGATTTGTTTCATGACTCCTGGTTATATTCTAAAGCATGGGGTGGATGGTAGCATGTTGCATCCTCCTGGTCATATATTTAGGGTGAGTAGAGTAAAATCTGATTGAATTTGAAGCTCTAGATAAGAGAGCTATCCAGATTAATTAAAGCTCTAGTTTTTTTTTTTTTTTTTTTTTATCCAACTAGAAGTATTGATATTTTCCTTATTTCTCACCAAAATATTATTTTGTAGATACTCATTAAAAGTGCTGTCCCAAGTACTTCTAATAAGTACCAACAACATATATTTATGCATAGCCCTTGATAAACTGCTTTTCTCATCCTAAAAGTATTGATATTTTCTTATTTCTCCACAAAAAACATATGTTGTGGGTACTCATTAGAAGTGCCTTGCTGTGGTGCTTCAAATGAGTACCCACAACATATGTTGTCATGGAGAAATAAGAAAAATATTATCTGGATACCCACCTTTATCAAGGGCTATGTTTATATGGAGATATAACAAAATTATTAGTACTTTACAATTGAAAAAAAGTGAGCCTTCTCTGGAGCAATGCTTAGTGTACTACTTTGTGAGAGATGCAGCCAGGGAATAGCCCACTTATCTCACTCATTGTAGACTGAATGAACTCCCCACACCATATACTGGATGAGTATAATTTTGATTTTAGGTATTTAAGGCTATGTGATTTAGATATTCCTAGAGAAAAATGGTTGAACTATTTGCAAACAGTGGAGACCCTGATCAGATGCCACATTCTGTGGCATCTGATCTGGGTCTGCACTGTTTGCCAGTTACCCTATTAAGGGTCTCCAGACTACAATGGGCTAGAACTGTGTGAATTATTATTTGAGCCATGCCCTGAGAATTATTATTTGCCATGAGAAAATGTGTCCAGGCAAATACAGACAACAAAGGCCCAGATTAGCCGGCAATTTAGTGCAGTCTGATCAGAGCCTTCACTGTTCGCTAACAGAATCATTGGGTACTACAGAATGTATGAATGGAGAGCAAAGTCTTGGATGATATTTTGCACATGCACAGGATGATCTGAATATGCGCATATTCAAAGGCACTTTTTAGCATGACAAAGCCCTTTTTTTTGCATGTATTTCATCCCTGAAAACATTGCAGGCATATTGTTCTCTTTAACCTTTACCACTCTCTGGGCATTTTCAGCAGACGACAATTGATGATATTTTTCTTATTTTTTCCCCAAAAACAGGATTTGACATTTCATGCAAATTGTCTCCTCAGGAGACAATTTGCATGAAATGTCATATCCTGTTTTCTGGGAAATATACCGGTAAGAAAAATATTTAAAAATGTTGTCTGCTGAAAATTTTACCCAGAGTGCTAAGCGTTAAAATGATGACAGTTATGCAGCTTTAATGCTACATTTTTAAGGGGACTTGGTACAGCTTGTTGAATTTCTGCCATATTTTACAAGGGAGATAACATTTATGACTTCTTGTTTGCTTTCCTACACACCAAAAATAATATCCTTGTCTGAAAAGGGGTTTACACTAAAAGGGAAGCATTTGCTTCTAAGGGTTTTCTTTCAGAGTACACCCCTTTCCAGAAGGAAAACAAAACAAAGTGTACCCATTTTCCTTAAGAGAAATGTTAACCCTTGTCCTGCTGAGCCCGGATATACTCTGCCTTTGCAAACATTGTAGATCCAGATCAGTTGACTTCAGTAGAAGTCAACTGATCTGGATCTGCTCTGTTTGTCATTCATTATGTGAATTTATATCAACAACCTGGATCAAGTAATCTGATTGGCTGAAAATTGAAAGTGGGCATGGCATTTTAATTTATTCAGTATGACAAGGGTTAATAGCAATGTTTCTTTTTTGTTGAAAATGTATCTGTAGTGATGCAATTTTACAGGACTTTCAAAGTTCCTAGACATCACAAATAAAGAACATGTCTTGTCAATGCTGAATGACATCAACCAGGGAAAATTGAGCTTGCAGAGTATCCAGCAAAACTCTAATACTGATGAGAAGCTTGTGTCAAGAGGTCATAGTTCATCATTTGAGGAGGGAAACAGTTCTCAAGAAGAGACTGAAAATGTCATAGTTGTATCACAGGATCAGCATGGTAACCTTGGAATTCCGGGTCTTGGATCCACAGGTGAAGTCAAGGTTGAAAAGACAGAAAACAGTTACGTACTACATTATTTTGGGGAGCTCGGTAATTGTGAATATTTGTTACAAACTATTTACCCACAAGACCTTTATGAAACTTTATTTGATAGCTATGACTGGTTTAACAATTATCACTCTCTGGGCTTATTCAACAGACAACACATTGATTATATTTTTCTTATTTCCTTAGGAGACAATTTGCATAAAATGTCGAAACCTATTTTCTGGAGGAAATATAAGAAAAAATATATTTCAAACTGTTGTGTGCTGGAATTTACACCCATCATTCTTAGTGTTAAATGATTTTTTTTATTGAATTATAATTTACATTCATGTTCATATATACAGATTAAAAGAAAAAGCCTCATTTAGAGAAAGGTAGGCTTATCAGAACCTAGGTAGCCACTGATTGGACCGCACGAATGTGTAGGCTGATTGATTCCTTGCATGGTACACATGTCAGAATTAAGGTATAATTTCTTATGTGACAGCTCCAATGTTGTTGTAGGACAAAGAATTAAATGAAGAGCCTAGTAACCAGGATTTTTGTGGTTCACTTATGATCCATGCTATATAGCAAACAGTATCATATGAAGAGTTTCACTAAAACAGTCTTTGATTTTCATTATTTATGTGTTCTTTGTGTCCAAGGTCAACCATTATAGATTTTACCTTTGTATTTGAATTCATTGCAGCTGGTTAACTCTTTCCCCGCTAGTGGCGACTTTTGTTGTCTGCTGATAACCTTTGCAAACAGTTTGGACCCAGATCAGGCCCGACAAAATGTCGGGCCTGATCTGGATCCAAACTGTTTGACACTCTGATGGTAGTCCTGAAAGATTTTTTTTAACCAAGTTAATTGAAAAAAAAAAAAAATCAATAGATGACAAAAAAGTATGGAAAATTACCCAGCATGCAAAGAGTTAAAGTGCCATGTGGCAGCTATAAAAATCATCCTGTACTTCTTCACAGTGAGGTTTTTAGTTTTATTTTCCTTGGGATCATAGAACCCATTCAGGTATCTTGGAAATCCTGTTGCTCTGAACCCATTAAAGACTGAATAAACTCTTCCACACTATATATTGGACAAGTCCATTTTCAATTTTAGGTATATCAGGCTATATGATGTAGATATTCCTAAAGAAAAAATATTTGAACTATTTGCAAACAGTGGAGACCCTGATCTGGGTCTGCACTGTTTGGCAGTTACCTGTTTAGGGGTCTGTTAAATGGGTTAAGCCAGTGTTAGGGGCTTATGTAGTAAACTACATTGCTTGTATATGAAGAGTCCCAATAAAACTGAGAGGTCTGCTGTGTCATGCCTTATTTCCTCTGAGAAAATTGAATGAAAAAAAAAAAAATCATAATATTGTCTGCTGAATTTGTGACTGGCACTTTAAGTGTTAAGCCTGGTTCTGCTGCACCTGGATATGATCTACCTTAAAATTTTGCAAACAGTGTAGATTCAGATCAGTTGGCTTCTGAAGAAGCCAACTGAACTGGATCTGCACTGTTTGTCATTAATTGGGGAATTCATATCAACCACCTTGATCAAGAAATCTGATTGGCTGAAAATTAGAAGTGGGCATGGTATCTAAGCTTATTCAACATGGGAAAGGATAAAATGATTTCACTTATTTTTTGGAATATTTGACAGGTAATACTGAATGTATCCAAAACCCAAGCCTTGGAACGATTGATTACCAGCAGATACAAGGTGATGATGAAGAACTGTTCGGTGAGGGTGTGGCTATGGAGGTTACTGTAGAAGAGAGTCAGATGGAAGGTTTTCTTGAGCCCAAGATCTCCTTCACAGACGTGGCTAAGTACTCCAGGTTTCGCTATGAATCTGAGCGATCAAAGGGAACAAAACCGGGGAAGAATAAAATGACAGATCCAACAGATGATTACAAAAGTCTGGGAACTGTCAAGGTACAGTATCTGCACATAGCTCCAGAAAGCATTGGCTGGTAGCCAAGAATAGGCCTTTAAGGTAAATTGACATAGTGGAAAGATTTTTTCTCCATTTTGCAAAGGGAGACATCTTTTGCCTCCATTTTGCAAAGGGAGACAACTTTTGAAGACAAGAAGTTGACTCTTTAGTATTTTAAACCATTAAAAAGTGGAGGGGATACTCATTTAAAGACTTTGCTCCTAGAAGTAACTCTTTCCTCAAAGAGAACAATATTTACTATAAGTATTTGGACAGACAGGCCTGAGCAAACAGTGTAGACCCAGATGAGATGCCACAAAATGCCACATCTCATCAGGGTCTACACTGTTTGCCGCTCATCCAGCAACTTTTAAACACAACAACATGTAGTAAATTGCCTTTGTTTGAATTCTAGAATGGGTGTGGTGAGGAATTCAGTTGTCTGAATACTATGGGTATATATGGTAATTCTTCATGGGATGGGAGGCAAATATTTCTGTGTCAGAGTTTTTTCCCTTGGAAATGTATCCATTCCCCTTAACCCTTAAAGCGCCAGTCACAACTATTGTCATCTGCTTTGTCTTCTGCCGGTTACTTTAAAAGTCATTTTTGCAAACAGTGTGGACCCAGATCAGACTGCTCCTTTAGGAGCAGTCTGATCTGGGTCCACACTGTTTGCCTATATGCAAAATGTAAGATTGAAAAGTTTGCAAGAAGATGCAGCAGACGACATAAACAGACGGCATTTTCAGATGCAGATTTTCTTGGCGCTTTAAGGGTTAAGAAATACTCAGACAATAAAGAAAGAGTCAGAACAGTGTTAGCATCCATGCAATATGGTCAGGGACTTCTCTGTCAAAGTAACTCAAAAGAAATAGAGAATCTTACTTATAAATTTATGAAACTTGCCCTTGGGTCTTTTCATAAATTTCATATGGAATGACCACAAATGTAAGATTCTGTTTATCATATATTTTTTAAACTGATTTTATGGTGGTAGAAGTTGAACTGTTTTTCAACAGAAAGCAAAATGTTGTCATAGACGGAATGATGACATTACGCGTCAGTTACCAAGTGTTATGTAACATGTGGTCATATCATTTTTATGACATGACGTTATCCGCTAAATAAAGCGACGTCATATAATAAAGGGAATTATTATTATAACGTTGTTTCGCACAAAACATACCTTGTTGTTACACATTTAGATCACCTCACACAGGCAGTTCTGGTGAGCACTCATATGTTGAAAGCTCTAAATAAGCTGCTTTTTTTTTCAGCCAGATGATATTTTTCATATTTCTGCATGAAAACATATGTTTTTGGAACTCATTAGAAGTACTTCATTAAAGATATATGTTGTATGTACTCATTAGAAGCACCTTAATGAGGTGCTTGTAATGAGAACCCACAATGTATGCTTTTGTGCAGAAATAAGACAAAATTACCTTTCTTTTTTTTCACATAAAATAAGACCTGAAATTTTACTCATATTGTCTCCTTTTTAATGAAATGTCAAGTACAATGTGTTATTTTCTGTCAAAAATAAGAAAAATATTTGTATTTTTTGTTTGCTATTATGTATAGTCAGTATTTTAAAGTAGAAGTTCTATTTTCAGCACCAGCACTTCTCTAATGTGCTTGCACTAAGTTAGACACCTCTTTTCAGTTGGTGGGTTAATAAACAAAGCTGTTCCATCAATCATTTCTGAGTAATTATACTCAAATAAAAAAATGCTTCACTTAGTCAGAATGAAGGAAAACCCCGTTCACCTTTTTATACAGCAAAATAGGGGAAACAGTGGGGTCAAAACTGATGAAAAGAATGTTACCTCATTTGAAACAATTACTGTGAAAAGGTACCATTATGTGGCATCTTGCCATTAAATATGGTGCAACTATTTCAGTCAGGAGATTCACTACATGAGTCCAAGATCCTGTAAACTTCAAAACCTGCACCTGCAAGCACTGAGGAATCCCCCAGCTGGTCTACACCTTAAATACTGCATTGACATCTGTTATTTTGTAGCTGTTTTTTCATGTTAGTTCATTCTCTTAAAACTGGGATTTATATATCCTAACTCTTTATCATATTTGTCTTGAATTTGAACAAGACTATTTGACTGCCTGTTTATAGGGTTATGTGACTGTGTGAATTTATACTTTGTTAATTTAGGCTTAAGCCTTTTATCATTGCAGTCTTATACATATACCTTTGCAAACAGTGCAGACCCAGATGAGATGGCTTGTAAAGAGCTGTCTCATCTGGATCTGCACTGTTCGAAAAAGGACATCTATGGCCATTTTTACTGGGCCCATGATTGAACCTGCAACCTCTTGGTCACAAGAACACTCAAACAAAAGAAGACTTAAATGGGTCTGACACACACTTAGCCCCAGCCTCACTCGAAAAGAGGTCATTAGAGATTCATTACCATGTTTTGTATCCAAATGAACATCTTGATGGGAACTTTCACAGATGACAAGTTGGCCTCCCAATGCCCAGTCCTAACCCCACCCCAGAAGGGGTTATTTGGGATTAACCTTCAGACACAGCCATGTTAAACATGTTGAACTTTGGAGTCAAATCAAAGCTCTTGATGGGAACTTTAACAATATGGTAAATGTTCTAAAATTTCGTACACCAAAGTTTGTGTCAAAATGGCATATAAACTGTTCTTGAAGGAGCAGTCTGACCAAGGTCTACACTGTTTGCCATTCCACTAAGTATGTCAAGAAACAACTGCACTAAAGCAAAATTTAGGCCATAAAAGTATGGACTAAAGCATTCAAAATTTTAGAACATTTACCATAGATGACTTAAATGGTATTTGCTTACACTAAGTCTCTTTCCACCCCACAAGATGAAAAGTAGAGCTATAGTTTTATATCACATGTTTTGTTTTGGTAAATGCTCAAATTATTTGGGCCACACTGTGTGAACATATGTCTTTGGGCATATACAGACAGCAAAGGCCCTGATCAGCCTTGCACATCTGTGAATTCTGATCAGGGCCTTCACTGTACACTAACAGAAGCATTCCGGTGCATACTACAGGGCCCAGTTGTTCAAAGCTAACGATGTCGTTAGTTAACGGTTCGTTAAAATTTACATCGAGTGATACGCAAATATGCTGAAATGTTTTGCTGAAAAATGTGAGTAGCTTTTGCAGTGCAAAAACTACTCACATTTTTTCAGCAAAAAATATCAGATTATTGTATATTGAATCTGCTAAAACAGTTAACGAAATGACCCTTAACGAGCTCGTTAAGCTAACGACGTTTTGAACAACTGGGCCCAGAATGTATGTATGGAGAGTAAAGTCCCAGATGATACTTTGAGCATGCACTGAATGATCTGAATGTGTATTTTGCACATGTTTGAAGGCTTTTTTTTATGCCCCACCTGCGGAAGGCAGGATTGGGGCATGTAGTATTTTGCCGTGATGTTACATCCGTATGTGTGTATGTCACATTCATAATCAGAGTCATAACTTGGGTATCTTTTATGCTAGGAAGTTGAAATTTGGTATGCTACTTACCCAGACCTAAACCTTTAACTCTGTGCCAGAGTTGCCCCTAGTCATGCCCTTGGGTGGAGCTAGGGATCAATGTTTAAGTTTACATTTACATTTACGTCCACATTTCTACATCAGCGTTTCTCTTGGCAGTCATAATGGGATAGCCTTTTATGCCAGGAAGTGGAAATTTGTAATGCTACTTACCCACACCTAAACCTTTGTCCTAGAGTTGCCCCTGGGTCATGCCCTGGGGTGGGGCTAGGGGTCAGTGTTTAAGTTGACATTTACGTCCCTGTTTCTACGTTTGCATTTGGTATGATACTTACCCAGACCTAAACTTTTAATTCTGTGCTAGAGCTCCCCCTGAGTCATGCCCTAGGATTGGGCTACGGTCAATGATTAAGTTTACATTCAACTTTAGAATGACATTTATGTCCATGTTTCTCTTGGAGGTCATAACTTGGGTACCTTTTATGCTAGGAAGTTGGAAATTTGGTATGCTTCTTACTTAGACCTAAACCTTCAACTGTGTCTATAGTCACTCCTAGGTCATGCCTGGGGGTAGGACTAGGCATCAAAATGTATAAAAGGTCAAACTTGGGTACCTTTTTTTACTAGGAAGTTGAATTTGGTATGCTACCTAGGTCATGCCCTGGGTAAAGGCTAGGGGTCAGAATGTATAACAGGTCATATTGAGCATTTTGAAAATAGTTATTGCCATATGGGAAAGTGCAAAAGTTGGGGGCGTTTGTGTACTTTAGACACATGTCTAATCTTTGCTTGACATGGCCCTTTTTTCTACTGTAGATTGAAGGCTACCATGGTCCAGCACAGCTGATCATATATTGTGTTGATGCAAACGGAAGTATTCACCCCTACAGTCTGCATGGAGAGTATTGTAATGATGGAATATATCAAAAAGTCTTTGACCTGAAGTCAGACCTCTCTATAAAGTATGTGTTCTACTTTTACAACATTTACTTGGAGGACTTGTTAAGGAGGAATATTTGGTGATAATTTTGGTACAATTTTTATTATGTCTCCATAAAAACATACATTGTGGGTACTCATTAGAAGTGCCTCAACATGGGGCTTATAATGAGTACCCCAACATATGTTACTATACAGAAATGGAGAAAATTATCCCAAAATTATCATTGTGCTCCACATTAACGAGCCCTCTGTTTACTTCCCTCTTGGCACGACAAAACCAATAGATCAGCATAGACATGCTGATCTGTCCATGCTGATCCGTGCCTAAATGTGCAAGGCATTTAGAGACTATAGATTATTTAGTGGTCTGCAGAGGGCTCATGAAAATAACATAGACTATTTACCATGTTGGTCCTAAAGTTTAACCCTTGTCCTTCTGAATAAATTAATTAAGCCACACCCATTTCTGACCATCAGCTAATCCAATTACTTGATATAATGTATTTGTTCAGTTCACAAACTACATGACAAACAGTGTAGATCCCAATCAGATGGCTTCTTCAGAAGCCATCTATTCTGGATCTACACTGTTTGCAAAGGTAGGGGTTGTCGTGATCAGCAGGATAAAGATTAAACGTCCATGCTATTCTACCTGTTAAGGTTTCTAAAAATGCTGGAATGACAGTATAGACCCTGCATTCTGTGGCATCTGATCTGGGTGCAAACTTTTTGATCAGCCCTGTCTGTCTAAATACTTAGATAAATACAGTATCCTACAGATATGCACAGATAAATGTGGCTAATAGCTGCTTTAATGTTTTACTTTTGTTTTTATCCATTTAGCTTTCCTTACATGGGAACAGTGTTGGCTATTTTTTAGCTGGAACAAGTCTTTACAAACAGTGGCTAACAGAATGGCCTGTGCATCAATGCAAAGCTCATCAGGGCCTATAGTGTTTTACGTGCATATTACAGTTGACTCTCGTTATCTCGACCTCGCTTATCTCGAATAACCGCTTATCTCGAAGTGAAAATCTGGTCCCTGCCTTTACATGAAAACCTAACAACCGATGGAAAATATTGTAGAAAAGAGGAGAAATTGCTCCTAAGGAGCAATTTCTCCTCTTTTCCACAATATTTTCAATATATCTCTAACTTCAAAAGTCCAATTACCTATCAGTTTGTTAAATGTGGTTAATCAAATTATTTTTTTCTCAATTCTGCAAACCTGATATGTCCAACTACGGATATCTCGAAGTATTTCAGAGAGTCCCTTGGAAATCGAGATAACGAGAGTCGACTGTATTTGAATTTGTAAAAATCTGAATAGTTCTAGATATGGCTTTATCAATGCCAAAAAGTATTGACATTTTTATCAATGCCAAAAAGTATTGACATTTTTATCAATGCCAAAAAGTATTGACATTTTTATCAATGCCAAAAAGTATTGACATTTTTATCAATGCCAAAAAGTATTGACATTTTTATTTATTTTTAGGGAAAAGACAATTATGTTGTAGATACTCACAAAATTATGCTTTTTGTGGAGAAATAAGACAAAATATTTAGTTGGCTTTTTCTGTAATCAAGGAGTGTAAAGTTGACAGGTATTGGCCAGATTAGGTGGATGCATAGGTAGCTCTGGAGGTTATTTGCTTCTGTGCTCTCATTAACTCTCCAGGCTAATATATATATATATATATATATATATATATATATATAGTTGGGAGAAGGCGCATAACATCTAACAAAAAATCTTTTTGGTAGCACCGGATCCAGAAAGGATGCTGAAAGGCGTTAAACTATATGTTGAGAGTTAATCATTAACAGTGCAAATGATTTGTTTACCTCAGGCTTTTCGGCTTTCGTTTTATTCAGAGGTTTTCTATTTTAAAAAATGACATAAAAATGTAAAATTTACGAATAAAAGATTATGCCGTTTTCAGGCCCATGTTATCTGGCCCGCTGCAATTTGATATATATACAGTTGACTCTCGTTATCTAGAAATCCAAGGGACTCTACGAAACACTTCGAGATATCCGTACTTTGACATATCAGATTTGCGGAACTGAGGAAAACAATTAATCAAACAACCACCTTTAACAGAATGAATCTTTAATTTGACTCCTAAGTTAGATATATTGAAAATATTGTAGAAAAGAGGAGAAATTGCTCCTAAGGAACAATTTCTCCTCTTTTCCACAATATTTTGTTGCCTGTTGGAGCAATTTCTCCTCTTTTCCACAATATTTTGTTGCCTGTTGGTAGATCTCTGTGTTAAAACAGGGACCAGATTTTCACTTTGAGATAAGTGGTTATTCGAGATAAGCGAGTTCGAGATAACAAGAGTCGACTGTATACATAAAAAAATCAGAATTCTGGTTGCTGGAAGTTTTACCCAGCCAAGGTAACAGCATGATAAAACAGAACATGGCATTTGATGTACATTGTTTCTTAAGGAGAAAACTCACAATAAATGTGAGGATCTATTTTAAAACAGGAACAGATATATTTAAAAATACCTGTTGATTTATTTATTTCGAAGCATGAACCTGGGAAGAAAGACTCATTACACACACTAAGGCATGCACGCACACACAAACACACACACACACACACACAAAAGAAAAAAAAAAGTGTTGATAAATGGTAGTATTGAACCATGGACTGTAAGCTTAGATTTATTCTTAAATGGTTGCTTTCTAATGTATGCCGATAATAAGAGTTAAATGTGCAAATATTTTGAAGCAAATGGATGTTTTGTGTTTCTAGGCTGAACAAAATCACCTTTACAACACCAAAGTCCAAACAGTATAAAGAGATTTTTGAGAAGAGAAGAGCAGACCTGAAGCAGAAATACATTGAAGTAGATAATATGGCTAACAGTAAGTATTTTACTTTAATAGTATGTATTTTCCTGTAATTCGTAGTGTTGTCCCAATGATTGATTATAATCGATCATCAGTCACTTTTGCCTCTTGAGATTTGCTTATCTGGAGCTATGGGTAGATCAAATATCTGGAAGAGGGCTTAGATAAGAATGAATATAATTTCTACTAGACTATAGTCGATGATCAGTCAGTTTTACAAAATCGATGATTGATTTTGAAATTCTGACTGATTCCCAGCACTGGATTCACTAAATATTAACATTGCTAGGACAATGTATTTAAGATGTATTTTTCTTTGTCATAGTTCTAGAAAAGTCAAAATTGTTTTTATCACATGATAGTCAAGTTGTTCTGTGAAATAACACGTTATAAAAATCATATGACCACACGTATAATAACATAGCAAGACTTCCATTGGTTAGTCTAATTAACCTCATTAATATTCGTATTAATCCACTTATTGATAGCAACCAAGATAGCGCTCACATTCGCCTATGCAACTTTCACTTTTGAAACAGATCCTGCCTTCAGTTTTGAGATGTGCGATGAAGTTTAGATCAAGACACAACACAGTAACAATGTGAATAATATGGCCACCAGAAATATTCATGGTGGTTAAAATTTGGTGTTTTTTGGCAACATATTTGGAGGCACTTGCAACATCAATGTTGTCAAACAGTCAAACAGTCAATGAAAATCCTCACCTCCTCCAAAAAAGCATTGGAGAATAATTTATGACTAATTCAAACTGCAGTTTATGTTTTTTATTCTTGAAAATCTGTCACTTACTTGGGTGTGTCAACTACCATATAATCTGTATTGTTCAAGGTCATTGACCTCTAAATACGACAGCTGACTGTGGGAATTTCCTTACTGATTCAATGGTGTTGACCGTAACATTCACTCACTTGAATGAGGTTGAAGGGAATATTTATTTTTGAAAGGATTTATTCAAATGAAATATTCATAAGCTCAAATAAAAACCATCATTATTTCCTACAGTTTAATGAAGTAAACATATTTATCTTGTTTCTTGTTTGGTACATTTAAAATAATATGCAAACTAATTTTTTTTAGCTCACCTGAGCAAAAGCTCAGGGTGAGCTATTGTCATCATACTATGTCCGTCGTCCGTCGTCTGTCGTTCATCGTTCGTCGTCAATAATTAGTTTGTTAACACTCTAGAGGTCACAGTTTTGACCCAATCTTGATGAAACTTGGTCAGAATGTTTGCCTCTATGAAATCTAGGTCAAGTTTGATACTGGGTTACTTGGGGTCAAAAATTAGGTCACCAGGTCAAATCAAAGGAAAAACTTGTTAACACTCTAGAGGTCATAGTTTTGACCCAATCTTGATGAAACTTGCTCAAAATTTGCCTCTATTAAATCTAGGTCAAGTTTGAAACTGGGTCACTTGGGGTCAAAAACTAGGTCACCAAGCCAGATCAGCAGAAAACCTTGTTAACACTCTAGCGGTCACATTTTTCTAGCAATCATCATGAATCTTGCTCAAAATGTTTGTCTTGATGATTTCTAGGTCAAGTTCAAAACTGGGTCATTTGTGGTCAAAAACTAGGTTACCGGGCCAAAACAGCAAAAATCCTTGTTAACACACTAGCGGTCACATTTTTGAAGCAATCATCATGAATCTTGCTCAAAATGCTTGTCTTGATGATTTCTAGGTCAAGTTTGAAACTGGGTCACTTGAAGTCGAAAACTAGGTCACCAGGCCAAATCAGCAGAAAACCTTGTTAACACTCTAGTGGTCACATTTTTCAAGCAATCATCATGAATCTTGCTCAGAATGTTTGTCATGATGATTTCTAGGTCAAGTTTGAAACTGGGTCACTTGGAGTCGAAAACTAGGTGACCTGGCCAAATCAGCAGAAAACCTTGTCAACACTCTAGCGGTCACATTTTTGAAGCAGTCATCATGAATCTTGCACAAAATGTTTGTCTTGATGATTTCTAGGTCAAGTTTGAAATTGGGTCACGTGGTGTCAAAAACCAGGTCACCAGGTTAAACCAGCAGAATACCTTGTTAACACTCTAGTGGTCACATTTTTGAAGCAATAATCATGAATCTTGCTCAAATTGTTTGTTTTGATGATTTCTAGGTCAAGTTCGAAACTGGGACACCTGTGGTCAAAAACTAGGTCACCTGGCCAAATCAGCGTAAAATCTTGTTATCACTCTAGCGGTCACATTTTTAAAGCAATCATCATGAATCTTGCTCAAAATGTTTGTCTTGATGAGTTCTAGGTCAAGTTTGAAACTGGGTCACGTGGTGTCAAAAACTAGGTCACCTGGCCAAATCAGCAGAAAACTTTGTTTACACTCTAGCGGTCACATTTTTTAAAGCAATCATCATGAATCTTACACAAAAATGTTTGTCATGATGATTTTTAGGTCAGGTTCGAAACTGGGTCACCTGGGGTCAAAAACTAGGTCACCTGGCCAGATCAGCAGAAAATCTTGTTAACACTCTAGTGGTCATATTTTTCAAGCAATCATCATGAATCTTGCTCAACATGTTTGTCTTGATGATTTCTAGGTCAAGTTTGAAACTGGGTCACTTGGGGTCAAAAACTAGGTCACCTGGCTAAATCAGCAGAAAACCTTGTTGACACTCTAGCGGTCACATTTTTCAAGCAATCATCATGAATCTTGCTCAAAATGTTTGTCTTGATGAGTTCTAGGTCAACTTTGAAACTGGGTCACATGGGGTCAAAAACTAGGTGACCTGGCCAAATCAGCAGAAAACTGTTAACACTCCAGAGGTCACATTTTTGAAATAATCATCATAAATAATGCTCAAAATGTATGTCTTGATGATTTCTAGGTCTAGTTTAAAACTGGGTCACTTGATATCAAAAACTAGTTCACCTGGCCAAATCAAACGAAAACCTTGTTGATGCTCTAGAGGTCACATTTTTGAAGTGATCATCATGAATCCTGCTCAAAATGTTTGTCTTGATGATTTCAAGGTGATGTATAGTTTTCTGTCCAGTGACTCTCTTAAGTTTTTCCATTTAGGTCAGTTTCTCAGTAATTATTGGTCCTACAGAGTGATATTTGGTACTTGTGAAGTGCTTGTGTTTGTGTGTCTCAGTAACTATTGCTCCTACAGCCAGTGATACTTAGTACATGCATACATCTTAGCATGGCCTCTTGAGTGCAGTCATCCATATTTGACCTTGACCTTTATTTCACAGTCCATTAGACATGCTACATTGTCTTACTTGTTAATATAATCATTTTGAACTTTGATCAGAATGTTTGCCTTGATCAGTTCTAGATCAGGCTCTCAAAGTGCTATGTTGCTCTGGTGAACATTACAGGGCCATCATGGCCCTCTTGTTGTGTAATACTGTTGAATACTTGGTAGTTGAGTTGTTCTGTTTACTTAAGGAAAGCTATTATCTTTATGCATTTTTGTCATTGGAATGGTCATGAGATGAACTATCTTACATTCATGGTAATTTAATATGAAACTTATTAAACATGTTGGTTATTTTCAGTATTTTGCTCCCCGGAAGCTCTCAAAATACCGAAATTACCCAACTCATAAATTTCATATTAAATGTACACTTATGTAAGATCCGCTTTTTATTTTCCTCATTTCTGCACAAAAATATATGCTGTGAGTACTCATTAGAAGTACCTCATACAGGCACATTAAATGAGAAACCACAACATATATTTTTGTGGAGAAATATATAAAATGTTTATCTTAACCCTAGTTCTGCTGAACCCGTATATGCCCTGCTTTTGCAAACAGTGTAGATCCAGATCAGTTGGCCAACTGATCTGGATCTGCACTATTTGTCATTAACTATGTGAATTTCTGTGTAAATGTTGCTCTTGCACACCATAAGTGTGGCTAAATTCCGCCTAGTGATTTAGGAGGAGATAGCTTGATGATAAATGGATAGTTGGATGGACAGTGAGGCATTCACAATATGCCCATCTCTAAAGCATGGGGATATTCAATAGTTTTTGGTTGAGAAAAGTGTATTACTTTGAGCTCTGACATATATGTGTTTCGTCCTTGGTATTTGGACCATAGATATTTCTGTTTCAGATGAAATCAACAGAAACTGAATTAATTATCTATAATATTTATTCAAAATATTGGGAACCCTTAACTACTACCATACTTGTCATATGATTTGTAAAAGTCTGTTCCAGTACCTGTTGATGTGTTTAAAATATTGCTGATGAAAGGCAAACAGTCTAGACCCTGATCAGATGCTGCATTTTGCAGTGTCTGATCTGAGTCTACACTGTTTGCTCATGCCTGCCGGCCTCGGTGGCTCAGTTGGATGCACCGTCCGACTGGAGACCAGTAGGTCGCGGGTTCAGCCCCCGCCAAGGTCGGCAACATTCTTTCGTGGAGATTGATCATGAAATATTTTCTACGGTCGTTCTCTCCCTTCCGCTGATTCAAGAAGGGCAGTTTCAGTTTCTGGTGAAAGAATGTGCACAATACTGGTTAACCGCTTAGAGGACTAAGCCTGCCCAGTAAACGTGTGGTTAGGTAAACTGACAGCACTCGACATGACCCCACTGGGTTGACTGGGCCGTAAAACCTCAATACAAACAAAACAAACAAACATGCCTGTCTGTCCCAATACTTAGGGTTATTATGGTATACTCCCCAGAAAATAGGACAACATTTCATTGAGTATTTTGTAAAAAGGGCTTGATTCAATAAAATGTTAAAAGGTCCAAATATGGAAAAAGTATAAAATCAAAACAAACAGCATATGATCCTCTCTCAATAAAAATCAACTATATTTATGACATATGGGACCAGCAAGGACCAAGATTAGTCTGCACATATAACCCAGTCAGATCAAGGTCTGTGCTGCTATTTGAATATTTAAGGTCCATATACTCTATTAGCAACCAGGATAGACTCAGGTCTGATGGCAGAGATACACAGGCTGATCTAAGTCTTTGCAGTGTTGTTATATTAAGGTTTTTTTCTCTAATAGAATGCAGCCTATCATAATTTGAGTGATAAAGTCAACATCATTAGCTCACCTGAGCATAAGCTCAGGGTGAGCTATTGTCATCACCCTATGTCCGTCGTCCGTCGTCATCCGTCGTTCGTCGTTTGTCTTCAACAATTAGTTTGTTAACACTCTAGAGGTCACAGTTTTGACCCAATCTTGATGCAACTTGGTCAGAATGTTTGCCTCTATGAAATCTAGGTCAAGTTCGATACTGGGTTACTTGGGGTCAAAAACTAGGTCACCAGGTCAAATCAAAGGCAAAACTTGTTAACACTCTAGAGGTCATAATTTTGACCCAATCTTGATGAAACTTGCTCAAAATGTTTGCCTCTATTAAATCTAGGTCAAGTTCGAAACTGGGTCACTTGGGGTCAAAAACTAGGTCAACAGGTCAGATCAGCAGAAAACCTTGTTAACACTCTAGTGGTCACATTTTTGAAGCAATCATCATAAATCTTGGTCAATATGTTTGTCTTGATGATTTCTAGGTCAAGTTTGAAACTGGGTCACTTGGGGTCAAAAACTAGGTCACCGGGCCAAATCAGCAGAAAACCTTGTTAACACTCTAGCGGTCACATTTTTGAAGCAATCATCATGAATCTTGCTCAAAATGTTTGTCTTGATGATTTCTAGGTTAAGTTTGAAACTGGGTCACTTGGAGTCAAAAACTAGGTCACCAGGCCAAGTCAGCAGAAAACCTTGTTAACACTCTAGGGGTCACATTTTTGAAGCAATCATCATGAATCTTGCTCAAAATGTTTGTCTTGATGATTTCTAGGTCAAATTTGAAACTGGGTCACTTAGAGTCAAAAACTAGGTCACCAGGCCAAATCAGCAGAAAACCTTGTTAACACTCTAGGGGTCACATTTTTGAAGCAATCATCATGAATCTTGCACAAAATGTTTGTCTTGATGATTTCTAGGTTAAGTTTGAAACTGGGTCACATGGGGTTGAAAACTAGGTCACCAGGCCAAACCAGCTGAAAACCTTGTTAACACTCTAGCGGTCACATTTTTCAAGCAATAATCATGAATCTTGCTCAAAATGTTTGTGTTGATGTGTTCTAGGATATATTTGAAACTGGGTCACGTGGGGTCAAAAACTAGGTCACCAGGCCAAATCAACAGAAAACCTTGTTAACACTTTAGTGGTCACATTTTTGAAGCAATCATCATGAATCTGGCTCAAAATGTTTGTCTTGATTTCTAAGTCAAGTTTGAAACTGGAACACCTGGGGTAAAAAACTAGGTCACCTGGCCAAATCAGCGTAAAATCTTGTTATCACTCTAGCGGTCACGTTTTTCAAGCAATCATCATGAATCTTGCTCAAAATGTTTGTCTTGATGAGTTCTAGGTCAAGTTTGAAACTGGGTCACTTGGAGTCAAAAACTTGGTCACCGGGCCAAATCAGCAGAAAACTTTGTTAACACTCTAGCGGTCACATTTTTTAAAGCAATCATCATGAATCTCGCTCAAAATGTTTGTCTTGATGATTTTTAGGTCAGGTTCGAAACTGGTTCAACTGGGATAAAAAACTAGGTCACTTGGCCAGATCAGCAGAAAACCTTGTTAACACTCTAGTGGTCACATTTTTCAAGTAATCATCATGAATCTTGCTCAACATGTTTGTCTTGATGATATTTAGGTCAAGTTTTAAACTTGGTCACTTGGGGTCAAAAACTAGGTCACCTGGCCAAATCAGCAGAAAACCTTGTTAACACTCTAGGGGTCACATTTTTGAAGCAATCATCATGAATCTTGCTCAAAATGTTTGTCTTGATGAGTTCTAGGTTAAGTTTGAAACTGGGTCACATGGGGTCAAAAACTAAGTGACCTGGCCAAATCAGCAGAAAACTATTAACACTCCAGAGGTCACATTTTTGAAATAATCATCATAAATATTGCTCAAAATGTTTGTCTTGATGATTTCTAGGTCTAGTTTAAAACTGGGTCACTTGATATCAAAAACTAGTTCACCTGGCCAAATCAAAGGAAAACCTTGTTGATGCTCTAGAGGCCACATTTTTGAAGTGATCATCATGAATCTTGCTCAAAATGTTTGTCTTGATGATTTCAAGGTGATGTATAGTTTTCTGTCCAGTGACTCTCTTAAGTTTTTCCATTTAGGTCAGTTTCTCAGTAATTATTGGTCCTACAGAATGATATTTGGTACTTGTGAAGTGTTTGTGTTTAGGTCAGTTTCTCAGTAACTATTGCTCCTACAGCCAGTGATACTTAGTACATGCATACATCTTAGCATGGCCTCTTGAGTGCAGTCATCCATATTTGACCTTGACCTTTATTTCACAGTCCATTAGACATGCTACATTGTCTTACTTGTTAATATAATCATTTTGAACTTTGATCAGAATGTTTGCTTTGATCAGTTCTAGATCAGACTCTTAAAGTGCTATGTTGCTCAGGTGAGTGTTACAGGGCCATCATGGCCCTCTTGTTATGCAAGTTAGAGCTGCAATGTGAGAGAATATGTTTCCCTTTTCAGCTAACATGGAAAAAATGGATAAAAATACAGTATATTTACAAGCCCATGTCCTCCTTGGTGACACAAAGACACAGAAGTGTACCATTTCTACAGCCATCCACAACAAAAGTAGGTATCATAGCAACAGATAGGGCGCTTTTTTCATCCGAAAAATGCTGATATCTTTCTAATTTCTCCACAAAAACATATGTTGTGGGTTATCATTAGAAATGCCTCGCCAAGGCGCTTCTAATGAGTACCCACAACATATGTTTTCATGGAGAAATAAGAAAAATATGTGGATACCCCCCTCTTACCTGTAGCTATGCAGGTATTAAAGAAAATGGGCTGCATCAAGTAGAAAGTGCCTTTGAACTTGTGCAAATAATGCTGATTAGGATCATTCTGCACATGGGCAAAGTATCGTCCATTAGCTTGCTCTCCATTCGTACACAACTTTCTTGTATGTAGCATCCAGTGATTCTGTAGTAGACAAATTATGTCTAAAATTTGTCACCTTTTCAGAAGTTGTCAGTGGACTACTCAAAAAGGTATGAATTACCTCCCAAGGGGAACAAATTCTTTCCTATTATAGGAAGGGAGGCAAGCAGTTTTGGTAGAGTAACTTCCCCTGAATGTGTATCATTTCTCCACAATAGTTAGACTGGAGTGAGTGTATTTTAACCTTTAACCCTTGTCCTGCAGAACCCGGATATACCCTCACTTTGCAAACAGTGTAGATCCAGATCAGTTGGCTTCTGAAGAAGCCAACTGATCTGGTTCTGCACTGTTTGCCATTAAGTATATGAATTTATATTGACAATTAGGATAAAGTAATCTGATTGGCTAAAAGCTAGAAGTGGGTGTAGTATCTTAATTTATTCAGCAGGACAAGGGTTAAAAAAGATAAAGAGCCTATGTCAGAATACCTGAGCCCATTTGTTCAAGGCATCAATACTCAAATTCTTTAAGTAATTAATTCAACATTTTCATTTGATATTTTTTGCGCAGAAATGTGAAAATCCAGATATTTTACATGAAAAAAATGTTAGTAGCTTTTGCAGTGAGTATCTTTTGCTGAGGCAGTTCTAATGAGTACCTACAAGATATGTTTTGGTGCAAAAATAATGAAAAAAAGATTCCAATACTCCCCTTATTCGAAACCAAGGTTCATTGTTATCACATATTAATTATTTATTATAATTCTGTTGGTTCCATGTCATTTCAGAAGAAGGAAGTGAGTTCAAGATCTACACTATTGAACCTAGTTCAGTGCCTGCCACAGGAAAACACTCGGGAAACCCAAACAAAAACAGGGTTCTTATCGTGTTAACAGATGGGACTGCATTTCCCAAAAGTTGGTATTTTAACTCTTTCTGTGCCAAATTTTAGACGACATTTGTCGTCTGCTTTTTAGCTCACCTGAGCCAAAGGCTGAGGATGAGCTGTTGTGATCTCTCTCTGTCCATCCTCCATCTGTCCATCCGTCTGTCGTCTGTCTGTCCATCCATTCACACCTTTGAACAACTTCTGCTCTGAAACTCCTTGGCCAAATTTCTTCAAACTTTATGTGGAGCCTTGTGTTAAAGGGGGATTGAAAATATGTACAAATGGTCGTCGTCCGTAAATCAAGATGGACGCCATGCCCATATATAGCTCCCATGGATTTATAATGGGTAAAACTTAAAAAATCTTCTTCTCCTAAACCATGAGGCCCACAGCTTACATATTTTGTATGTAACAATGTTTAGTGGTCCCCTACATAAATCCTGCCAATAAAGCCCCTGGGGTCCAAACTGGCCATGCTCCAGAGGGTCGTGAACTCCCGTAGACTTATAACGGGAAAAACTTAAAAAAAATCTTCTTCTCTGAAACCATGAGACCCAGAGCTTATATATTTAGTATGTAGCAATGTTAAATGGTCCCCTACATAAATCCTGCCCAGTGATTTTTTTAGGCGTGCGTCCTGCGTCCTGTACGCATAATTTCGCTAGAGGACGCAAAAAATTAGCCTCAGTGAGTCCCATGGACTCATAAAAAATCTCAAATGTACGTACGTTTTGCTTCTTGAAGTCTACTTTCATTTTTGGAAAAAGCGAATGTGCAAGTGGTGTTTCAGTACAGTATTTGGTAAAATTCAGTACTGAAAGGCATCGTATCTCTACGGTACACCGATTTTACCTATAGAGTCAAATAATCAATACCAAGTTGTCCAGTATTGGAGGAAACCTTAGCGGATACTAAAGTATTGGTTTTTAGTCTGAAGAGATCTTTTATCGTAACACCGTTTGACCTTGCAATTGTCAACAGGAAACAGCGATCGTTTTTTTTTCTTTCTTTTTTTGTTTTTTTTTTGAAAGAAGAAAAAGATGCACCATAAAAAGGTAATAAAACTAGACCCCATACAGCAAATGCTGTTCGGTCTGCTAGGTCAGCAAATCAGACAGACACGGACAACAAAGTCTGAGACTGCCGATGATGGCGATCTCGATAATGAAAATCCCCAGTCCCAAACTGAACCCACAAAGCATCAGACAAAAATGTCTCTGCTTTGTATCACAGTCTAGTTAAAACAGACAAAATGTCTGTCCTTAATCATGTATCACAGGTATTTTATCATCTGTCACTAAATCTTAAGATTTATGAAAACATTTTAATAAGCCTGTGGGTGAAAAGATTTTAACACTTCAATTTTAATAGACAGTGATATTATAGTTTCATATTTCTCAGGAAGTTTTCTGGAAAGAATTAAAGCAACTCAGTCACCACTATTTACTTTTATTGCACATCCAATTGAAATACCAAGAAAGTAATTATAAAACACTGTTACACAAGTTTAAATGAAAAGTCTAGGACACAACAAAATATTTCACCACGAGTCCCAGGCTGGATGCATAGTTTCAGTTTGGGATGCATGAGTTCTGGACCTAGCGAGTCCCAGGACCCATAAAGGCAAAATTGTAAAAAAATCACTGCCTGCCAATCAAGCCCCTGGGGTCCAAACTGGCCATGCCCGGGAGTCATTAGCTCTCATAGACTTATAATGGAAAAAAAAAATTTAAAAAATCTCTGAAACCATGAGGCCCACAGCTTACATATTTAGCATGTAGCAATATTTAGTGGTCCCCTACATAAATCCTGCCAATCAAGCCCCTGGGGCCCAAACTGGCCACTTCTCGGGGGGTCATTAGCTCCCATAGACTTATAATGGGAAAAACTTAGAAAAACTTTTTCTCTGAAACCATGAGGCCCAGAGCTTATATATTTAGTATGTAGCAATATTTAGTGGTCCCCTACATAAATCCTGCCAATCAAGTCCCTGGGGTCCAAACTGGCCATACCCCAGGGGGTCATTAGTTCCCATAGACTTATAATGGGAAAAACTTAAAAATTCTTCTTCTCTGAAACCATGAGGCCCTCAGATTATATATTTAGTATGTAGCAATGTTTAGTGGTCCCCTACATAAATCCTGCCAACAAGCCCCTGGGGTCCAAACTGGCCACACCCCACGGGTCATTAGCTCCTATAGACTTAAAATGGGAAAACTAAAAAAATCTTCTCTGAAACCATGAGACCCAGAGCCTATATATTTAGTATGTAGCAATGTGTAGTGGTCCCCTACATGAATCAAGCCCCTGGGGTCCAAATTGGCCACCCCCAGGGGTCATATGTTTATATGGATCTATAAAGCTAAGGAACCTTCAAAAATCCTCTTCTCTGAAACCGTGAGGCAGAGAGCTAATAGATTAAGTAGGAAGCGATGTTAAGTGGTCTCTTACATAAATCCTGCCAACCATGCCCCTGGGGCCCAAATTGGCTACACCCTGGGGGTTATTAATTCCCATAGACTTATAATGGGAAAATTTCTTCTCTGAAACTGGAGGCCCAGAACTTATATATTAAATATGTAGCAATGTGTAGTGGTCCCCTACATAAATCCTGCCAGTCAAAGCCCCTGGGCTCAGAACTGGCCACACCCCAGGGGGTCATATGATTATATAGAGCTATATAGCTAAAGAACTGTCGAAAATCTTCTCTGAAACCATGAGGCAGAGAGCTTACGGATTAAGTATGGAGCAGTGTTTAGTGGTCTCATATATAAATCCTGCCAAGCAAGCCCCTTAGGTCCAAATCCGCCACGCCCCAGGATTCATTAGCTCCCATAGACTAAAAATGGGAAAAACTTAAAAAATCTTCTTCTCTGAAACCATGAGGCCCAGAGCTTATATATTTAGTGTGTAGCAATGTTTAGTGGCCCCCTACATAAATCCTGCCAATCAAGCCCCTGGGGTCTAAACTGTGGGGTGGGGTGGGGGGTTGGGAGGGGCAGTCATTAGCTCCCATAGACTTATAATGGAAAAAACATAAAAAAATCTTCTTCTCTGAAACCTTGAGGCCCACAGCTATAAGTATTTAGTGTATTTAGTATATTAGTGTATAGCAATGTTCAGTGGTCCCCTACATAACTCCTGCTAATCAAGCCCCTGGAAACCGAACTGGCCACACTACAGGGGGTCATATGTTTAAAAAGAGCTATATAGCTAAAGAACATTCAAAAATCTTCTTCTCCGAAACCATGAGGCCCAGTGCTAACAGATTAAGTATGTAGTGATGTTTGGTAGTCTCCTACAAAATCCTGCCAACCATGCCCTGGGGTCCAAATTGGCCGTGCCCCGGGGGTCATTAGCTCCCATACTTAAAATGGGAAAAACCTAAAAAGTCTTCTTCTCTGAAGCCATGAGGCCCACAGCTTATATATTTAGTATGTAGCAATGTGTGGTGGCCCTCTACTTAAATCCTGCCAATGAAGCCACTGGGGTCCAGACTGGCCACACCCCAGGGGTCATATGTTTATATAGCACCATGTAGCTAAAGAACCTTCAAAAATCTTCTTCTCTAAAACCATGAGGCCCAGTGCTAACAGATTTAGTATATAGCAATGTTTGGTGGTCTTCTACATTAATTCTTCCATCCATGCCCCTGGGGTCCAAATTGGCCACTTCTCAGGAGGTCATTAGCTCCCATGGACTTAAAGTGGAAAAAAAATTAAAAGAATCTTTTTCTCTGAAACTATGAGGCACACAGCTTAAATATTTAGTATGTAGCAATGTTTAGTGGTCCTCTACATAAAATCCTGGCAGTGAAGCCCCTGGGGTCTAAATTGGCCATACCCGGGGGGTCATTAGCTCCCATAGACTTATAATGGGAAAACCTTAAAAAAAATCTTCTCTGAAACCATGAGGCCTGCAGCTCATATATTTAGTATGTAGCAATGTTTAGTGGTCCCCTACATAAATCCTGCCAACCATGCCCCTGGGGTCCAAGTTGGCCAGTCCCCAGGGTCATTTACTCCCACAGACTTATAATGGGAAAAACTTAAAAGATCTCTGAAACCATGAGGCCCAGAGCTTAATATATTTAGTATGTAGCAATGTTTAGTGGTCCCCTACATAAATCTTGCCAATCAAGCCCCTGGGGTTTAAACTGATTTATTTATGGCCCTTTGAAAATTTCAGCTTTTTAACCTTGTAAGCAAGATATCTCTAAAACTGTTTAAATCATTGCCTTGAAACTTGATGGGCTAATAGGAAATGATGAGTAAATGACCTGATTAACTTATAGCAGTTAACTGAGGTGAGCATTGTGGCCCATGGGCCTCTTGTTTATTTTAACAAACTATTGCTTGGAAAGACTTCTATATGTAAAGTTGAAAGACTGAATGTCAAACAGGGTAGATTCAGATGAGACATCTTATCTGGATCTATGCTGTTTGCAAAAGCCTATTATTATTGCCTATGGCAGTGTAAGAGTTCCCTTTGACCTATATTTCAGCCTTTACCACTCTCTGGGTTAATTCAGCAGATGACATATTGAATTTTTTCTTATTCTTCCCTGAAAACAAGTTCTGACATTTCATGCAAATTGGAAACAATTTGCATGACATATCAAAACTTGTTTTCTGGGAAATTGGAGAAAATTTGCATGAAATATCAAAACTTGTTTTCTGGGAAAAATAAGAAAAAATATTTCAATATGTCCTCTGCTGAAAATTTTGCCCAGTGTTTAATGTTAAAAGAATTTTGTCCCAGTTGTAGATAAATAGAATCCATCATTGATGTTCAGTTGTTACAGGAAAATCCTAACTCAAGGGTCCAATGTTCCAATGTGAAACGAGGCTTGCCAATTTTCCCACTGGAGTGGTGGACCCGAGGTTGCCATTTTCCTGTCATCAGTGAAAACCAGTGATTGATTCTTTTTTTCACATGTCATCAAGAAAATAGTGCCCTCTTCTTTTGTTTCTTATATGGAAATGCCAGAAAAAAATGGCAAAAATTAAAATTTCAACAAATTAGTGAAAAATAAAAAGTTCCAACTAATTTTGTTACCAAGACATTCCTCTGATTTCAACTAAGACAATGCATATTCACACTTGATGTTTTTGTTCACAACTAAAGAAGTTACAAGCATTTGAAAAATTTGAATGTAGTTTCACAACCTAACGCCACAAGCCTGAAAAACCCAACATCATCTGGTAATAATTAAAGTGTCCTGATGTCAGCATCACATGTTAGCTGTCTGGTATATAGCAAGCAATGCTTATCTCACATGGGCACAGATATGGGATCGATTTTGCATCTGACAAAGAAGCACTGAATTCCATGATCCTATATGCATGGGTTGAGAAAAGTATTTTAAGAAGATCTTTGGGATGGGTACTCTAAGTTGTGTCTTAATGCACCAGTCACACCTTAGAGCACCAGTCCTAACGACAGCAGATGACATTCTTAAATATTCATTTTTTTATTTTACGAGAAAATAAGGCTAGGCATTTAATGCGAAACATCTGCTTAGCAAATTATTAACAAGAAATGTTGTCTTATTTTATCTACAAAATGAAAAAAAAAAGAGTTTAGAATGTTGTCTGCTACAATTTAGAATGGCGTGTTAAGGGGAGATAATACACTTTATAGATTTTTTACCATTTTATTACAAGGGAGACAACTTTTATGAGTTCCTGTATGCATTTCTGCACTTCAAATCCCTTCCATAAAGCCGTCTACTCTGAAAGGAATTTGCTCCCATTGGGAGCAAATTCTTTCCTTTAAGAGTAGACCACTTTTTAGTAGGGAATAAAAACAATTTTTACAGAGTTGTCTCCCTTGAAAGTGTATCAGTTTTCCTTCAGACTTAAATTATTTTCATGTCTCAGTAACATTTAAAAAAATTTTTTTTTTGCGGGAAAGTTGGCTTTATTATTACTGTACTTTATCTTAAGTTCAGGGACAAAGAGACATCAGCAAATAGTGTAGACCCAGATCAGACACCACAGAGCTCTGTACCTGATCAGGGTATAGACTGTTTTCCACTCAGCCAGCAATTTAGACACATCAGCAGCTAGGAAAATAGACCAGTTCTTGAATGGTAAAGAGTTTAGATTTTCCCATATTTACTGTCCTCTTGACATCACATAGAAAAATGCTAGGTGTTTTATTCAAAATGCAAACTTAGCCCTTGTCCTGCTGAATTAATTAATATGCCATGCTCATTTCTAATTTTCAGCCAGTCGGATTACTTGATCCACTTTGTTGATATAAATTCACATACTTAATGGCAAACAGTGCAGATCCAGATCAGTTGGCTTCTGAAGAAGCCAACTGATCTGGATCTACACTGTTTGCAAAGGAAAAACATATCTGGGTTCAGCAGGACTAGGGTTACTTTGTGATTTACAACATCTTATCAGGAACCATTTTGTCTTTTCTATCAGTTATGTTTTTATGAACAGAAAAAAAAAAATGAAAAAAAAATTGGAAAAAATTTGCAGAAAAAAAAAAAAAAAAAATACAAACATGGTTTGGTTGAAAATTAAGCTATGTAGAATCTGCAAACAAAGAGCCATTAATTAGCCTTGAAAACCCATAACTCCGTTCACCTAAGATTGAGCAATTCTGCTTTCAATCTTTTGTTGCCAGAATGATTTTCTGCATAATTTTTTGACTAAATGCCTAATAAAGAAAATAAAAATCACATCTTTAACTTCTACAACCTCCTAAAAATGAATGGGGTGTTTAGGACATGTTGTCATAACTCCGTTCACTCAAATTTTCTTGATTATCATAAGCAACCAGGTACATTCTATGCATATTTTACATGATAAGCATTTTATTGAGACTATAACTGTTCTAAATTGTTGATACTGTTTACATTAAATCACATGCTTGTCAGAAGTTAGTGATTCTTTTAGGGTACGCATTAAATATTTAGCATTTTGGGAGACTTTCTTATTTTTATGCATAAAATTGAAAATCAAAACTGTTTTTTTTCATCTTCAGCTGTAATGTTAGTTGTTTTCTATTAATATTAATGTGAAATAAATTTCAGAAAGATTCCTTTTCACATTATTCAAATAAGAGGGTGAACGGAGTTATGAGAGTGAACGGAATTATGAGAACAGGCCATAATACATATACACATGTATATATCGAGTGTTGAGCGCAAGACTATAGTAACTCAAACATATTTTTGAAACCCTTGTTTAGGGGCAACTTGGACCCCTTTGTAAACAATGCAAATTTAGGTGCCATTGCTCATATGAGCAATGGCACATAAATTTTCATTGTTTACAGAAAGAAATGTTGTAATCTTCATAATGCCTTCATGGTGAGGAGATTAGGTTTGGGGAAAAACAACCATCTGACTTACACCAGTCTTGCGCTCAACCCTCGATATGGGCTCTGCCATGTGAAAATATGCCTTTGTAGCATCTGCAGACATTTATGGCTCTGATCAGCCTGCACACCATTGTAGTCTGAACAGGGCCCTTGCAGTCATCTTACAGAATCATTGGGTACTGTAAAAATACTGATTTTGTTTTGTTTTGGACAGATATAAGTGTAAAATTAAGAAGTAAGACCGGTGAACCATGGAACTGTACAGTGCCAAAGAAAGATGTGACAGTTATCAGAAAGGTAATCTCCTTTATTCTGAATGGAGCCAAAACGTCGCGAAAACACACATGTATAATTTTGACCCCATTAAACTCCAATTTTTTTTAGTAAAACTAGGGTTTACAGGGGTATACATTATTTTTCTTATTCCTGCTCAAAAACATAGATTGTGGGTACTCATTAGAACTGCCTCAGCAAGACAGTTCTAAGGAGTACTCGCAATCTATTTTCTTTTTAGCAGAAGTATGAAAAATATCAGAATTTTTAACTGAAAACTTCCAGTTTTTGGTGGTGAAATTTTCAATATATTTGAATAGGCGTGTTTTCATAATGTCAAAAGTTGTCTTTGGGGTATATATAGACAGTCATTGTCCAGATCAGCCCACACATCTGCACAGTCTGATCAGGGTCTTCTTGGTTCACTTACAGAATAATTAGGTAGTGCTATGGGCAAAGAGTAAAGGCTTTGCAGATGTGCAAGTTGAGGTGAATCTGTATATTTGGCGTATGGCTGTAAACGCATTTTATCTTGGCTCACATTTTGTTTAACCCATTTAAGCCTAGCGTCCCATAAAAGGGACACTGGCAAACAGTGCAGATCCAGATCAGATGCTGCAGAATGCAGCATCTGATCAGGGTCTATACTGTTTGCATTAAGTTCAGAAATTCCTACAAAACGTAGTAGTAACAATAAAAACTAACCAGACAACCACTATATTGGAAGTGAACTTGTCCAAAGACTTGAGCCACAAGAGTCCACTCGGCATAAATGGGTTAAATCAGGCTATTATTTGGTTTTCATGCCCCTGCCCATTCAAAGAATGGTGGAAGGGCATTAAGTTTTACCCATGTTTGTCCGTTTGTGCATCAATGTGCCGCCATGCATGCATCTGTCCGTCCATGCTAATTGTGTGCAGGCCATAACACGTAAACCATATGGAATATATTCATGAAACTTCACAGATAGCTAAATCATATTGAGATGATGTGTTGCAACAAGGAAGACAACTCTGGCTATTTTTTTTAATTATCCCCCTTTGCCTAAAATCCATGTTGTGTAATGCTGAAAATTCGTGTCAGACTCATAACTCCTAAACCATATTGAATATAACCATGAAATTTCACATATGGCCAGATTATATCAAGATGATGTGTCCAGAACAAAGAAAGACACCTCTGGCTACTTAGGTATTAAAATATATTCATGAAACTTCACAGATGGCTAAATCATATTGAGATGATGTGTTACGAACAAGAAAGACAACCCTGGCTACTTTGGTTTTTGAATTGCCCCCATTGCCTAAAATCGATGTAGTGTTATGCTGAAAACTTGTGTACAGGTCATAACTCCTAGATTTTATTGAATATATTCATAAAGCGTCACAGATGGCTAATACATGTCGAGATGATGTGTCACCAACAAGGAAGACAACTCTGGCTACTTCAGCATTGTAAAATGCAAGGGGCACCAGGTGGGGATATCCGTCTCCACTGGACACTTATCTAGTCTGTGTGCTATATTTACCCTAACTCTTTATCCTACTTGTCCTAAACTGGAACTTCCATTTCTATACCCCTGGAATAGTTTGAATGTTAAAGTGATATATTGCTTTTGTCTTTTCTCTGTGTGTGTGTGTGTGTGTGTGTGTGTTTTCTGTCAAACATTTCCTTTGAACCACTACAACTAGGATCTTGAATTTTGCTACTAATGTTAGGTATGACTTGTTGTGTTGTGGGGAAAAGGAATGGGCTGGCACATTCTTCTGTTTATTTCTCCATTTTTTTTTCTTTTCCTTCAGTCAAAGTTTCTGTCAAAGATTTCTCAGATTCTGTAGAAACCTGGGTCTTCAAACTTTGTAAAGACCCTGAGAATAACCAAATATTGTGTAAATTGCATGAAAGAAAACCATGCTGCTGAATTTATTCGAACTTAGTTTCTCTGTTTTTCCTGCTTTCTCTGTCTTGTAATATATAAGGAAGTTTCAGTCAAACATATATGCTGTAAACAGATGTTGTGTATGACTCACTGTATTATGGAAAAGAGAACTGGCCTACTCCTGTCTATTGTTCCAATTATTTGTCCATTTTTCTTTCTGTTTGTTAATTTTCTCCCATCAAAATGACATTGTCCTGAGCAATGTCATGGCATCATGGTGATGAACTTGTCTTTGTTTTCTGAGAATCAAGCCCTACTGACTGACAAGCTGCAATGGTCTTTCATATTTTTAGACTTTCCAAGATACTAGCTGAAATTTAATTGTACAGGAATACAGTATCTAAGAAGTGTACATAACCACCTGGGCCCAGTTGTTCAAAGTTAACGACGTCGTTAGTTAACAATTCGTTAAAATTTACATTGAGTGATACGCAAATATGCTGAAATTTTTTGCTGAAAAAATGTGAGTAAGTGCAAAAGCTACTCACATTTTTTCAGCAAAAAATATCAGAATATTGTATATTGAATCCGCTAAAACAGTTAATGAAATGACCCTTAATGAGCTCGTTAAGCTAACGATGCTTTGAACAACTGGGCCCTGTTTGGCTTTTTGCAGTTTGTTATTTCTTTGAACCAAATCTATTGTTTTCATATGTAACGAGGCTGCAGTTGCTGTTTGATACCGTAAATATTTCAATAGAATTGCTTGATAAGGTGGAGTAGACCCTGTTTGAAGTACTCCTAAGATATGTTTGATCAGGATCTGTACTATATTTATTTCAGCCAACACAGAAATGGGCAAACTGGGATGACCCTGACGAGCCTGTGCAGTATAAAGTTGCAGTTTGATAAAAACATTGTGTTCCGTTCATATATTTAATAGTATTGTCTGAATCTGTTTGTGGGCTGACCTGGTTTGCTGACTGGAGGAATGCTCAGGCTGATCTTGGCCTTGGTTTCCCATATATCTGATAGGGAGATAGGGAGCCTTTTTCTAATATAGCATATGGTAAATGTCCTTATTTTCAAACATTTTATTCCAGACTTTTTTTTTTGTCTAAATTTTGCTTTTTATGCAGTTGTTTCTTAAAATACTCAGTGGAATAGCAAACAAACAATGCAAACCCTGATCAGACTGCTCCTTTAGGAGCAGTCTGATCTGGGTCTGCACTTTTTGAATATGCCATTTTGTTAGATGTTCTGGTGTGTGAAATTTTGGGACATTTCTAATATAGCATATCATATCCATACCTCCAGATAAGAGGAGTGTCCAGATAATTATTTTTCTTATTTCTCCATGAAAATCTATGTTATGAGGTACCCATTAGAAATGTCTCAGTGAGATGCTTCTGATGAGTACTTGTACAATATTTTCATGGAGAAATAAGAAAGAATATCAAGAAAAATAAGAAAAAATATCATAATTTTGGATGAAACAACAACAAAAAATACCCCATATTATTTGGAGCTGTGGAACTAATTCAGACATTACGAACACATGCCTATTCAAATATATCGAAAATGTTACCTCCAAACATTGAAAATTTTATAATAAAAAAACTCTGATATTTTTCATATATCTGCTCAAAACATAGATTGTGGTACTTGTTAGAACCACCTTGACAAGGCAGTTCTAATGAGTTCCCACAATCTATGTTTTAGAGTCAAAATAAGAAAAATAATGTATACCCCTATAAACCCCAGTTTTACTACATAAAAGTGGGATTTAAGGGGGTCAAAATTATATAGGAATGTTTTCGTGATGGTCCCAACTGCTTGTATTTACAGTCTGTGGTTGAATTTCTGCCACCAGCATTCCGGAATCCAGAGACGGACACAAATGAAGAGATGGAATTGTATTTGGTAGATGAAGATACAAAGGATGAAACAAATCATGTCAGCTTTGTTTACTATTCCGTCAAAGGTAACCGTTCAGACACTATAACTGTTTGTCATTGCTTATCTAGAAAATTTAACCTTTACCACTGTCTGGGCAAATTCGGCAGACAACAAATTGATGATATTTTTTTAGCTCACCTAAGCTCTGCTCAGGATGAGCTATTGTGATCACTTTTCGTCCGTCCGTCCATCCGTCCGTCTGTGCTTCCGTCCGTCCGTGCGTCCGTCCGTTAACATTTTCAAACGACTTCTCCTCTGAAACCGCTGAGCCAATTTTGCTCAAATTTCATATGGAGCCTCCTTAGGGTGGGGGAACGAAAAATTGCTAAAATAGTCGCGGTCCTGACCAAGATGGCCGCCACGCCCATATATGGTAAAAACCTTTAAAAATCTTCTTCTCCAGAACTGAGAATGCCTTGGGGCTGAACCTTTGCAGGAATCATCGGGGACGGGAGGTCTACCAAAATTGCTAAAAGAATTGTCGTTCGTTGACGTTTGACCTTTTTACGGCAAGGTCAAGTTTGCTTCCCTATGCATTTGTATGGGAAAAACCTTTAAAAATCTTCTTCTCCAAAACCGAGCATGCCTTATGGCTGAATCTTTGCATATATCTTTGGGAACAGGAGAGCTACCAAAATTGCTAAAAAAATGGTTGTACATTGACATTTGACCTTTTTACGGTAAGGTCAGTTTTGCTTCCTTATGCATTTGTATGGGAAAAATGTTCAGAATTTCAAACAACTTCTCCTCTGGAGCCTCTGGGCCAATTTTGCTCAAATTTCATATGGAACCTCCTTAGGGAGGGGGAACGAAAACTTGCTAAAATGGTCGCGGTCCGTTGACCAAGATGGCCGCCCTGCCCATATATGGTAAAAACCTTTAAAAATCTTCTTCTTCAGAACCGAGAATGCCTTTGGGCTGAACCTTTGCAGGAATCATCGGGGTTGGGAGGTCTACCAAAATTGCTAAAAGAATTGTCGTACTTTGACGTTTGACCTTTTTACGGCAAGGTCAAGTTTGCTTCCCTGTTCATTTGTATGGGAAAAACCTTTAAAAATCTTCTCCTCCAAAACCGAGCATGCCTTATGGCTGAATCTTTGCATATATCTTCGGGAACAGGAGGGCTACCAAAATTGCTAAAATAATGGTCGTACATTGACATTTGACCTTTTTACGTTAAGGTCAATTTTGCTTCCTTATGCATTTGTATGGGAAAAATGTTCAGAATTTCAAACAACTCCTCTGGAGCCTCTGGGCCAATTTTGCTCAAATTTCATATGGAGCCTCCTTAGGTAGGGGGAACAAAAGATTGCTAAAATGGTCACGGTGCGTTGACCAAGGTGGGCACCATGCCCATATATGGTAAAAACCTTTATAGATCTTCTTCTCTAGAACCGAGGATGCTTTGGGGCTGAATGTTTGCATAAATCATCGGAGACAGGGGGTCTACCAAAGTTGCTAAAATAATGGTCATACATTGACATTTGACCTTTTTACGGCAAGGTCAAGTTGCTTCCTTATGCATTTGCATGGGAAAAAACATTTAAAAATCTTATTCTCCAAAACCGAGGATGGCTTGTGGCTGAATCTTTGCATATATCATCTGGAACGGGCGGTCTACCAAAGTTGCTAAAATAATTGTCATACATTGACATTTAACCTTTTTACGGGGAGGTCAAGTTTGCTTCTGTATGCATTTGTATGGGCCCCATACATTAGTATGGAAAAAATGTTGATAATTTCAAATGGCTTTTCCTCTGAAGCCTCCGGGCCAGTGTTGCTCAAATTTCATGCGGAGCCTCCGTGGGCAGGAGAATGAAAGATTGCTAAAATGGGTATGGTCCATTGATCAAAATGGCTGCCATGCCCATATATGGTAAAAGCCTTTAAAAATCTTCTTCTCCATAACCAAATAAGCCCTGGGTCCTAATCTTTGCACAAATTATGGGGGACAGGAGATCTACCAAAATTGCTCAAATGATGGTTCTATGTTGACATTTGACATTTTTGCCTCCAAGGTCAAATTTGCTTCCCTATTTGTGTAGGCCATATACATTTATATTGAAAGTATCGAAGTGACTTGTAGATCAACAGTAGTTAAAATTGTTCTGATTGGAAATCTAAGATGGCCATCATCTGCTTTATATTTATAATATTTCCCTGCCACTGTGCTGTTTACATGTATAAAATCACGATTCTTCAGAAACCACTTAGCCAATTTCCACCAAATTTCACATTGATCCTTCTGTTGAAATGTGATTGATAGTTTATTCAAATGATCATGCTCCATTGACTGTCAGGCCCATATATTCTTCTTCAAAACTAAGAACTGCTCAAATGATGATATTTTCATTAGTTGCAATGATAGGATTGGAAAAATGTTGCATAACATCTGCATGTCTGCAGTGGCTATGTCACTCAGGTGAGCGAATCGTGGCCCGTGGGCCTCTTGTTTTATTTTCCCAGAAAATAGGCTTTGACATTTCATGTAAATTGTCCTAAGGAGACAATTTGCATGAAATGTCAGAACCTGCTTTCTGAGATTTATGTAAATTGTCTCGTAAGGAGATAATTTGCATGAAATGTCAAAACCTGTTTTCTGAGAAAAATAGCATTGGGTACCAACTCTCCAACCATTTTTAATAGTATAATATTTATTAAAAGAGCATAAGAAATATTGTTTCATACTAACTTATTTGTAGACACAACATTCCCAAGGTCACTGACCTGGATTTTCTTAATGTTATAAGGAACACCTGAGGGAGCAATCATTGTAACTGTAATAAAACAGGATTTCTGGGCCCAGTTGTTCAAAACTAACGATGTCGTTAGTTAATGTATTGTTAAAACTTTGATCATTAAATATGGCATAAATGCTAATTTTTTTGCTGAAAAAATGTGAGTAGCTTTTGCATTTATTTTACAGCAAAAATGCAAAAGCTACTCTTATTTTTACAGCAAAAAATCCTGTGAATTTGATATTGTACTTTCTAGAACAGTTAAAATTTTGACGCTTTGAACAACTGGGCCCTGTTTGCTTAAAGGTACCAACTATCAAACCTGCAGTCTGTGTAAGGTTAATTCAAGAACAAATTAAACAAAAACATGGTAAATGTATTATGAGAACATTATTCAACAATCCTGAAAGGTCAAAATAGCATAAGCCTTCATAATAAGACTGGCCCTAATGTGAAGTTGCTCCTCCTTCCAAAATCTTCACTTAAATTATGTCTGTTATATTTTTATTTACATTTCTGGCTTTGTTCATCTGCTGCAGGGAACCAAAATGAGGATGAAACTTAGAATTGTGCCAAAAACCTAGTGTGCTTGTCAATGAATAAATTGATGTGTAAATTAGATTCTTAACTGACAAGTTTTCATGATTTCTCTGGGATAATATCAAGTTTGATTTGAGAGATGGTGCCATTCAAGAGATGGTACCCCAAGGCTAAGTAAAAAATATTTCAATATGTCCTCTGCTGAAAATCTTACCCAATATGCTAAATGTTAAACAAGTACATTTGACCACCTGGTAAAAAGTGCAAGCTGAATGGCAAGCTCTGCCATTTTTGAATAGAGAAGCTGTTAAGGGGAATCAACGTTTTTTCAGAAGGGAGGCAAAAATCTTTTGATAGTTACCTCCCTTCTGAAGAGCAGTCTGCTCTAAAAGGAAAGATTTTGCTTTCTTTTAGAGTAGACCCCTTTTCAGAAGTGACTTGAAATGCAGGAAAGCAAACAGGAAGTTACAAAAGTTGTCTGCCTTGTACAGAATGGTTGAAAATATATCAAGTCCCCCATAGCTCTTGATAAGGTGCTTTTTTCAATCAAACAGTATCTACATTTTTCTTATTTCTCAACAAAAACATATGTTGTGGGTACTCATTAGAAGCGCCTCATGAAGGTGCTTCTAATGAGTGCCCACAACATACAATGTATATTTTTGTTTAGAAATAAGAAAACTTTTTACCTGATACCCACTCTTATCTAGACCTATGGTCACTCCCCATAAGTGTTTGATCTACGTGAGTATGCACTGTATGCACAGGCCTGTCTGTCTGACTCTAAACTTATTGATCATATAGCTTCATATTCTACTGTACAAATAATATGCACAACCTCCTGGCCTAAAGTTTTCATGCAATACATTACGAAAACATGCCTATTCAAATATATTGAAAATTTTACCACCAAAAAAATGAAAATTTTCAGATAAATTTTTTTAATATTTTTCATATTTCTGCACGAAACATAGATTGTGGGTACTCGTTAGAACCGCCTCGTTTAGGCGGTTCTAACGAGTACCCACAATCTATGTTTTTGAGCAGAAATAACAAAAATAACGTATACCCCTGTAAACCCCAGTTTTACTATATAAAAGTGGGGTTTAAGGGGGTCAAAATTATATAGGTATGTTTTCGTGATGTAAGGCTAGTAGATACAAGAACTACCATGGAGTTTTGAATTTGTTTTGCTGCTTTAGTCTGTCTCAGGGTTTTCCCTCTGGGTTTAAAGTGAGGGTCCAAGGGACTCTCTTATGTGGAGTTTAGGAGTCACTTAATAAGATTTAGGGCTTATTGTTTTAAAATTAACCTTTTAAGCACTTATTGCAACTGCAGCAGACGACACTTTAGAGTTCTTTCTTTCAGAGAAAATAAGGCTTGACATTTCATGTGAATTGTCTGCCTAGCAGACAATTCACATGAAATATCAAGGCTTATTTTCTCTGAAAAATAAAACCAATTTTAGATTGTCGTCTGCTTCAATTTGCTTAGTGCTTTATGGTTTAACTATTGATAATACTGATAATTCTTGGCCTGTAGACCAAAATAGATCAAAATACAAAGCCACAGATAAATAAAATTAATTTTTGATTTGATTATGTATGCATCACTCAGGACCCTTGCCCCTAAATTTTGGGGGTCTCAGACAAGATATTTGGGTAAAAACTGTCAAAATATGAGTCAGGGAAAACCCTGCTGTCTGCATCATTATTTCAGTTACAAAATATAAAAGAAGACACCCGAGAAATGCCACAATCATGAAGCATGGCCTTCTCTAGGCACCAAAAGAAGGAGAGATGAGGAACAAATACCCGGCAGGCACATAACGTAAATATAACGTCGCCTCAACGTCGATGCAACGTCATGACGTTGCATCGACGTTGAGGCGACGTTATATTTACGTCATTTGTCCGCTGGGTAGTGACAAAACAAATGCTGTATATGAAACCACAGATGTATAAACAAAGAAGAACTGCAACCATGCCGTGTTTTTCTCTTAGAGAATTTGACCCTCACCTTCCCGAGTATTACTATATCAAAGGCAGGTTAGTGGGGTATTGCATTTCCATATCCCTTCTGCACCAGCGTATGGCATTTACATATCACAGTTAATCTGTTATGCCAGAGCCTGTTCAAATTATCAGGATATCAGCGTGGAGTGTGGGAAAGTGCTCACTACAAAGTTGTTGAATAACAAACTGGTAGCAACACTTCTTTGGGAGACATCGTCATCTGGTCAATCCCTACAATGTGGCAGTTTCCAGAATTGTTTCTGATGTTTTTGCCAATGGCAAGTCATAAGTAGACTTCCAAAATTCCGGACATACGCTACATTTCCTTCATTCAGGCCTATGGGCATGGTGGGCGAAGCTTGCTTACCAAGTAATGCTTACTATCCGTTGATGTCTGATTACACCCTTTATTCTGGGGTCCATGTCTGTTGGTCTGAACATTCGGATTCATCATTGTTTATGGATTTATATGTTTGGATTATGGCTTGGGTACCATGACCACAACCACTTTCTGATGACTGAGACCATAAAACTCTGCCCAGATGCCAATAAAATGATGTTCTGTTATGCAATTAGTTAGGTACTACTGATAAGACAGTTAACTGGAAATCCACACACAAATTTCTTAAATATAAAACACTATGAAGTAGCTCAAAACTGATTCCAAAATCTACATCTGCATAAAAATTTAATCAAATTACATGCTTTAAATGTTTTCCTATATTAAAAAATAAAGATTTTAAGACTATATATTACAGTGCAGGGAACCAGTGTTACTGGAGAAAAATAGTCCCCCAGGTAAATCTGGTAATACCACCTGTTGTGAACAGACTCATTAGTGTATGATAGTTGAGGGCAGTAGCCATAAAACATCTGGTTGAATTTTCGGTTGAGCATGAATATTTTTTGCAAATATTTTTTCTAAGAGAAAAACCTGTCATGTAGAGAAACCACCGTGGAACAGTCAGAAGAAAAAACGTGGGGGGGGGGGGGGGGGGGGTGCTTAAACCAGCTTTACTTGCAATTCTCATGCAGCTCAATATGGGGGGGGGGGGGGTGGACAGGGGGTGCTTAAACCAGCTTTACTTGCAATTCTCATGCAGCTCAATATTTGTTGAACCTCAATAGCTCAAACACCGATGGCTCGTTTACTATGCTAATTTGAACTCGTTTATGAGTCCCTAAACAATTCTTCCAATAGCTCAAGGTAAAAAATACTTAGGGAAATTTTCTTATTTTATCATAAAATTGTATGTTGTATGTACTCATTAGAATTGCGTCATTGGCTGGGATATTGCTTGGATGAAGCCACCTGGACCAATCTAAGCAATATCTCTGCCACCAAGTTCCATTGTTTGTAAAGGGATTTTGCTGTTCACAAACACTGTGTAGATTGTACATTATGAAGAGTGGAGTCTCATACTGTACTATGGAGCTCATTAAAATTTTGTAATATTATCATTTCCATATGAAAACGTGTCTTCTGGCATATGCAAACAGTGAAGGTCCAGATCAGCCTGCGCATCTGCGCAGTCTGATCAGGGCCTTCACCGTCTGCTAACAAAATCATTTGATACTATAGAATGTATCAATTGTGAGCAAATGCCTGGATGTGACTTTGCACATGCCGGTATGAATCTGAATCTTTGCATTTTATGCATGCTCAAAGACATAGTTTCACTTGGTGTGGCCTATTTATACTGCTTTCCCCCAAATAGTCAGACAAACAGAAAAGCCTGGGCCCAGTTGTTCAAAGCGTCGTTAGCTTAACGAGCTCGTTAAGGGTCATTTTGTTAACTGTTTTAGTGGATTCAATATACAATATTCTGATATTTTTTGCTGAAAAAATGTGAGTAGCTTTTGCACTGCAAAAGCTACTCACATATTTTCAGCAAAAAATTTCAGCATATTTGCGTATCACTCGATGTAAATTTTAACGAATCGTTAACTAACGACATCGTTAGCTTTGAACAACTGGGCCCTGATCAATGTCTATATTGTTTACCACTTATCCAGCAGTTATTAGATACATTGTAAGGTACTGGTAGTCAAATACATATGTCAAACTTTAGGACAAGTATGGTTGGGAGTTGAGATGTCTGCAGCCAGGCTCCATAGTGCAGTGGGTAGCAAGTCTGACTGCTAATACAGGGGTCGCATGTTTAAATCCTAGCTCGGCCACATAATTTTTCTGGAGATTGATAATAAAATAATATCTATGGTAATTCTCCCCCTTTCATAGACTGGATCCAATCTCTAATGACTAAATTTTTTTTCTAGTGACCAGGCTTAATAGTGATGATATTATATTGGTTTTATTTTAGTGGATTGTCAAACAGAATTATATGAAAAAAATATTCAGTCACTGGAGACTGGAGCCAGTCTACCCCTTCTACTGGTTCTAAATAGGCAGTTGTCAGTTACTGGCGAAAGTATGTGCACAAGTACTGGTTAACAGTTTAGAGGACTAAGCCTGCCCAGGAAAAGTGTGAGTAGGTTAATTGACCAGCTCGACATGACCTTAACAGTGTCGAAAGGGCCATAAAACTCCCCCCTGCCCAAAGTCTAAGTACAGTATGCCTCCAAGTTATTTCTTTTCAAGGTGTGTCCACTCACATTTGCACTCTGGGTAAAAATTTCAGCAGACCAAATATTTTTCTTATTTTCCCAGAAATGAGTTTTTGACAATTCATGCGAATTGTCTCCAGTTTGTATGAAATGTCAAATCCTTTTTTTTTTTTGGTTAAAAAAAATAAGAAAAAATATCAATTTTTCATCCGCTGAATTTGCCCATAGAGTGGTACAGGTTAAATCAGGCTTAGCAAAGAGCATTAGTCCTGGGCCCAGTTGTTCAAAGCTAACGATGTCGTTAGTTAATGATACATTAAAATTTACATCAAGTGATACACAAATATACTGAAATTTTTTTGCTGAAAAAATGTGAATAGCTTTTGCAGTGCAAAAGCTACTCACATTTTTTCAGCAAACAATATCAGAATTTTGTATATTGAATCTGCTAAAACAGTTAACGAAATGACCCTTAACGGGCTGGTTAAGCTAACGACACTTTGAACAACTGGGCCCTGATTGCTTCTGCCAGGCATTTGGCTCTTCATTATTACCAAATGCTTGAAGATCTCAATTTGCTTGATGCAAACTGCATCTTATTTCTTTACAGATTTAGAAGGACTGGAGGAGAGAAAGAGAAAAAAACCAAGGCTTGATCAGTCAAACTGTCCCATATTATCAAGACAACTTTCAGGTAATTAGGATGAAGCATGCTTCTCACGCACACACACACACACACACACACACACACACACACACACACACATGCACACACACATGCACACACATGCATGCACACACACACACACTCACACACACACACACACACACACACACAATGTATGTACACAAAAGCTAACCTGCACATTCTGAAGTCGTATGGTTTTGCCCTGCACATTTCAGCAGATGCAGCTTCTGTATGAACTTTTGTTTAACCCTTATAGCGCCTAAGCACCAAGCAAAATGTGTAGCAGATGACATTCTAAATTACACTTTTCAGACATACAAAAATATGCCTGTTCAAATATATTAAAAAATTTCACCACCAAAAACTGAAAGTTTTCAGATAAAAATTCTCGGATATTTTTCATGTTTCTGCTCAGAATATAGATTGTGGGTACTCATTAGAACTGCCTCACTGAGGTGGTTCTAACTAGTTACCACACTATATTTTTGAGCAGAAATAAGAGAAATCATGTATACCCATATAAACCCCAGTTTTACTATATTAAAGTGAGGTTTAAGGGTCATCATTATATACTGGGTATGTTTCCGTGATGGAAAATAAGTTGTGACATTTCATGTGAATTATCTGCTTGGGAAATGATTCACATGAAATGTCAAGACTTATTTTCTTTAAAAAAAATCAGAATGTCGTCTGCTGCAGTTGTGATGGCACTTTAAGGGTTAATAAGTTTTCTCATAACTCTAGATAAGACATGTTAATTTAACCCATTTATGCCGAGTGGACTATTCTACATTATCTATTTGGACGGGTTCATTTTCAATATAACTAGTGTCTGGTTTGTTTTTATTCTTACCATATTTTATAGCAATTTCTGTCTTAAATGCAAACAGTGTAGACCCTGATCAGATGCCATATTTTGCTGCGTCTGATTTGGGTCTACTCTGTTTGCCAATGTCCCTTTTATGGGATGCTAGGCTTAAATGGGTTGACCAAAACATACTGATATTTTTAATGCATCTCAACAAAAACATAATGGTTTGAGACTCTTTATCAGAATTGCCTTGAGACAATTCTAATGAATCCAAACAATATATGAGCCCTGCAGGGGTCCAGGCAAGCCTGTACATCTGTGCAGTCTCACCAGAACCTATGCTTTTCACTCATGTAAATGGTAGGCCAAGAGAAAACTTCAGCCCATCACTAATACATGCCTATATAATTTTGACCCCCTTAACCCTTGTCCTGCTGAATAAATTAAGAAGCCATGCCCACTTCTAATTTTCAGCCAATCAGGTTACTTGATCCAGATTGTTGTTATAAATTTGCATACTTGATGGCAAACAGTGCAGATCCAGATCAGTTGGCTTCTTCAGAAGCCAACTGATCTGGATCTACACTGTTTGCAAAAAAGGGTATATCCGGGTTCAGCAGGACAAGGGTTAAACCCCACTTTCATATAGTAAAACTAGGGTTTACAAGGGTATACATTATTTTTCTTATTTTTGCTCAAAGACAGATTTTAGGTTCTTGTTAGAACCGCCTTGCTAAGGCCATTCTAACGAGTACCCACAATCTATGTTTTGAACAGAAATAAGAAAAATATCAGTTTTTTTTTTTATCTGGAACTTTTCAGCTTTGGGGGTGAAATTTTCTATATATCTGAATAGGGGTGTTTTTGTAATGCTAAGAACTAGGCATTTGGCCTTGCTAAGGGTCAGGGCAAGCACATTGAAAGATTGTTTCCACAGAAAGTCTGAAGAGCCTTTTTATCATGATGCCGCTTATATGTTTCCATTACGAAAACATGCCTATTCAAATATATTGAAAATTTCACCACCAAAAAAATGAAAATTTTCAGATAAAAAATTCTGATATTTTTCATATTTCTACTCAAAACAAGGCAGTTTTAACGAGTACCCACAACCTATGTTTTTGAGCAGAAACAAGAAAAATATTGTATACCCCTCTAAACCCCAGTTTTACTATATAAATTATATAGGCGTGAGTTCGTGATGGTAGAGAAAATCTGGCTGGTCATATCTCACAATATCACACAAGGATACTTTGTACATAAGCAGATTTGATTGTGTTGGAGTTTAACGACACATTACCCCTTGTGGGTCATTTTGTGTCATCTCCCAAAGAAAGGGAGAAAAGAGATAGAAGAGAGAGTAGAGGAGATGAAAGAGAGAGACAGGAAAGAAAGAGGAACAGGGATGAAAGTGAAGAAACAGAAGAAATAAAAACATTCCCCCTCTACCCTTACCTGCTGCAAGGATAACAAGCCTTGCCCAACTGTAAGCAAATATCAGTTGGACGCCCCGGTGACGTAAGATACACGACACCTTTGCCACACCGACCAGCCCCACACTTAAAAATCTTCTCCAGAACCAAAAAAGCTTTGAGGCTGAATCTTGTTATATTGCATTGAGGACTCCAGTCTACCAAGTTTGTTCAAATGATGACCGTAGGTTGACCATTGACCTTTTTATGACAAGGTCAAATTTACATCCCTATGCATTTGTATGGGGAAAATATTAGAAAGTCAGTTTCTCAAGATGTATTAAAGACATATGGCTGAAACTTACAATGTGTGATCAAAGTAGCAAACCCCTTTAGTTACAGTCAGGCATTAGAGGGCATCTAATCGGTAGAAACTTCTATCTCACATGACCATGTTGGTCCTAGGAACAATTTACTTAAAAGTGAGAGAAGAATCCATCATAATCCTAGGATGATCTTTGACCTTTGTATGGCTAGGTCAGTTTGCATCCCCATACTTTTCTATCTGGAAAATGTTGAAAAATCATTTTCTGAAAATGTACTATAGACTAAAGGCTAACTTTGCAAAGTATAATAAAAGTAGTAAAACATTTTAGTTACAGTTCAAATTTTGTCCCCTGGTAGTTATACACCCTTTCCCCTTGGCTATATACATGTTTAAAATCATGTAATCTTTAAACGTCTTCTTCTCTGAAACCACCTGACCAATTTTCACCAGATTTCACATGGAGCCTTCTGTTGAAGGGATATTGACAGTTTGTTTAAATAGTTCAACACTGTTGAACAAGATGGCCACCATACCCATATATGGTAAAAAACAACAACACAAAAAAAAAAAAAAAAAAAAAAAAAAAAAACAACAAAAAAAAAAAAAAAAAAATAACAACCAAAAAAAAAAAAAACAAAACAAAAAAAAAACATTTAAAAATCTTCTTCTCCAGAAACAAGAAAACTTCAAGCCTGTATCTTGGTATATAACATTTGGGACTTAAGATCTTCCAAGTTTGTTCAGATGATGATCTAAGGATAATCTTTGACCTTTATATGACAAGGTCAAATCTGCATCCCCATTCATAATGTTGAAAAATCATTTTTTTTTTAAAATATAATGTATTAAAATCTTATGGCTAGAACTTAAATTCTATGATTAAAGTAGTAAAACTTGCTATTTACAAGCTAAAGTTTATCCCCTCGGGGTATCTGCCCTTGCCCTTAAGCTTTGTACATGTATAAAATTGTATAAATCTTTAAGTCTTCTGTGAAACCACTTGCCAATTTTCACCAGATCTCACATGGGGTCTCTGTAGTACTAAAAGTTTGTTCAAATAGTTTTGCACTACTGAACAAGATGGTGCCATGCCCATATATGGTTTAAAACACTTGAAAAGATTCTTCTCCAGAACCAAGAAAGCTTTGAGGCTGAATCTTGGTATGTAGCATTGGGGATGCAAGTTCTACCAAGTTTATTCAAATGATGATCCTAGGATGACCTTTGACTTTATATGGCACTGTCAAATTCCTGTCCCTAAATGCGTGGCAATAGTGGAAGAACGTTGCATGGCATCTGCAGACATGCAATGGCTGATTTACTCAGGTGAGAGAATTGTGGCCCATTGGTCTCTGGTTTCTTATTTCTCCACTTGAGGCGCTTCTGATAAGTACCCACAACATATGTTTTCATGGAGAAATAAGAAAAATGTTATGTGGATGTAGCATTTACCTGGAGCTATGTCAGAATGAAGAATGGTTTGTCATATTCGAAGGAATTAGCTTGTCATATTCCATGAGTCTGTTTACACCGTTTAAAACTTTGTTTTATATATATATATATATATATATATATATATATATATATATATATATATATATATATATATATATATATATATATATATATATATATATATATATATATATATATATATATATGTAAGAAAATGCCCTAATTGCATGGATATACAGAAGACATGGGTCATGGCCTCCACTGTATGCTAAAAAACCTTTTTCTCATGGTGTTGCCTTGTTTATATTTGGACAGGAGCTGCTGGGAGAACACTGGAAATGCTGGAAGCAAAAAGGAAAAGAGTTACTGAAGGTAACTGCTTTACAATATTGTTTGATCATTTTATTTCCCACAATGGTAAAGTTGAGATGATAAAATGTTAATTACTAGCAGCAAAATTAAATTTAGAATTTTACAGTGAACAGGATGATTCTAACTTGCAAGCTTAGGGTCCAGGTTAATGCTTTACCTAATGAGGTAACTTGTGATCAGGATGAGCGGGAATAATCCAGCATTGTCTCAGTTTAACTGCATGTTAACCTTTAAAGTAACATACAAAAGTTTAGCAGACAGCATTTTGCGTATTTTTTTTAAATATTTTTCAGAGAAAATAAGTCTTGAAATTTCAGAATTGTAACAGACTGCATTTTGATTGTATTTAATTATTTTTTTTTTAGAGAAAATGTCTTGGAATTTCAAAATTGTAGCACAGCATTTTGATTTTTTTTATTATTTTTCACATTTGAATTGTCTGCCAAGCAGATTCACATGAAATGTCAAGACATTTTCACTAAAAAAAAAAAAATGAAATTTAAAATTTCGTCTAACTGCAGTTGTGATTGGCACTTTATAAGTTAATACCGGACCTGGAAGCCTGCATCACATAGATTGTTAACATAGTTGGAATACCATAGTTATGAGAGTTTTTGCATCAAACAGAATTTTGTCCTGCAAGCTGGTGGCTCTGGTCAGTGCTTTTAACTAAAGTGTTATCCAGTGGTCAACAATTATTGATAATTCTTGCATGATCCCTTATGTAAACAAAATACAGTCAAACTTCAATGGCTCGAACATCTTTGGGACCCTAGAAATTTGTTCAAGATATGGGTAGTTCGAGCCACTGAGGGCTAATTATGACAACAGGTCAGGAGGCAATCAGTGATAACTTAAGAAAATATTTTCGATTATCTGTACAATAATGGAATGTTGAGTGTACTCATCAGAATTGCCTCAATGAGGCAATTCTGATGAGGACACACAACATACAATTTATTGACAAAATAAGAAAAAAATCCCTAAATATTCGTTTTCTTGAGTTATCATAAGAATTTTGTAGGGACTCAAAAACTGAGTTCGAATTAGCCATAGTAAACGAGCCATGGGTGTTCGAGCTATTCGAGCTGTTGAAGTTTGACTGTAGCAAATACCCATACTGGATTATGTTGCTTTCCAGGCTGTTCTGGATCGTTAATATATGTGGATACATAGGCCTAGATAAGAGTTGGTAACAGTTAATATTTTTCTTATTTCTCCATGAAAACATATGCTGTGGGTACTCATTAGAAGCGCCTCCACAAGGCGCTTCTAATGAGTACCACAGCATATTTTTTCATGGTGAAATAAGAAAAATATCAATACTTTTGGATTGAAAAAAGCGCCTTAACTAGAGCTATGTGGATATATGGTAAGAAGATATTTTTTGTATGGCATGGCTCAGTTTTGGTAGTCCTCGCAAAACTTGGCACTGGAGGACAACAGGGTACATGGATATAACATTGGTTTGTCGTTATTGTGAATATTTTGGTAACTGCAGTAACATGCCATTAGGTATGCTCTGTTGCTTTGTACAGATTTTCTTTTTATCATCCAGCTATAACATAAATTGAATACATTTTTTTGCATGAAATCTATATCATCTAAGCATGTTTTGGCTTCAATGCAAAATCTGAAATTTTCCTATTTATAAGGGGTGTTTTCTATATCCTGAATCCTTGCTCTGGACATGGCACATATTACAGTCGAAAGGTGGGCCCCCGTAGCCTAGTGGATAGGAGAGTTGAATCCATTAGGTTTCTCACCACTGTGGTTCGAGCCTCGCTCGAGTCACCTGTAGGAAAGCCAAGTTCTGCTTACAGATGGTCAGGTGTTTTTTTTCTCTGAGTTCTCCGGTTTTCGCCTACCTTTGATGATTGATCGGCTCGCTATAAGTGAAATATTCTTGAAAGGGCCGTAAAACCCAAATAAAAAAGAAAAAAAAAAAAAAGAAAAAAGATACAATTGAAAGATTTTACTAGGTTTCTTATTTCTTAACCCTTAAGATGCCAGACACAACAATTGTCATCTGCTTTGTCTTCTGCCAGTTGTTTTAAAAGTCATTGTTGCAAGCAGTTTGGACCCAGATCAGACTGCTCCTCTAGGAGCAGTGATCAGGGTCCATACTGTTTGCCTGTATATAAAAATTTGTTTGAAAAGTTTGCAAGAAGATGCAGCAGACGACATAAGCAGATTGAATTTTCAGATGTAGTTTTTTCTTGGCATCTTAAGGGTTAAAAAGTATAAAAACAACAACAAAAACAACACTTGTGAAACATACTATAGATAATGCTAGATAACAGTCTGGCAGGTACTTACATTGCTGATAACCACAAGGCATGTTTTTATGGAGAAATAAAAAAAAATTGGTACTTTTTGGTAGTAAAAAGCACCTTTTCTAAAGCTGTAGTCACATACATTATTTACCCTAAGTATTTAGGATAAATATGGTATATGATGCACAACACATGAAAAGGGCCCTTATGCAATTTGTGGACAACATAGCTGCAGATCAGCCTGCACATCTGTGCAGACTACTCGGGGCATTTTCTGTTCATCAACATATACTATAGTATCCACTGATTCTGTAAGTGGACAATGAAGGACCAGAGCAACCTGTGCATGCATTGGCTGATCAGGGCCTGCATTGACTGCAAATTTCATAAGGGCCCTTTTTGTGTATTGCACATCATATATATTTATTTCTGTATCTTCAGGTGGGAGGTCAGCAAGCACAAGCTCCCAGGCATCATTTTACTTTGAGACACTTACAAATCCGCAGAAACAAACTGAAGTGGCAACTAATGAGAAGATATACAGTCTCAGAAATAACAGTAGGAATGAAGGAATAGTATCACATGGCCTAGGTAGAATGTCTGTTGAACTTAAGGAAGAAGGTGCCTCAGGTAGATCCTGTATGCTACAATTGGTACCAGAGCAATCCAGTGCTGATCGAACAGAACTGCAACAAAGTCAGCTTATAGTAAGTTTACCAAACCAGCCACTAAACTGGCCCCAGGGATTATACAGCTCAGTCCAGTCTTTGGGCACCTCAACAAGTGCTGTTGTTACATCAGCATCAGCCCATTCCACAACTGCTACTGTTTATACCAGTACAGAGTCGACAGTTTCCTACCCTCCCAATTTAATATCCATGACTGAACAAAGTCAGCAGAACAATACACAGGTTCATGTCCAACCACACCAACAAGCACAGTGGAGAGATGATAGAGAGATGCAAAGCTGGAATCAGCAACAGCAAGGTTTACAGCAACAACAGCAGCAGCAACAGCAGCAACAGCAGCAGGGTTTACATCAACAGCAGCAGCAGCAACAACAGCAGGGTTTACATCAACAACAACAGCATGAGCAGGAGATTTTACAACAGCAGCAGCAGAAGCAGGTGGATCAGGTACATGAGTTGAAACAGCTTCATCAACAGCAGCAACAGCTCATGGATAACCACCAGCAGGGTCAAGCTGCATCAATAAATGAAAAATTGTTGCAACAACAATTAGTTAGCTCTGTTCTTGAAGCACAAGCCAAAAAACTGGATCCTAATTTTAAATTATCACCGAATCAGATGTTTGTAATGCTTGGTGAGAAGATAGCAATTGTTGATAAGTCATTGGTGGATCAGGTGTTTACAACCAACTCAGAACAAAATATGGCATCTCAGACTGTTTCCGGTATGTATAAGCAGTCTGTCAGTACAGCTGGAGTCACGTCACAGCCAGCTGGTCAATCTTACTGTGGTCAGGCTCAAACTGGACTTCCTCAGTTGGTACAGCAGCAATCCTATCAGTTATATCAGAATATAGGAACCAGCACACCAGCTGCTGTTGGGAACCAGCATCTAAATCCTTCAGCTGTTCCTTTTCAGCAGAATTCTGGTTACCCGCTTCAGCAACAGCCAGCTAGTGCAGGTTTCCAGCAAGGCTATTCAACAACAGTTATTCCACAGGGTCCTAATCAGTCAGGACATTCAGTTTTCCCAAGAAATAACCTTCCCTTCAGTTCAGCAAATCTTGATGATGATGAGGATGTTGAAATTGATTCAGTTGGTTCAAAGAGAAAGAAACCTATACAGTTGTATGGAAAATCATCTAAAAAAACTGCTAATTGTTCCAGTTTGAATAAAAACAATTCCCTTAGAACTGGGCAGAAAGCTATTGACCTTGTGTGTAAAACTAGTGAAACAAACATTCACAATATTGATCTAAATGATGATGACTTAGAAATAGACTCTTATGAACACATGTCAGTAGAATCTAGCACAAATAAAACCAGAAATATTATTCCCAGTACAGTGCTTTGTGAGGAACATGGGGTGTTCGAGAGAGTAAAATGGTCTGATGGAAAATCAAGTCATGATCTTAAAGAAAATAGTCCAATTCATCAGGATTCTGGAATTTTTGTTGATGACAACAGTTAAAAACCTTTGTAAGATATTGTTGCTTTAGTTCAATAGTTTAAGGAAATTGGATACACTCTAAGGAGAAGCATCTCTTGCAAATTGTTTTTTCCTTCTGAAAAGGGATCTACTCGAAAATGAAAGAATTTGCTCCCTTTGGGGCTTGGTGTGCAGGAAAGCAAACATGAAGTCACAAAAGTTGTCTGTTTTGTAAAAATGGCAGAAAGTCTACCAAGCGTATGCAGACACCGTGGATGTGTTTATTATCATTGTAGAGAAATAGTTCTCAAAACTTTTACCAGCTTTACGATAACCTTAACCCTTCTCTTGCTGAGCACGACATGCCCTATCTTAGCAAACAGTGTAGATCCAGATCAGTTGGCTTCTGAAGAAGCCAACTGATCTGGATCTGCACTGTTTGTCATTAAATACAATGTATGTGAATTTCTATCAAAAATCAAATAATTTGATTGGCTGGAAATTAGAAGTGGGCGTGGCATCTTAATTTATATAGCATGACAAGGGTTAACTGTTGGCAATTTTAGCATTAAGGGTAGCAATAAAGGTTTTATGGTACATGTCCTTAAATTTCTTACACCAAGGTTACTGATAAAATGACATAATGCAAACAGTGCAGATCCAGAGCAGTCTAATTAGGGGCTACACTGTTGTCCATTTCACTAAGTATTTTAAGAAACAGCTGCATTAAAAGCACAATTTAAGCCAAAAAAGTATGGAATAAAGTGTTTGAAATTGTAGGGTATTACCATAACACAGCAAAACAGTAACTTTAGAATATAGGTGAGGAATTTAACCCTTGTCCTGCTGAACCGGGATATACCCCATCTTTGCAAACAGTGTAGATCCAGATCAGTTGGCTTCTGAAGAAGCCAACTGATCTGGATCTGCAGTGTTTGCCATCAAGAATATGAATTTATAGCAACAATTCGGATCAAGCAATCTGATTGGCTGAAGATTACAAGTAGGCGTGGCATCTTAATTTATTCAGCATGACAAGAGTTAACAATCAATCGTAGAAAGACTGCAAAAGTCAAATTTTTTTCTTAAAAAAGACTGGATACACATAATAGATTTTTTCTGCCATTTTGTGTACATTACAAAAACATGCCTATTCAAATATATTGAAAATTTCATCACCAAAAACTAAAAGTATTCAAAAAAAAAAAAAAAATCTGATATTTTTCATGTTTCTGCTCAAAACATAGATTGTGGGTACTCATTATAACTGCCTCGCTGAGGCAGTTCTAACAAGTACCCACAATCTATGTTTTTGAGCAGAAATAAGAAAAATAATCTATACCCCTGTAAACCCCAGTTTTACTGTATAAATGTGGGGTTTAAGGGGGTCAAAATTATATAGGTATGTTTTTGTGATGAAGGGAAACTGCTTTTGTGTGTGCCTGTTTGCTTTCCTTTCCTCTCCTGAATGGGGTCTATTCTAAAAGGAAAGAATTTGCTCCGAAGTAAATTAAAAAAGGTTTGACAGATTGCTTCACCAGCAAGAGTTTCCTTTTCCTTTAAGACCAAATGAGCTGCATCAAGCGAAAAAGTGTCTTAGAGCATGCTCAAAACAGTAGATTCAGATCATCCTGCACTTGCCCAAAGCATCCAAGCCTTTCTCTCCATTCATACATTCTGTAGTATCCAAAGATTTTGTTAGCAGACAGTGAAACTCTTGGGCCCAGTTGTTCAAAGCGTCATTAGCTTAACAAGCTCGTTAAGGGTCATTTCGTTAACTGTTTTAGTGGATTCAATATACAATATTCTGATATTTTTTGCTGAAAAAATGTGAGTAGCTTTTGCACTGCAAAAGCTACTCACATTTTTTCAGCAAAAAAAATTTCAGCATATTTGTGTATCACTCCATGTAAATTTTAACGAATCGTTAACTAACGATGTTGTTAGCTTTAAACAACTGGGCCCTGATTAGACTGTTTGGATGCACAGGTTAATCTGGGATTTTGCTGTCTGCATTTGTCTGAAGACGTATTTTCACCATTACGAAAACATGCCTATTCAAATATACTGAAAATTTTACCACCAAAAACTGAAAAATTTCAGATAAAAAATTCTGATATTTTTCATATTTCTGCTCAAAACATAGATTGTTGGGGTACACATTAGAACTGCATCACAATCTATGTTTTGGAGTAGAAATAAGAAAACTAATGTATACCCCTGTAAAGCCCAGTTTTACTGTATAAAAGTGGGTTTTATTATATAGCCATGTTTTCATGATGTAAACTTTGCTGTTCTAAAAGATTGTTTTGAAACTTAAAACACTTGTTTTATGAAAGCTTTGTGGAAACATAATGGCATAACACTATTTTGCTTTTTATATGCATTATGGCCCCTTTAGAACTTAGAAAATTGGTTAATGCATTTTTTCTCAGACAGTTTTTATCAGTGCTAGGAAGCCTGGTACATAGTGTAACTGGCTATAAGACTACAACACCATCACTACGCTTGTCTTTGACCATTATGTTTAGTTCGCAGTTAACTGACTTGAAATTTTTCTTTGATAACATGTTCTGTCACATCTGGTCACCACAGCTCAAAAAGTCAATAACTCCATTAAAATATATAAGGAGTTATTGACTTTTTGTGCTAAGGTGACAATATATATGTTTTAAGCTTTTAACATTCTGCATGCTAAGTCATCAATTGAAAAATAGTTATATTTTCTTCTTTTTTCACAAACTGTAACATATTTCATTCAAATTGTCTCCATCAGTTGATAGTTGAATAAAATGTCAAGTCGTATTTCTATGAATAAAAAAAAAAAAAAAAAAATGAATTTTTTTAGATGTTGTATAGTTCTATATATATTGTGTATATACATGTAGCCTGCAAGTTAAAGTTTCAGCTTTAAACTTTGTAGAAGCATGCAGGTGGCTGAGTGTTTAGCTTTTATGGCTTTAGATCACAAGATCGCAAGTTCGAACCCCAAGGAGACAGAATTTAGCTCATGACTGTACGGCACCTTATTCCACAGATCTTTCACTATCACTACCTTCATCTCATTACAAATTTAAATAATGTTGAAAGGGATGTAAACACCAAACCACCATCATTTTAACTTTGGAACCTCTCTAATGTGCTTGCATAATTATGCACTGCTTTTAGTCAGTGGTTTAATAAATAGGAAGTTTCCTAAATTATTTCTGAGATTTAAACACACCCCCCTAGGAAGAAATGTGTCATTTATTCAGAATTCAGGAAAAAACCCACTGCTTGTATTTTACTACTTTATATGGTAAAAAGGGAGAATCAGTGGTCAGAATTTATGAGCAAGTTCTTGTGATGTGTTTATTATTGTCTGCATTAGTTGGCATCCTGCTAGGTGAGAGCATTTGTATGTTGCGGATAAAGGTCTAGTTTAAAACCCTTGTCATGCTGAATAAGTTAAGATGCCACACCCATTTCTATTTGTCAGCCAATCAAATCACTTAATCCAGAGTGTCCATATAAATTCACATGCTCAATGACAAACAGTGTAGATCCAGATCAGTTGGCTTCTGAAGAAGCCAAATGATCTGGATCTACACTGTTTGCAAAGGCAGGCCATATCCAGGTTCAGCAGGACAACGTCTACTTTAAATTGAAGAAAGTTAATATCAGTATTGTAATATGTTACCAAAGAGCACAACCAGAAGAATTGAGCAATCTAATTAGCAGTTGAAAAGGAAATATGCTAAACATAGTCATATACCAAGACAATAGCTCGGCACAGTCATTCAAAACTTAACAAAGTGGTTATCTAGTGTGACGTTAAAATTTTTATCTTGAAATAGGGTAAATACATTGATATGTTTTTGCTGAATATCAATGTATTTGAAAATACTTCAGCAACAAGAGTTAAAAGGTTTGTCGTTAATGAGCTCATTAAGCTAATGATGCTTTTAACAACTGCATGCAGGGCCCAGGTTTGCATATTGTTCATATCATACATGTACAGTAAATCTTCAATGACTCAAACACTGGTGCCTCATTTACCCTGACTGATTCAAACTCAGTTTTGAATTCTTAGGAAATTCTTTCAATACCTCAAGAAAAGAAATAATTAGGCACATTTTTAGAGATTTTTTTCTTATTTGGTGATAAAATGTATGTTGTGTGTACTCATCATAGAGATGATTCTAATTAGTACACTCAGCATACAGTTATTTTATAGGATAGCAAAAAGACATCCCTAGAATATCCCCATTTGCCTTCTGACTTGGCACTATAATTAACCTTCAGTGGCTGGATCTACCCATGTCTAGAACATATTTCCGTGGGTCCAAAGATGTTCAGGCCATTGAAAATTGACTGTATATGTTTTACAAGATTCTGATCATATTTATGATAACCAATGGAGACTGATAAGGCTGCATGGACGTGACCTAAGCAGGGTCTTCACTGCTTGTATTATGAGGCCTCAGAACGGAGCATCTGATCAGGGTCTACACTGTTTGCCATTATTGCATAAAAAGCAGTGCCGCACGTTATTAACAGCCGTGCATCAACTGGCAAAAAACTGTATTAAACAAGGCAATTCACACGCTGTTAATGCATGGCTACGTAACTTTCAGTATGCTCGTACGGGGGCCACAGATTTGCTGCCATTACGAGATGTGTATTGCCCGGCCCTAGAACGAGCATAGTCTGTGGAAATTGCATTTGCGAGACATCGATGAAAAGGCGAAACGATTGAACATGGTTTTTCAATTCATTAACATTTGCCAGGTCCCTAAGGAGGTGTTGAAAACCGCGGCCTCCGGCCTCGGTTTTCCACACCTCCCTCGGGACCTGGCGAATGTTAATGCATGAGTAACCATGTTTGATCGCTAGTATTAAATAAAAACTGAAAACATTGGCTACATTTTGCATTATTTCTTGCACTATTTTGTTTCCCGTTTTTACCGATGTCTCCCTATATTCACGCAGCAATTTTTGACACATCAGCAGGTAGTTAAATGGACTTGCTCAACAATTAGGGAAAGTATGATATAGGATTAAGGATAGGGTATCTAATAATTTGTGTAATAGGCTGATGAGGATATAGGAGCCAGCACTTGAAAAAACCTACAATAAAACCTGTGTAACCAGCAAAGACTCAGGTCAGCCTGTACATCCACTCAGTGAGGCAAGGGTTCTTGTTTATCCCTCTTTGGATAACCCGGAGGCTGTAGAAGGCACATGCAGTCAGCAAAGACTCTGATCAGACTGCACAGATGTGCAGGCTGATCTGAACCTTTGATAATCGCACAAGTCTTAATGTAGGTTTTGTCTTCCGCTGGCTCATAATTATGTGAGGTAATTGCTTTCAAGAAAGATTGGCGGTATTAGTTCTAGTAATTGAATTTCAATATTAACCATAAATATAGGGACACATTAAGTCCTTGCCATACTTATTGTAAAATTTGAACAAGTCCGTTTGACTACCTGAACTTGTGTCTAAAAATAACTAGATGAGTGGCAAACAGCAGGTCTGGGTCTACACTCTATGCTCTGGTCTTTTTTTCCTAATAGGGTTATTATGGTTTGGAGGTTTTGCTGCAAGTCGAGCTCAGAATCACTGAGACCATCTGATATATTAGAAAACTGAGGTCTGGTTAAGATGAAGGCAGGTAGCATATGCGCCCCTGCAAATTGCATTGCTGCTTTTGAAGAGTCTTAATGAAACTGACTCATATTTTTGCTGTTGTGTGTGTTGAGTGTTTCCAAGGTCAACCTTTTTTACATATACAGTCAACTCTTGTTATCTCGAATTCCAAGGGACCTTCTGAAACACTTCCAGATATTTGTACCTCGACATATCAGTGTTGCGGAAGTGAGGAAAAAAATAAATCTCACAACCATATTTAACAAATGAATATGTAATTTGACTCCTGAATTAGAGATATATTAGATAATATTGTGGAAAAGAGAAATTGCTCTCTCCTCTTTTCCACAATATTTTCTTACCTGTTCTAAGATTTCCATGTTAAAACAGGGACCAGAATTTTACTTTGATATACCCGGTAAGTGGTAATTCTAGATAAGCAAGGTCGAGATAATGAGGGTCGACTGTATTCTAGTATATTTGACTTCAATGTAGCTGATGTTAAATGTTGTGGCTATAAAAATCCTCCCCACATATTTCATCATAGTACAGTTTTTATTTTTCTTGGGATCTCTGAAAAAAAACAACAAAAAAAAAACAAAACTGTGACTCCAATTTTCCTTTTTTATGTGTTCAGTAGTTCCAAATGCAACTTCCATAAATTTCATTTGCCATTTTTGTTATGTACTTTCTAAAGATTTACTAGTTTTGTATGTAATCAGTTTAAAAGCAGACAATGAAATCTTAAGACAAATTATTATGCCACAAAAGCCTAGAATGCATCCTCTTTATTACAACAGCCTCCCATACAAAGGCAAAACAAAATGGCTGTTACATGGAACTAGTTGATGTATGGATAATAGCATATTTACCTAAAGTACTGGGACTCACTAGCTTGAGTATTTGGACTGACTGGCTTGAGCAAATAGTGTGGACCCAGATAAGATGCTGCAGAATGCATAATCTGATCAGAATCTACAGTTTGCTATCCAGTCAGACACATCAGTTGGATACCTGGCTGAAAGTGCTTCTCTAAGTAAAGTTGTTCAAATTTCAGACAAGTACAATAAGGAGTTAATTTATGATATTTTCTTATTTTCCCCAGAAAACAGGATTTGACGTTTCATGTAAATTGTCTTCATAGGGAAAATACTGTATTCTTAACCTTTATCACTCTCTTGGCAAATTCAGCAGATTACAAATTGATATTTTTCTTATTTTTCCCAGAAAACAGGATTTGACATTTCATGCAAATTGTCTCAGTGGGAGACTATTTGCATGAAATGTCAAAACCTGTTTCCTGGGGATAATAAGAAAAAAATATGTCAGAATATTGTCTGCTTAAGTTTTACCCAGAGTACCAAACCTTACACAAGGACTTGAGGAATCAAAAAAGTTGCTTGTACTGTACAGATAGCTTTTATTGAGAGCTCCACTCATAGCAGTTCCATGGTGGTCCTGGCTCAGATAATGGATGGGTCCCAGATAAAGGTTGCATCAAGATAAATGTATTGCTTGTATCTTCATGAAAACGTTATGGAGACGAATTACATGCAATCATTGGGACAGCTCTAATGATTACCATAGCTGTAGATGAGAACTCCAGATAAGAGAGGTAGCTTTTTATTTCTCATCATATAATTTTTACCCCCCTTAACCCCATTTTTATATAGTAAAACTGTGGTTAACAGGGGTATACATTATTTTTCTTATTTCTGCTCAAAAACATAAATTGTTCGTACTCAACAGAACTGCCTCATTGAGGTGAATCTAATGAGTACCCACAATCTATGTTTTGAGCAGAAATATGAAAAAAAAAAATTTTTATCTAAAAAATTTTGTTTTTTGGTGGTAAAATTTTCAGTATATTTGAATAGGCATATTTTTGTAATGTCCACAAAAACAGATTGTTGGTACTCATTTAAAGTACCTCAGCAAAACACTTCTAATGAGTATGTACAACATATATTTTCATCAAGAAATAAGAAGAAATATCAGCAACTTTCTGGTTGAAAAAAAGTAAGAAAAACACTTTATATGGAGCTATGAATTTTACCTACAGCAGTTTTGTGGAAAAAAAAAAAATATCAATATGTTTTGGATGAAAACATGGCTTTTGTGTGGAACATTGTCCATGTTATCAAATGGGCCACACCATGGGAAAATGCAATCTACAAACTTTATGCATGGAGAGCAAAGGCCCAGATGATACTTTGGGCCTTCAAAGGATGATCTAAATGTTGCATTATGCACATGTTGGAAGGCTCCCCTTCACTTGACAGCCCTAATATCATTGTAGTATTAGTATGTTCATAATCAGTTTAACTGACATTGTTAAAGAAATTTGTTAATATGTATAGCAGTTTGCTATAGTTTGAAATATATTTATTGTATGCTTGTTTTTCTGCCGGTATAATGCAATATATATATGTCTTGAAAATAAGATAATGTCTTTTTATTTGAGGAATGCTGTGGGATCCATTGAAGGGAGAGCATGTAGTCTCCGCTTTATGTGTCCATCTGTCCATCCATCCTGGAGCATATCTATAAAAGTATTGAAGATAATTTAATGATACTCTGATAGAGGACCATAAGGGGAATTGCAGAATGCAAGAACTATAATGCTGTCACCAGTATTTATGGAGTTACTACCCTTCTTAATTTTTACTGTAAACAGCTTGTCCGGAGCATATCTCTGAAAGTATAGAAAGGAATTGAATGAAACTTGATACATGGATAGATTTGATAGATGGTCATCAGAGGAATTGCATAGTGCAAAAATCCTACAAGTAATTACAGAGTTATTCCCCTTTTTAATTTTTTGTAATAGTAGGCTTGTCTGGAGCATATCTATAAAAGTGTTGAAAATAAATAAATGAAACTTGATACACTGAGAGAAAACCATGAAGGGAATTGCAGAATGCAAGAACCATAACCCAGTCACCAGTATTAATGGAGTCACTTCCCTTCATAACTTTTGCAATAAAAAGCTTGCCCAGAGCATATCTCTGAAAGTATATAAGGGAGTTAATGAAACTTGATACAGATGACCGTCACAGGAAGTGCAGAGTGCAGACAAAGGTGTCTGAGCATCTTTCTGTCCAGACATCTGTCTGTCTGGAGTTATCTCATTACTTATACTTAGGGTGTATACTCTGGATGCACGCCTTATTTTTTTTTCGGATTTTTTTATGTCCATTTGAAAAACGGGCCTTTTTTATGTTACGGGGTATGGCGTCCGTCCGTAAACTTTTTCGTTTCCGGCTAACTCCTCCTACAGTTTACATCCCATCAAGCTGAAACTTGGTATAAAGTTAGACCATGACGTAGCGCAGCGCATATTATTTCAGGGTTACAGTCCACCAAATGTTTGCAGAGTTATGCCCCTTAGAAAATTTCTGTAAACTTTTCATTTCCGGTTAACTCCTACATTTTACATCCCATCAAGCTGAAACTTCATGTATAATTAGACCATGATGTTGAGCAGCGCATATTATTTCGAGGTTACAGTCCACCAAATATTAGCAGAGTTATGCCTCCTTGAAAATTTCAGTTGACTTTTCGTTTCTGGCTAACTCCTACAGTTTACATCCAATCAAGCTGAAACTTGATTTGTAGTTAGACCATGATGTGGAGCAGCGCATATTGTTTCAAGGTTACAGTCCACCAAATATTAGCAGAGTTATACCCCTTTGAAAATTTCTATTAATTTTTTGTTTCTGGCTAAATCCTTCGACAGTTTACATCCAATCAAGCTGAAACTTCATGTATAGTTAGACCATCATGTGGAGCTGTGCATATTGTTTTGAGGTTACAGTCCACCAAATATTAGCAGATTATGCCCCTTTGAAAATTTCAGTAAACTTTTTGTTTCAGGATTAATCCTCCTACAGTTTACATCCTATCAAGCTGAAACTTGATTTGTAGTTAGACGATGATGTGGGGCAGTGCATCAAGGTTACAGTCCACCAAATATTAGCAGAGTTAAACACCTTTGAAAATTTCTATTATTTTTTTGTTTCTGGCTAAATCCTCCTCCTGTTTACATCCGATCAAGCTGAAACTTCATAAATAGTTACACGATGATGTGGAGCAGCACATATTATTTCGAGGCTACAAATATTTGCAGATTTATGCCCCTTTGAAAGTTTTTGTAAACTTTTCGCAGCATATTGTTTAGAGGTAACAGTGTGCAAATTTTGTTTTGTAATAGATATATTTTTTGCAAATAACTAAAATTTTGGTCATATGGGCAAGATATTTTTTTTTTGTGTGTGTTTTTTTTTTAACATCTTCTTTTATTAGATTTGCAAGGAAATGTTGTCATTATTAAATCTTTATAAATACATAATTCTTTTTGGATTTTTTTTAATACTCTTCTGATTTGGCTCCATTGAAGAACAAAAATAAAATCAGTATTAAACAAGTTAAAGGTTTACAAAAAAATTTCTTGCATTTTTTTTTTTTTGGTTGTTTATTTTTGTTTTGTTATTGTTTGGTCCGATATTGAAGTATAGCAAAAACAAATCAGCCAAAAAGTGATTTGTCAAAAACATGGCTGCAGGGCTATAAAATTTATACAAAAATCTTAGAGCAATGAACTTGGCTGAAACCAGCAATAAGTATGGGAATCTGTTTACTCAGGTCAGCGATATAGGACCATTATGGTCCTCTTGTTTGATTATTGTATATACTCTCAAGACACTCTTGTTGATGGCGTGCTCATGACAGACCATTCTTAGAGACATGGACAGCCATTTCAATATTATTGCTTCATGTGACAGAAATGAATTTAGTTTGTTCATGAAAATTATCTGTTGCCTGTTTTTCTTATTTGTTGAAAGTGTGTGTTGCTGCCTAACTTATTTGACAATAAAGATGAGCAGGGCTGATGTGCTTTTGGTCTTATACTGACAGCAAAGACTCAGGCCAGCCTGCGCTGCCAAGCATACATAATTATTGTAGATTATATCAAAGTGTGTAGCTTTGCTGGCTGATTGAGTTTTCCATATTCTAGGAAGATATCTTTTCTCATGGAATAGCCCTGGTATAGTACAGAAAACTTACCAATCCATGTGTGACATTCTGTAATAAGCTGAGTTTGGTACCATCATAGAAAACTTGCAATGGACAAAATCAAAACCAGTCTATGTGTCTTTCGACCATTGTTAATAAACAAGTAGGCAGTGATCCATACATTTTGTAATAATTTGGACTTTGTACCATTACAGAAAACTTGCAATGGACAAAATCAAAACCCGTCCAAGTGTCTTAGACCATTGTTAAAAAAGAAGTAGGGCAGTGATCCATACATTTTGTAATAATTTGGACTTGGTATCATTATAGAAAACTTGCAGTGGACAAAATCAAAACCTGTCCAAGTGTCTTAGAAAACTATTAATAAACAAGTATGGCAGCTGTAATAATTAGGGCTGTATCTTTATAGAAAAATTGCAATGGACAAAATCAAAACCTATTCAAGTGTCTTAGACCATTGTAAATAAACAATTAGGGCAGTGTTCCATAGATTTTATAATAATTTGGAATTGGTACTAATATAGAAAACTTGCAATGGACAAAATCAAAACCTGTCCAAGTGTCTTAGAGCATTATTAATAAACAAGTATAGTGCAATGATCTATTGCTTTTATAATAAGTTGTAATTGGTACCAATATAGTCCAAGTGTCTTCAGACCTTTGTATTAAAATAAACAAGTAGGGCAATGGTCCATAAATTCTGTGATATGCTGGACTTGGTACCATTAAAGAAAACTTGCAATAGACAAAATCCAAACCTGTCCATTGTAAAATAAACAAGTTGGGCCGTGATCCATGGCTCCAGATAAAAGAGGTATCTGGAAAAATATCTTGACTTCTCCATGAACACATGAGGGTAGCCGTTAAAAGTGCCTCATTGAGGCACTTCTAATGGGTACCAAGATATGTTTACATGGAGAAATGAGAAAAACAACTTCCTGTTACAAAATAAGTGCCTAATCTGGAGCTATGGTAATTTCATTTATCATACATTTACTAGAAAATATGTTCATTTTGCATATGTGATGCTAGCATGGCTTTCAAGCACATATCACTCTTGTGAAGCGCAAAAGGTGTGATACTGCGTCGTGTAGGTGATACGGCCTTTTTGTACGGGCAAAAAAAACAAAAACAAAAAAAAAAAAAAAACAATATCACCAGGTCACGTGGGTGATACTGCTTTTTTGCCTGGGCAAAAAACCCATTTCACTACATCCGGAGCACTCGATGGTCTTGACTTTGACTCCACATACGACATCAAATAGGCAAACTCGTTAGAAAGAAAAATGTATGATAAATAATTCTGATATGGCAATTTTCACATCATACCTCATATCAACCCGAGACACCCATATCAGCCCTTGGGCCAAAGGTGTCTCGGGGTTGATATGGGTGTCTCGGGGTTGATATGGGGTATGATATGAAAATTGCCATATAATAATCTCTATGTATTATATGGGAAATATCAAGCTTAGCTGAAATGTGTCTTCAGATGTATGACAGTGATGACCTCAGTCTGCATGAAAATAGTCAGATCTGGCCCTTTTCTGTTTATTAACAAAATCATTTGATATTCTGTCTATTAACAAAATCATTTGATATTACAGAATGAATTAACAGATTGTAAAAGACCTGATTACTCTGGAGGTTGCACAGAAAGATTTGTCACATTTTCGCTTGAAGTATCCAATGTTTTTGTACATACCATATTTATCAAAACAATTTTGAGACACCTTAACTATATTCCGTATTTGTCCTTAAATTTCATTTACATCATTTTGCTAGCTGTTATGTCTGAATGTTTGGCAAACAAAATAGATGTTGACTAGATGCCATGTTATGCAGCATCTGATCGGATTCTACACTCGTTGATTAGGCTGGTCTGTTCCAATATTCAGATCAGCTACAGTACTTTCATGTGATTTACATTGTAACATTGACTTGTACATTTCTCACTACAGAATAATATATATTTCTTATCCTAAGTCTGTGTGTTTTTAACCCTAGTCCTGTGAACCTGGATATGTCCCCTCTTTGCAAACAGTGTAGATCCAGATCAGTTGGATTCTTAAGCCAATTAATATGGATCTGCAGTATTTATCATTCAGTTTGTGCATTTGTATGAACAATTTGTGGCCCAAGGTTCAGCAAAACATGCCCTTGGCAAAAGGTTTTGGACTTGGAACTTTTATGTTAAAGTTTGTGAACAGCTCATATTTTACAGACCATATGATGGATTTAGTTTATATTTGGTATGATGATCGATGTAGATCCAAATTTTTATTCAACAATATCGCTCCTATCTCTGCCCTTAAGGCACCTGTTTAGGCGAGCTCTCCTCTCTGATAACAGCTCTTGTTGAAGATTGTCTGTTTGATTTGGGCTTAACGTCGCTTTCAACAATCTTTCAGTCATATCGCGACGGTGTCTGGATGTGACAGGGAGCTCAATACTCACTTTTGTAGCTCTGCCTCACTGAAATATCATGCCCCACAGACTTTGACATGATATTCCACCCAGCCACATTCTACTGACACTGAGCTGACCAGTTCCGATTCCTAGCTCTACTTTCTTAATGCTGAGCGCCAAGCGAAAGAGCAGCTAGTACCATTTTTAAAGTCTTTGATATGACCCGGCCGGGGATCGAACCCGCAACCTCCCGGTCACAAAGCGGACGCTCTACCAATGAGCCACTGTGCCGGTCTCTTGTTGAAGAGTAGCCCCTATTTTGGAAAAGATAAATTATTTCCTTTGAAAGCAGACATTCTGGTAAAGGAGCAAACTGTTTTGTTTTTGTTCTTTCGACATCATTTCGAAAGACGTTTTTCACTTGGCGTACTGTTCGAAATGAAGTCTTTTCTGTTTCTGCACTTTGTCTTCAAATATTTACGGTTAAATCAACAGGACGAAATCAACTTTACGGCCAAAAATGGCAATTTCAATGGTAAACTGGATTTTTGGATTTTTTTTATTATACGTCCGTTAAAAAAAACAAAAACGGGACGTATAATGTTGCGGGGTATGGCGTCCGTCAATTCGTCCGTAAACTTCATTTATAATTAGACCACATCCCAGCGCATATTGTTTCGAGATTACAGTACACCAAATATTAGCAGAGTTATACCCCTTTGAAAATTTCTGTAAATTTTTCGTTTCCGGCTAACTCCTACAGTTTACATCCGATCAAGCTGAAACGTCTTAAATAGTTACACGATGATGTGGAGCAGCGCATATTATTTCAAGGTTACACTACAACCAAATATTGGCAGAGCTATGCCCCATTTCGGAATTTCGTAAACTTTTGTAGCATATTGTTCAGAGATAATAGCCTGCCCAGTAAACGTGTGGTTAGGTAAACTGACCGCGCTCGACATGACCCCATTGGGTTGACTGGGCCGTAAAACCTCAACACAAACAAACAAATTCAGAGATAATAGTGTGCAAATTTTATTTTATAATAGGTATGTTATTTTTTTGCAAATAACTAAAGTTATGGCCATATGGGCGAGTTATATATTTATTTGTTTTTCATCTTTTATTAGGTTTGCACGAAATTTTGCCATTATTAAATCTTTATAAATAAGTTTATTAAATGACATAGAATTTAGAAGCTTGACTAATATCAAAACTTATAAACATAATCCTTTTTGGATTGTTTTTTTAATACTCTTCTGAGTTGCCCCCTTAAAGTACAAAAATAAAATCAGTATAAAAATACTAAGCTTTACAATAAATTTCCTTGCAGCATTTGTTTGGTTGTTTAGTTTTGTTTTGTTATTGTTTGGTCAGATATATATGTACAGGAAAACAAATCAACCAAAGGCTCAGAGGAGCGTATAGTATTGCTATGCGTTTGTCGTCCGTCATCCGTTCGACACCACTTCTCCCTAGTTGCAGCAAACATCTCCCCTTTTTCCCAGGAGGGAGTAGTCACTTCTCCCTAAATTTTTGGGCCAGCTTGGATCCCGAGGTTACAGTTCACCAAATATCAGCAGAGTTATGTCCCTTTGCATTTTTTATTATTTTTATTTTTTTCTATTTTTATTTTTTGTTTCCAGTTAACTCAACTTTCAGTTTACATCCAGGGCACTGAGTCATACATGAGTCAGTTTATACATCTTATTACTTGCTAAGGGCTCAAATGGCCCGTTTGCGGAGCCCTTGTTAGAAATTATTTTTTTTTTTTTGCCTTTCTTCAATGATTTTAAATTTTAGATGTTCCATAACAATATTGTGAAAATAAAGTTCAGAACTTTTGAACAAGTGAAACTTGTTAAAACCTGCATCCAGACTACCTGTCCTATCGATTTTTGCATAATTTGCAGCCATTTTTATTATGGGAAAAAATCTAGAATTTTTCGATTCTTTTAAACCGTTGAATAGAATTAAATGTTTTTGGCATAGGTAGCTACGACAAAAGTTTTCGCATTGAGTCATGACAAAAATTTGCAAATAATTTGCTAATTTACTTATCCCGAGTAAAGCGCCAGGCAAAAAAAAAACACACAAAAAAAAAAAACAAAAAAAAAAAAAAAAACGCCAGGCAAAAAAAAAAAAAAAAAAAAAAAACAACAACAAAAAAACCACGACTTCCCGAAAGATGTTGAAAGGAGAATCCTTGATGTCTTTTAACCCTTGTCAGGTTGAATAAATTAAGATGCCACGCCCACTTTCACGGGTTTCAGATTACTTGATCCGGGGTTTTGATAGAAATTCACATATTTAATGACAAACTGTGCAGATCCAGATCAGTTGTCTTCTTCAAAAGCCAACTGATCTAGATCTACACTGTTTGCTAAGACAGGGCATGTCGTGTTCAGCAAGAGAAGGGTTAATTGAAAATGATTTTGTTTGTTACACATGTGTAATGTGCATAAATAGCGCTATGTCTATGGCATTTCTTTATATATTTTTTTTATAAAATTTATCTCGGTCTTTTCTAACGTACATTGTGATAAAGAATGGTATTCGAATTCTATTGAATTTACGCAGTCTGGCTCTAAAGGTTATAAAACATTTTTCATGCTCAACTCAGCTGAGCATGAATAATTTTGTCCTGCAAATAAATCTCAAATTACTAACAATTGCAATTTTTTTCTTGAAAAAAAAAAAAAAAAAAAAAAAAAAAAAAAACATAGCTGAACATGACAATTTCTCTGCTAGTAAATATGAAAATGCCAACAATTGTTGGCATTTTCATATTTATTATCAGAAAAAATTTCGTGCTCAGCTGAGTTGAGCATGAAAGAAAGTTTTTTTTTAACCTCGGGCCCTGATCTGTATAGTATTTGCTGGATGCTTGTTGGATAGCTAAGGAATCAAGGCTTCTTCAGGCAGATAGTGAAGACTGATTCGATTCTGCGGATGCATAGCTGATTTTTCATCACAGATACAGATCAGCCAGCGCATCGAGTCTGACCGGAGTCTTTGTCGGATGCTCTTTTTTTAGCCAAGGGTTCAAGTTTTTGTTGGCCCAGAGTAAAAGTCTGATCAGATAGCAGATATGTATAGACTGATCTGCTTCTTTGCTGGTTGCCTGTCTGAAGGTTTATTTGCTTACCGGAGGTCACGTGTGTTATATCTCTCGAATATTTACGATATTAGTAATCGCACGGAAAAGTTCTCGTGATGTGATTTCTGACAGGTTCAGTATTTCGTTAGCAGAATGTACGAATAAGTGGGTTATAAAAACTCTAGCTGCACCTCAGTACCACACTGAATGAGTACTCCAGCTCTCGGTACTGTTTTTCATTCACATGGACAAACTTTCATAAAACATGGACAAGGCTAAGTAGCAGTTTTTTTTTCATTATTCTACACACAAGGAATTTTATTGAAAATTTTGAATCCAACATTCATTTGGCAGACAAAAGGCCAGTCATTTTGTTGACGCTACATAAGGTCATGCGAACTTTAATAAATCTTCGGGGCACTGTGAAGGACAAAGATCCTCACAGGCGAATCAAGATTTTGTTGTGCGTCCATATAGTCATAGCCCAGTCAGCATTCTACGTAAATCTATATCGGGCCGTCATCGGCCCGTCAGGGTAGCTGACGGGCCGATGACGGCCCGATGTAGATTTACGTAGAATGCTAGCTGGGAGAACAGTATTATTATCATGCGTACTATTTATCACGCCACCCCTCTCCCACGATAGTTTTACCCATTGACCGTTCTTAGGCGGTGGGATTGATGTTATTCATTCTTTCTGTGGCCTTGTGGCTGCTCGCTGCTGTTTTTTTTTTTTTTTGTTGTTGTTGTTTTGTCGAGTTTGTTGTCTTACTGTCTGGCATTGTGATCACCTCATTGGGGAAGAGGACGCTTGTTGCTTTGTAACCAGAAGTCTTTCAATCTCACGGTTTCACGAATTTCACCCTACACCTAGGTGAAGGGTGTGATTCGTGAAACCGTGAGAAAATTGGTAGGTGTAGGGTGAGATTTGTGAAACTGTGAGATTGAGAGACTTCCGGTTTAAAGTTGATATTTTGTCATTGTACTAGCGAAGCGGGGTACATTAGCAATAGTATAGGTTTTATTGCGTGTTCTTTTGTCCGTGGTTCCGTTACACTTGGTGTCCAGGCTGTAACTCATTATTCCTCTGGAATATTTTCATGAAACTTCACACACCTACTAGCCGATGAGACGATGTGTCGCAATCAAGAAAGACATTCTTGCCCTCTTCATTCTGGAGTTATCTGCTCTTTCCAAAATTTCGTGCGGTGAGGGAATTTGGCCACTGTGTCGCAATCTCTTGTATTTTCAGTACATTTCATCCTGAGCATTTGCACGATCCCATCAAGAGCTTAGTTATTCAGTACCTAAATGGTCTGCGAATGGACAGCGAATGATCGGACTGCGCATAGCAACAGATAAGGCGCTTTTTTTTCATCCGAAAAATGCTGATATCTTTCTTACTTCTCCACGAAAACATATGTTGTGGGTACTCATTAGAAGCGCCTCGCCGAGGCGCTTCTAATGTGTACCCACAACATATATTTTCGTGGAGAAATAAGAAAAATATGTGGATACCCCCTCATATCTGTAGCTATGACTGCTTGCATGCGGAGGCTGATCTGGGCCCTTGTTTTCTACATTTACCGTGTGCGTGAAGACAATTTTTCACAAAAAGCAACTCAACGCGTTTCTTATTAAGTCAGACAAACATGCATACGTCTGTAAACTGTATACCATATAGACATGTACTTATATTTAACACTTATAAACTAGACTACATTTAAAACTAATTTTACCATTAACTTTTTTTCTTTTTTTCCCTTCAAATCATGGGTGAACGAAAACGACGAATAAATACAATCTAAGTAATGGAAGTTTTATTAATCAATCAACTAACCAAGTTAATGATGTCACAACAAATCTGCGTCTTTAACCTCAAAATAAGCACACTAAAGCATGAAGTGAATGATATTCTCAACAACTGGTCATACTGTTGGATGATGTTTTCACATTAAATGATTTTATAGTGATAAATATTTATTATGGAATGCTAGAAAAGGACCTTTATGCCACATGTGGGCAGCCCGCAAGGACAGGAATAGATTGTATCCGCAGTTCTTCATTGTGTTGCTACTGCAGAATACACCGATGAACAGAGAAGGTTCTGATATATCACACACACACACACACACACACACACACACACACACACACACACACACACACACACACACACACACACACACAAACTTAAAAAACAACAAAAAAACAACAACAAAAACAACAAAACCAAAAACCAAAAGAAAAAAAAAGCAAAAACAAAAAAACAAAAAAACGTACCTTCGGACATGTGCGCCAAGCGCATTCGCGCAGTCTGGTCGGAATCTTCACTAAGTGCATTTCAGTAGCCAAGGATGCAAAATTTCTTCATACGAACAACGAAGACTGATCAGATTGCATGGATGTGCAGGCTGATTTGTGTCCTCGTTCCAGGGCACATGTCAGTATGTGCATTTTCTCATGTTGCGGCCCTAATCATGCAGGTACGTAGGCTGGTCTGGACCACTGATGTTAACTTATCATCACGAAAACACGCCTATTTAATTTTGATCCCCTTAAACCCCACTTTTATATAGTAAAACTGGGGTTTACAGGGGTATAAATTATTTTTCTTATTTCTGCTCAAACACATAGATTGTGGGTACTCATTAGAACCGCCTCGCCGAGGCGGCGAGGCGGTTCTAACGATTACCCACAATCTTTGTTTTTGATGCCTCGGCGAGGCGGTTCTAACGAGTACCCACAATCTATGTTTTTGAGCAGAAATATGAAAAATATCAGAATTTTTATCTGAAAACTTTCAATTTTTGGTGGTGAAATTTTCAATGTATTTGAATAGGTGTGTTTTCGTAACGTGGTATAAGGGTCTTGTTCTAGCACTATACATAATTTCTCCATTGTCAAGTTTGATACGTCTGTATTTACTTCCTGATATACTTCTTAAAACACCTTAAAAAGTCTTTTTTTTTAATATAACGTTATGTACATTTTACGACGGTTGTGTAACTTTTATGAACAAAATTCTCGGTTGTTGTAAAGTCTTTTTTTTTTCTTTAATTTCCGCAAGAAAAAGTTCTAAGGCTTTTAAAAGTTAATAAGTTTGAACATTAACACAGAGCTAAATAGCTAAGGTAGGGTTTTATTGCTCTATCAAATTTGTTTTTGCCCCTTCTGAAAAGGGGTCTACTCTATGAAGAAAGAATTTAGGGAGCAAATTCTTTCCTTTTAGTGTTGATCCCTTTCAGAAGGCGTTTGGCACGCAGTGAAGCAAACAGGAAGTCATAAAAGTTGTCTGCGGAAATATGGCAGAAAATCTACCAAATCTTTCCCGTCACCTACCATGATGCACTTCAGTCTCCTGGAATGGTTGTCTGGATTGGCGCCACTTCACACTTAAAATTGTAACTCCCACACTGGTACTGGCCCCTGGCATTCGCCATTTTTAAGCAGATAAAGCAAAACTTTTGCTTACACGGGCATTGCATCTGTTTACAGGCATCTTTATGTTGTATAAGCAGGCCGCACTTCGGACAGGCACGGATATCTGGACAGTTAGGCACACAAACAACAACCTTTTTGCTACACGTAAGCAGAATTCTTAACCTAGGGTCTCGGCCGGTGCACATGACATTTCCACAATTTTTCGTCTCAGACTCTGCTAGCCAAGGTTTTAGACAATACCAGCAAAACTCGTAAATCTTTTGCTTTTGTTTGGTACAGATTGGACATACAACTCTCTGGTCTTTTTTGTTTTTTCTTTCACAGAAAGACCTACATCCTGGACATTCTTGGATTCCGACAGCTTTCCATAAGAAGTTCTCTGCGATCTTGTTTTCAAATTCTTTTATCTCGTCTTTCGTTAGAACTGCCAGTTTCTTGACAATGAAGAACTCCCAGAGTTGATCACAAAACGGATCAGTGCTATTTGCCTTGTATGGACATCGGAACTCGAATTTCCCAGCTGTCAACAGACTTCGACAGTAGGCTGTCAAAGACTCGGGACCTGCAAGTAAACCGGGTTAGATTACACTGTGCCATTACTTTCGGGCAGTACGCAGTGATTATGGGCAGGAACTACCCCTTTAACCATTATATGTCTTACTTCCTTCCCCTATCAGATTGTCCTCGCATTTTCCCAGTCTTCGTCTATTTCTCCCTCACCTGTTTTCCGCCCCTCTCTACTTTCACCTTTCTTTCAGTGCTCTTTCCAGTATATTAGCCTACGGTGAAACTCTTTCATTGGTATATTATGTTAAAACTTATTTTCATAAACGTTTATATCACCCAAAGGATACTAAATCTGCTCAGAACGATACCAGTGGTCAGGTTTGCAAATCATCTTGCGCAATTGTCTGCTCGTTCTTCCTGTGTTTTCTTGAAAGAATTAGAAATATAATCTAAATACTTAATATCTAGAACTATGTCAAATAATTTTGTATCATCCATGAAGAAGTTTATATTTCTGAATCAGCCTATACTCCTAAAAACTGACTCGTTTCCAAAGGACATTTTGATGTATATATACATACCAATAGCATGTTTACAAGGCATCAATGCCCTTTGACCGCCCTCTTCATCATCCATCGTAAACATATCTGGTTGATCAGTGAGTTCAACGTCTGGACCATAAACTTTTGGTTGTTCTGTTTCTTCAGATCCACCAAGTAAACGCAGGACAAGAAAAAGATTCCCTTCATCTTGGATGCCATAATCTGACAGATACTGGGGTTCTCCGTGCTCGTCTAGTGGACGCAGTTCTTTACCTGTGTTAAATGAAATAACACATTAATGTGATATCAGAAATCCTAACCTGTATTTCGTCATAGTCATGACCTTTGTACGTTTATTCTATGTTTTGCTGCACTTTTCCATTGAGATAGAAAGGAAGGCAATGATCAGAAATAGATACAATTACCTAACACCTTCCGTCCAAGACATCAAATGGAAAGAAGGACTCGACAGCAAGAAATAACTGAACTACTGAAGCAAATAAAAACCGAACGGTGGGCCCGACCACAGTCAGAGCATCAGACACGAAATGAGAGTTTAGAATTACGTACGCATTTTTTTTGATACTGCGTCTGGGCAGGGTGATGTCCACATTCCTTTAGTTGATAGTAGGTTATTTATGATGCTGGTCATTCAAAAGCGTTAACTTGCTGCAGTTACTCTGTTTCGTGCAAATAGAACTACCGTATTTGACCTAATTACCGCACATAATCCTATAAGCGCTCAGTCAAGCAATTCCGTAGTCTTCAGATTACAGCCCGTGTACTTTTTTTGTCTACTTCTATTTTTTGGAGGCATATGTTGAGGGTACCCATCTGAACTGCATCGACTTTTGGATGCAATTCAAAGAGTACCTACAACATAAGCTTTTATAAAGGAAATCAGAAGAAAAAAGAAACACACAAAAACGTCGCCACCAAAGGGAAAGAAGGACGCATTTAAAGCAACGGCACCACAGTCAAAACACTATAAGCAGAAAGCCAAAAGAACAGTTTCTCTCCCAACAAATGGCCAAACGGCTATCCAAAATAACAAAAAAAAAAAAAAAAAAAAAAAAAAAAAAAACAACAACAAAAAAACAAAAAAAAACAACAACAACAACAACAAAAAAAACAACAACAACAAATCACCAGGACATATATGCAAAGACATACAATGACAGAAAAATAGTAAACCACAGCAGAAGCACCGCCTTGGAACGGTCAGTCAAAGTATTAATCGGGCCTAAATCGATTTTACGTGACCACAACCCTCGCCCTTACTTCTGCCGTGGTATACACAAGACATTTGTTCAGTCCGCATGAAGGGTTCCTAACTCACCAGTGCAACATCTCCGAGAACATAAAAGTTAAACGAATACAGAGATGAAACAACGATGGGGACTCGACAGTAAGAAATAACTGAAATGCTGCAGCAAATAAAAACCAACAGTTGGACTCCGGTGGGCCCGACCAGAGCCAGAGCATCAGACACCAAATGGGAGTTTAGATTACATACGAATTTTGTTATTTGATACTGCGTCTGGGCAGGGTGATGTCCACATTCCTTTACTTGATAGTAGGTTATTTATGATGCTGGTCATGCAAAAGCGTTAACTTGCTGAAGTTACTCTGTTTCGTGCGAATAGAACTACCGTATTTGACCTAATTACCGCGTATACTCCTATAAGCGCACAGTCAAGCAATTCCGTAGTCTTCAGATTAGAGCCAGTGTACTTTTTTTTGTCTACTTCGTTTTTAAAGGCATATGTTGTGGGTACCCATCTGAATTGCATCGACTTGTTGATGCAATTCAAATGAGTACCTACAGCATATGCTTTCGTCGGTGCCTCTGGATAACTTGTCTTTGCGGCCTAGCTTCACTGCATGTTTTGTTTTCAGGAGAGTTGCAAATATTATTGCTATTGAAATTTCATCAAAACTGTAGAACGGAAAAGTCGCGATTAAGGAATTGTGAGATTTATTTATGTCATTTAAAGGTACATATACGGCAGTCGCAAATTAGCCTTTATAAATAACTCTTATAATTCCTTAATTTTGTCCCTACAGTTCTACACTCTAATTTAAGTTTCAATAGCAATAATAAGACAGCCTCTTAATGAGATGTCAGTTATCTAGCTTATGGACTTCTCTTACAGTAGTGATATGCATGACAGTTGCGGAGGTGATACTTATACTTTAAGAATTGTCCATTACACAGAATGTGCTTTGGAGTTCACAAATAAAATAAAAATCTACAAGCACTGACGTAGAGCTCACTACGAAGATTTGCAATAAAGACAGACCATCTAACAAAAAAACTTTCCTGCATTATCATAGGGGCTCCTCTTAAAGAGAAGAATTTGCTCTTTTTTTCCGTGAGGGGTAGCCCTCATTTTGGAAGTGATACTACAGAGAAGGTTTTCTAGATTTTCCCTGGATTGGCGTAGATAATCTAGCTTTGCTACTGACAAACATCACAAGAGTGAAAACGGATAACAGTTGACTCTCGTTATCTCGAATTCCAAGGGACTGTCTGAAATACTTCGAGATATCCGTACCTCGACATGTCAGGTTTGCAGAATTGAGGAAAAATAATAAATCGAACAACCCCATTTCACAAATGTATACGTAACTTTATTCCTTGAGTTAACGGTACTCGTATATTGAAACTATTGTGAAAAAGAGGAGAAATTGTTCCTCCTCTTTTCCACAATATTTTGTTACCTGTTGTTAGATTTTCATGTTTAAACAGGGACCAGATTCTCACTTCGAGATAAGCGGTAATTCGAGATAAGCGAGGCCGATATAACGAGAGTCGACTGTATTATTTTAGTGTGTTTGTGTGTGTGGTGTGTGTATGTTTTGATAAAATACAAAACAGTCTAACTAGAATGATTTAGGTACCTTGTATCGTTTGTATCATTCTTTGTAGTAAAGTGACACCAAACATCCACAAGTGCCTTTTATCATTACGAAAACACGCCTATTCAAATATATAGAAAATTTCATCTCCAAAAACTGAAAATTTTCAGATAAACAAGAGGGCCATGATGGCCCTGTAACGCTCACCTAAGCAACAAAGCACTTTGAGAGCCTGATCTAGAACTGATCAAGGCAAACATTCTGATCAAAGTTCAAAATGATTATAACAAAGTTTTCTGCTGATTCGGCCCGGTGACCTAGTTCTTGATACCAAGTGACCCAGTTTCGAATTTGACCTAGAACTCATCAAGACAAACATTTTGTGCAAGATTCATGATGATTGCTTGAAAAAAGTGACCGCTAGAGTGATAACAAGATTTTACGCTGATTTGGCCAGGTGACCTAGTTTTTGACCCCATGTGTTCCAGTTTCTAACCTGACCTAGAAATCATCAAGACAAACATTTTGAGCCAGATTCATGATGATTGCTTCAAAAATGTGACCGCTAGAGTGTTAACAAGGTTTTCTGCTGATTTGGCCCGGTGACCTAGTTTTTGACCCCAAGTGACCCAGTTTCAAACATATACTAGAACTCATCAAGACAAACATTTTGAGCAAGATTCATGATAATTGCTTAAAAAATGTGACTGCTAGAGTGTTAACAAGGTTTTCTGCTGGTTTGGCCTGGTGACCTAGTTTTTGATACCACGTGACTCGGTTTCGAACCTGACCTAGAAATCATCAAGACAAACATTTTGAGCAAGATTCATGATTATTGCTTCAAAAATGTGACCGCTAGAGTGTTAACAAGGTTTTCTGCTGATTTGGCCCGGTGACCTAGTTTTTGACTCCAAGTGACCCAGTTACGAACTCGACCTATAAATCATCAAGACAAAACATTTTGAGCAAGATTCATGATGATTGCTTCAAAAATGTGACCGCTAGGGTGTTAACAAGGTTTTCTGCTGATCTGGCCAGGTGACCTAGTTTTTGACCCCAAGTGACCCAGTTTCGAACTTGACCTAGAAATCATCAAGACAAACATATTGAGCAAGATTCATGATGATTGCTTAAAAAATGTGACCGCTAGAGTGTTAACAAGGTTTTCAGCTGATCTGGCCAGGTGACCTAGTTTTTGACCCCAGGTGACCCAGTTTAGAAATTGACCTAGAATTCATCAAGACAAACATAATGAGCAAGATTTGTGATGATTGCATCAAAAATGTGACCGCTAGAGTGTTAACAAGGTTTTCTGCTGATCTGGCCTGGTGACCTAGTTTTTGACCCCAAGTAACCCAGTTTCGAACTTGACCTAGAAATCATCAAGACAAACATATTGAGCAAGATTCATGATGATTGCTTCAAAAATGTGACTACTAGAGTGTTAACAAGGTTTTCTGCTGATCTGGCCAGGTGACCTAGTTTTTGACCCCAGGTGACCCAGTTTCGAACTTGACCTAGAAATCATCAAGACAAATATATTGAGCAAGATTCAGGATGATTGCTTTAAAAATGTGACCGCTAGAGTGTTAACAAGGTTTTCTGCTGATCTGGCCCGGTGACCTAGTTTTTGACCCCAGGTAACCCAGTTTCGAACTTGACCTAGATTTAATAGAGGCAAACATTTTGAGCAAGTTTCATCAAGATTGGGTCAAAACTATGACCTCTAGAGTGTTAACAAGTTTTTCCTTTGATTTGACCTGGTGACCTACTTTTTGACCCCAAGTAACCCAGTATCGACCTTGGCCTAGATTTCATAGAGGCAAACATTCTGACCAAGTTTCATCAAGATTGGGTCAAAACTGTGACCTCTAGAGTGTTAACAAACTAATTGTTGACGACGGACGACGGACGACGGACGACGACGGACGACGGACATAGGGTGATGACAATAGCTCACCCTGAGCTTTTGCTCAGGTGAGCTAAAAACTCCGGTATTTTTCATATTTCTGCTCAAAACATAGATTGTGGTACTCGTTAGAACCGCCTCGCCGAGGCGGTTCTAACGAGTACCCACAACATATGTTTTGAGCAGAAATAAGAAAAATAATGTATAGCCCTGTAAACCCCAGTTTTACTATATAAAAGTGGGGTTTAAGGGGGTCAAAATTATATAGGTATGTTTTCGTGATGTTGAGTGATGCTACAAGCGAACTGTACTTTTAGCTTCTGTACCTTACTTTTATTTATAGCGCATAGCTCCAGAAGGCACTTTTTAAAACATAAAAGTGGATTTTTTTCTTATTTTTCCACAAAACCATAACATATCTTTTCTTGGAAAGAGAAGAAAAAAAAATATATGTGGATACCCATCTTATCTGGAGCTATGTTAGCGTTATCCAGTTTGTTTTATTTGTTTTGTATTTCACTGGTTAATGTAGATGTAAAGGATTGCTCCGATCATATATCAAGTAAGATTGTTATTTGAGCATGCACTGATTACGCGTAAACGTACCTCATTCTGTAAGCTTGGTCTGAGTTTTTTTACTAATATTAGGATTATATATTAAAACTAACACATATACAAACACGGCTTTGTTTTCTAAAATAATAGAACGATAAAGCTTCATATAACACATATAAACCACGACTTCGTTTGCTAAAATAATAGAACGACACAGTTACTGATCACACATATGAAACGCAGTTTTGTTTTCTAAACTAATAGAACGACACAGCTTCTGATAACACATATGAAACGCGGTTTTGTTTTCTAAACTAATAGAACGACACAGCTTCTGATAACATATGAAACGCGGTTTTGTTTTCTTAACTAATAGAACGATACAGCTTCTGATAACACACATGAAACGCGGTTTTGTTTTCTAAACTAATAGAACGACACAGCTTCTGATAACACATATTTAATACTGCTTTGTTTTCTAAAATTATATAACTACACAGGTTCTGATAGGCTTAGCTTCTGATAATACGTATAAAACGCGACTTTGTTTTCTTAAATAATAGAACAGCGCAGCTTCTGATAATGTTAATTTTTTTGCTGAAACATACATAGTGGGAATAAGATGTATGAATTCGACACACTCGTATGCTGGCTTATTGTAAATCATTTTATAGATATACTAATGGATAAGGGGTTTTACTATATATACGCTACTTACTGCAATAGAGAATTCGCTGGTCATCTTTAGGTATTCCGGACAATTCAGATGTCTTGTCCAATAGATTTTCAATGGAAGAATCCTAATTTAATGAAAAAATAAACGTATCTTTAAACTACGAACAAAAAAAAGTCATACTCGGATAACAACGCAAACTGCGCATAGCAGGGTGAGCAGCACGCACGTCTACATTCCAGGGCCCGGTTGTTCAAAGTGTCGTTCGCTTAACGAGCTCGTTAAGGGTCATTTCGTTAACTGTTTTAGCGGATTCAATACTCAGTATTCTGATATTTTTTGCTGAAAAAAATGTGAGTAGCTTAAGCTACTCACAGTTTTTCAGCAAAAAATTCAGCATATTTGCGTATCACTCGATGTAAATTTTAACGAATCGTTAACTAACGGTGTCGTTAGCTTTGAACAACTGGGCCCAGATATCGTTGTAAATCCTGGGTGGATTGTTGAGAAGAGCTGATCGATCTTGATGTTCTGCGTTAGACTGTCGTGAAATATCTTGTTAGTTGTTATGATGTGATATCGTGTAGCAAAAAGTATTATGTATTCCCAACTCATATTCAAACATTTTTATTAAATTCTTATATCCATTTGGTAACTGCAAAAAAAAAAAAAAAAAAATAAAATCTAAACAACAACAACAACAACAACAACACACACACACACACACACACACACACACACACACACACACACACACACACACACACACACACACACACACACACACACACACACACACACACACACACACACACACACACACACAACCGCTATATAAGCCCCACGTATAAGAATACCTCATAATATATTCAGTATGTCTAGGTATTTTTACGCAATAAACCTCGTAAAATGTTCCGGTTCAGCTTTTCCAGGTAAAATATGTACAAAAAGGCCATTCTATGTCAGCATGTCTCAAATTCTGACAAGTCATGGCAAGACAGTGATTGCGGAAATTTCTGTGACTGTTAAACTTACATCATTAATTTCAAGCCTGCGAGTGTCACCTTGAAGGCCTTTCAGGAACAGCTGGAGCTTTTTGCCTGGCATGTTAGTACATACAGCCCTAAAAAAATAATGCATATGAGGGCAATTTAACCCCTTCGTCCTCGAGTTTCTGAAGTGGACTCTTCCATCTTAGAATCTGGTCAGAACCATTATTCCAAATAGGAGTCTCAGTCAAAACTCAAAATAGAATGACAAACAGAGTAGTTCCTAATGAGATAGCTCATTATTAGAAGTCCCATCAGGATCTACACCGATTGCAAACAAGTGTTTTAGTCTGCAGGGCTGAAACGGTTATCACATATGAGGATAATTTAATATATAGTCGGTAAACAGATTCTTAAAGACATGATCCGTGAGAACAAGGAACACATACATATTAAAATAATAATAGTTGAATACTTGAAGTGTCGAAAATTTCAGGGCAGAAGACCATTTGGCCTCGTCAGTGACCCTCATGTAAATTTAAAAAAAACTCAGTGAACACAAAGAACATGAAATTATATACATATATATATATATGTGTGTTAGGAGATAGGAGAAAGAGCATATCATCTAACAAAAAATCTTTTTGGTAGCACTGGATCCAAAAAGGATGCTGAAATGATAGGTGTTAAACTACATATTGAGAGTTAATCATTAACAGTGCAAATTATTTGTTTACCTGAGGCCTTTCGGCTTTCGCCTTCAGAGCTTCACTATTCTAAATGATTACTCATTGTCCCAGAGATATAAGAGCCTACATAATTACTCAAATAAACACACTTGCTTCGGATAGAGCGACCAGTACACCTACTCCTTGTGAAGATATAGAATAATTTCAGGCTATGGAATTTACTCTTGATATGCTAATTTAACTAAGAGTGCATTAGACAAAACAAGGATGACTGACATATTCTCCTGGTCAAAACAGTTAGAAGTTTTGATTGAATCTGAATACTGACTTGAAGGAAAGTCTGATATAATGCCAAACATAGAATGGTTGTACAATTTTAGTTTGTATATTTCTCTTATGAGGTTAGTTAATTGTAAACGCTACATCAGAGAGAATAAGAAGAGGAAACTTTCCAAGTTTCTGTAAGTTGTCTTTATTTTATTACAGCATGCAAGTGTTCCTTTAAATACTTTGACTTTTGGTATTTACTTAAGGAAACCTGTATGCCACAACCTTAGCAATGTTTTGCACATAACCAGTACAGTACCGTATTTGGAAAATGTGTACCAAGCACATTAAAGGCGAAATCGCAGATACCATATGGTAAAAAATAACAACAAAAAAAAAAAAAAAAAAAAAAAACAACAAAAAAACAAAACAAAACAAAAAAACAAAAACAAAAAATCACCATCAACAACAACAAAAACAAGCAAACAAACAAACAAACAAAAAACAAAAAAAAAACAACAACAAAAAAACAACAACAACAAACAAACAAAAAACTGCAAGCTATTATTTGCTCGTGGTTAAGTTCCAAAACAAAATAATACCTTTCAACTTATCTCTTGCCAATAGCTCTATACAAGAATTTGCAGTGAATATTGATTATCTTATCTACTGGAATATTGATGTTAAAACATCATGGTCTAAACTTCCTATGTGCAGTAACTTAGTACAATACCATCCGCCCATTCCAGTCTTCAGCTTTCTTATGGTAGACTTAGTATGCATGCTTTCAGGACCACACTGTGAAGTGCTTATTAGTTTAATATTTATTTCTATAAAGACTGAAAATTATAGACTTTAGAAATTATCAGCTTAAAACTGAAAAACAAACAAACCAAAAAAAATTCTATCTGGCTGCACAGATGCGCGGGTTCATCTTGGTCTTCGCTTGCCGCATACTTGTGTACTGTGGGAATTGCTTTATTGTACAATGCCGCTAATTTTTGTGTGATTTAGCTGGCGTGGCGCACTGCATCACGTTACGTTTTCGTGTGCGGCGTCATCTATGTCTATTTAAGAAATAAATTATTCCAAACCGTGCTCAAATGCCTAAGATAAAGCACAGTTGAGTTTGGGTTGTACCCATTTGAGCACGAGCGAGCGTAGCGAGCGAGTGCTCAAATGGATACAACCCAAACTCAACTGTGCTTTATCTGGGGCATTTGAGCACGGTTCGGAATAATTTATTTCTTTTTTAACATCCCTCATTGAGCGAGTTTTGCATAAATGATTTCTTTTTATTGGTTTTCATTATTATTTTTATTACCTGACTTCCCCTTTGGTAGTTGACAATACCTCTTAAGCATTACGTCACGCGGTTACGTAGTTACAAGGTTCGATGACGAATATTCAAAATGGCGGATAACTTATGCTAATCAGCTGACGGTGCAAAGTATAAACGATGTATTAATATAAAAAATTAAAGCCTGTGTTCATGAAAGAATTGCAAAACGTATGAAATTTGAGTGCCGCGATGGACTTTAATAAGGACAGATATAAAACAGCAAATAAGAATGTTAACCGACTTACTTTCGTTTTCGAACGTCAACAAATACACGATGGAAACAAGAAGTAAAACGAATGTGTTTGAATGGTGTAACCTGTAGAGAAACTCATCAGGTAAAAAAAGTCAAAGAACCAATATGCTCAGATCATTTTCTGTCTTAATAAATAATATACTTTATTATGTATATGAATGTTTCGGCCAATATTGTAAGCTAATTTAGCGTCCATAGTTAGCAGGGAGCGAAACTTTCGCAAATATTTGGTTTCCCGTCGATAGCGCGCGACAAAATTCCTGTGCTCAAATACCTTAGATAAAGCACGGCTAGAAATGTAGAGACAAATAAGGAACAACACGTGCTGGGGTGTTAGAATTTTTATTACACCCTGAAGAAGCCGTGATGGCGAAATTTTGATGTTAATATATGATAAAGATTACTTCGTGTTGGTGTTGATTTACTATATATACAAAGTTATCAGTTTAAAAATTGGGAATATGTTTTGATCCCTTTTGTTCATGACTATCAATATTGCAATTGTTTGATACTAAAGCAATAAATACATTATTGTTAAGGTAATGTTCACACTTTATGCACATGCTTTGTTATATATATATATGTATATTCTGTACAACTTAAGGGCCAGTAGGCCTATGTTCTGAAATAAACTTATCTATCGATCATAAAAATGGGCTACTTCACATTGTTTACGTCTGCAACAAAGAAAAAGATTAATGAAAAAAAAAAAAAAAAAAAAATATAATAAATAAATAAATATAAAAATAAATATGCAAATGCATCAAGACCTTTAAATCCAGGTCTGAGTTTGTAAATTTAATCAGTTGTTTATTTCCTACTAGATCGTACTTTTTATTTGATAATAATAAAAATAATAATTCAGTGGTTCTCCATATTGTTCTAATCCTGAGAAGGATCTACGAGTAACTCGTAACTGTTAATCTCTTTGATTAACAATTCTAGTTAATGATTGTAAGAGGTAGCGAGTTTGTCGCAATGGGACCTTCACTTCAATATCTTATATCTACTTGGATTTGACTATTCTAAATGCTTACACATTGTCCTAGAGATATATGAGCCTACATAACTACTCAAATACACACATTGCTTCGGATAGGGCGATGTGGAAATTGCTAACTGTAGAAATAGAATAGAACCTACCTTGTTCAGGTTGGTTTATATATATAAAAATAATGATAATGGTAATGGCGATTGTGATAATAATTATAATAATATAAAAAAATAATATTCAACAAATAAATAATGACGATGTCATTCTCAGTAGTTTTTCTCCTTGTTTTCTCAAGGGGACCTTCACTTACATATCTTATATCTGCTAGGATATATGACGTTGTCATTTGGAATAGAATACTACTGTATATTTATATAAAAAAATCAGATATAGTTAAATTTACAAACACAAGTTATACGAGCTGAAAAACTGATTACAATCGAACCTCGAACACCAAAGGCTCGTTTACCATGGCTAATTCGAACTCGTTTTTGAGTCCCTACGAAGTTCTTCCGATAACTCAAGGAAAACAAATATTTAGGGAAATTTTCGTATTTCATCGCGAAATTGTATGTTGTGTGTACTCATTAGAAGCTCCTCATCGAGACGATTCTAATGAGTACTCTCAACATACAATTATTGTGTAGAAAATCGAAAATAAAAAAAATCCCTAAATTATCGCCATTTGCTTCCTGACTTGGCACCATAATTAACCCTCAGTGGCTCGAACCACCCATGTCTCGAACAATTTTCTATGGTCCCAAAGGTGTTCGAGCCATCGAAGTTCGACTGTATGCCCTTTTCGGGCCCATGCCCGCTGCGACTTGATATATCGTCTACTGAGCGCAAAAAGTCAGTAACTCCCATTAAAATATATAAGGAGTTACTGACTTTTTGTGCTCAGGTGACGATATAGGCCTATATATGCTGTCCCAAGGCTAAATCCAATTTACTTTATTATCTAGTTAGCTTCCTTTTATTATATTCAGTTTGTTTTGTTTTAACTAACTTTATACAATTACAAAACTGCGATAATAATAGGTTACCTGTGAAATGAAGGCAATTCCACAAGAAACAGAATCCAGTCTGTGCTTTCTTAATAGCGCGCGTCTCTTATATGCTGTCGCGCAATACCGCTCCTGGTTCCACTCATTTTTGATGCTTAGACGTAATGCGAATTGTACACCGAAGCTGGAAACCAAACATGGAAAATACCGTGCGTCATGCTTCTAGGAAATTCACAACGCACATTTTTTTTTTTTTTAGCTTCAGTTTCACTTTCGATGTTCTGAACCACGCATGAGAAAACGCACCTTCTAACGTGCGCCCAACAAAAACTCAAATCAGCCTGCGCTTGCGCAGTCTAATCAATGGCTTCGTTGTCCTCATGAAGAAACTTTGTATCCACGGCTATCCAAAAAGCGCCTATTGAAGATTCTGATCAGATTGCGCGCACATGTGCGGAGGGACGTTTTCTGACGTTATGGTTCATACGTTTGGCGAATTCAGAATGTTCGGATTCTCTGACTGATTTGGGTCTTCTCTGTTGTCCGCATGTACGATAAGGGCATAAGGGCCATATTCTCACGTTTCACATCTCAGCATATAATTTTGACCCCCTTAAACCCCACTTTTATATAGTAAAACTGGGGTTTACAGGGGTATACATTATTTTTCTTATTTCTGCTCAAAACATAGATTGTGGGTACTCGCTAGAACCGCCTCACTGAGGCGGTTCTAACGAGTACCATGTTAGAACCACCTCACTGAGGCGGTTCTAACGAGTACCCACGATCTAGGTTTTGAGCAGAAATGTGAAAAAAAAATAGAGTTTTTATCTGAATTTTTTTCGTTTTTGGGAGATGAAATTTTCTATACATTTGAATAGGCTTGTTTTCATAATGGAAACTCAGAATTAGCAAAATTCATTTCTCGTGTGCACAGACTGCAGTAAAAACAAAAAAGTTTCGTGCTTTGAATGAAGGTCAAGATCACTACGAATCCGCAGAGCCTATGAATCCACAATGGCTTCAATTCCCATTTTATATGTACACTTCGTGTACGGATTTTTGCATAATGCACCAATCACTTGAAACGTCGGTCCCTATGGGGACGGGGATAGCGGGGACATAGTGGGGCTTAAGTGCCATGACTTAACCTCCGATGAGTCAGGGGGATACATATGCCAGATTTTCCGCCATTTGTTTTACACGTGACTGAGACAACTTTTGCGATGTCTCCTATGTTTTTCTGCACTGTGACATCAAGAGCATTCTGTAAAAAGGGGTCTGCTCTAATAAAATCTATAAATTTTGCCTATGGAAACCCCGGACACATAAGATAACAGTCTCGGTTCTATTGAGAATCTTCATATGCAACAGTGCAGCAGGATAGTTTGCATAAGCCCCATTAGCACCGGATTAAGTGGAACTTTATGTTCTTGCATACAGGATAAGGATTTTCGCAAATTATACCGGTGTTGGCGAATCTTATTTCACACACCCCTATCCGCCCCGAGAGAAAGATAAAAATCGAGAATTGTCACGTGTTTGATATTCACTAGTTGTATTGGACGTCACGCTGCGCCATCGTTAAGGTTGACGTCACTGAACTTTATGACGTCACTAAACGTCACGGTATTGCCAACACAATACGTCTGCAATCGAAGTGGCTGCATTATCAAAAACCCAATTTCAGAAATGAAAGATAAGCAAGAAAGTGAATCTATCATGGGTGTGAGGATGGATGGATGGATATTTTGTTTATAGACGCTCAACCCTAAAAGGGCATATAGCGTCTAATAAGTTTTATGTTATATGATGATTTTATTTAATGAAAAATTTAAAAATATCTAGGATTGATGTGTTTATTTTAAAGAGAAAGTATCAATGATTTTAAGTGATTAAAAATACTGATCATATTTTATTAAAAAGTCCGATCTCTTTAAGAAAGTCGAGTATTTTCTGAGTTGGCATATCAAAAAGTTCCTTTATAGTTTTTATATTAAAATACTTTGTGCGAATGTGATTAAATTCAGCACAAGTGATAAGAAAATGTTTGACTGTGAAAGGTTCATTACAAGGAATGCAGAATGGAGCTTGTTCATTGTTTAAAATATAAGAATGAGTAATTCTAGTGTGTCCAAGTCTACATCTCGTGATTTTTGTTTGTTCTTTTCTGCTAAGATTAGAGAATGTGCATTTGCTGTTAAAATTTGGTTTGATTTCATTTAATTTATTATAAGTTTGTGTTTCCCAAACAGACTGACATTTGTTGTTGATGTATTGACAGACGTTTGATTTAAAGTCGGAGTGAGGAATTTTGAAATTGGTTATTACTAAGGATAATGCAGATTTGGCTTCTGAATCTGCTAATTCATTTCCACGAATATTAACGTGGCTGGGAAGCCAACAAAATACGATTTCTTTTGAAGCGGAAAGATAATAATATTTTTTAAGAATTTGCTGTATTAATGGGTTTCTATGGTGTAGATCTTTAAGAGATTTTAATACAGAAAGAGAATCTGAATAAATGATAAACTGTTTTTCAGACTGATCTCTGATATGGTAAAGTGCAATATCAATTGCCTTGGCTTCGGCGGTAAAAATGGAGCTATTATCAGGTAATCTGATACTGTCAGTAAAATTTGGACTAATAACAGAACAAGCAACTTTCTCATCTTGTTTCGAACCATCTGTATAAATTGACAGGTAATGTTTATAATTTGATTTGATTTCTAAAAATTCATTCTTAAAAATATGCGACTCGACTTCTGTTTTTTTATTTTTATGAAGGTCTAAAATAATCTTTGGAGGGTTTAACGTCCATGGCTCTTTTGATGGAAAAGAAAAATGCTGAACATTTTTAATATTGATATTGGCCTCTTCAAGTAACGGTTGTATTCTCAGGCCTAGGGGTTTAATAGCCGTTGGTTTGTTGTTGTAAAATCTTTCATATTTAGGATTAAAAACACAATCATGAGCTGAATTACGTGGATTGGCGGCTAATTTAGTAACATATTGAAGAGACAATTTCTCTCTTCTTATATACAATGATGGTTCATTTGATTCAGCGTATAAACTTTCGACGGGGGAAGTACGAAAAGCCCCTAGAGCCAGACGTAAACCTTGGTGATGAATAGTATCCAAAGATTTCAAATAAGATTTTCTTGCGGATCCATAAACTATGGATCCATAATCCAATTTAGATCTAATTAAAGATCTATAAAGATTTAAAAGAACAGTACGATCTCCTCCCCAGTCGGAACTGGAGAGAACTTTAAGAATATCAAGAGCTTTTAAACATTTAGCTTTTAAAGCTTTGATGTGTGGTATAAAAGATAATTTGTTATCGAACAAAAGACCCAGGAATTTTGCTTCACTGACGACTGGAATTGGACTACCGTATATGGTGAGATGAGGATCTAAATGTTGCTGACGTATCTGGCAAAAATGAACGCACTGAGTTTTTGTTTTTGAAAATTTGAAACCATTTTCTGTTGCCCAATCTTCTATATTGTTTAAACATCGTTGTAGTTTGAATTCAATGGTTTCCATATTTTTCGATCTAATAAATATTCCAAAATCGTCAACAAAAAGTGAACAATCAAGGTCTTTCACACATTTAACAATATCGTTAATTTTAATGCCAAACAAGGTAGGTGATAAAATGCTTCCCTGTGGTACACCTTGTTCTTGTTTAAATATGTCCGATAACGTATTACCTATTCGAACATTAAATGTTCGATCTGATAAAAAATTTTGAATAAAAAGTGGTAATCGGCCTTTAAGGCCTAATTTATGTAAATCTTTCATGATGCCATGTTTCCATGTAGTATCGTAAGCTTTTTCAAGATCAAAAAATACAGCTACGACATGTTCTTTTTTAATAAAGGCATCACGAATAAAGGATTCCAAACGAATCAAATGATCGTTTGTACAGTTATTTTTTCTGAATCCAGCTTGATATTTTGTTATAAGCTGGTTTGATTCCAAGAACCAAACCAGTCTATCATTAATCATTCTCTCCATTGTTTTACATAAACAACTTGTCAAAGCAATAGGTCTGTAGTTAGTAGCTTCAGTATGATCTTTATTTGGTTTTGGTATAGGTATAATCGTTGCTTTACTCCAGTCTTTTGGAAATTTTCCAGTGATCCAAATATCATTTAAAATATTTAATAAAGTTTTAAAAGCGTTATCGGGTAAATGTTTAAGAATTTGATAATGAATGTCATCAGGACCAGCAGCTGTATCATGAGATTTATGAAGAGCATCTAATAATTCTGAAGCTGTGAATGGTACATTATATTTTTCATGATTTAGTGACGTAAAATTTAGATGCTCTTTCTCTCGTTCCTGTTTTATGTTTTGAAAGGTTTCGGAATAATTTGCACTAGAAGAGTTTTTCTGAAAATTCTCTCCTAGTGCATTGGAAATATCTTTAGTTGTTGAGCATATATTTCCATTTGATTTAATATGGACATGCTTGTTATTTTTATTTTTGCCAGTAATTTTTCGAATCATGTCCCATATCTTCTTTGCTGGAGTTCTAGAATTAAGTTTGGAGACGTATTGCTGCCAAGATGTTCTTTTAGCCGTTTTTATTGTCTTGCGAGCTTTAGCTCGCATTTGTTTGGCATGGATTAGATTTTCTTTTGTTGGCTGCCTATTGAACTTTCGTAAGGCAGATTTTCTTTTATTTATTGAATTTTTAACATCTTTATTAAACCAAGGTCTATTTCTTTTTGAACGTGTCGAGGACTTTGGAATACATTTTTCGGCTACATGAATTAATGTATCAGTAAAAGCTTGTATATCATCTGCTGTTTTAAATATTTCAGGATTTAATTTTTCATTACATAGCTCCATAAAATTCTCCCAGTTTGCTTTATTGAAATTCCATCGGGAATGATGGTCTTCATTTGTCGATTCAATTTCTTCAATTTTAATTGGAAAATGATCGCTCCCATGAAGGTCATCTAAAACTGACCAATCAAAATCTAAGTAAATATTTGGAGAGCATATAGACAAATCTAAAGCAAAATAATTTCTTGTAGGAGAATGAAGATAAGTTGGTTGTTTATCGTTAAATAAACATAAATCATTTTCTGCAATAAAATTTTCTATTATTTCTCCTTTGTCATTTGTATCCAGACAACCCCAAAGTTTGCTGTGACTATTAAAGTCACCTAATAATAAATAAGGACGAGGTAATTGGTTTATAAGATTTTCTAAATCGTGTTTAGAAAATTTACAGTGTGGAGGAAGATATAGAGAACAAACTGTTATGGATTTAGACAGAGTGACATTTACAGCGACAGCTTGTAAATTACTATTTATATCTATCTGTCTATGAGGAACATTTGATTTTACAAGGATAGATGAACCTCCTGAGGCTTTCTGATTTTCAGTTGCAATATGATTATATAAACTATAATTTTTAAAATTAATATTATCTGTATTTTTTAAAAAGGTTTCCTGGAGACAAAAGACAGTCGGAGAAAGTAGTGTTGTTAAAATTAAAATTTCGTTATAATTTGCTTTTAGTCCTCGACAGTTCCACTGAATAATTGATTTTTTATCCATGATAAATGGAGAGATGATTTAAAAATAAGGAACTTAATCCTTTTGTTTTCTGTGAGACTGCGAGAACATGGAGGAGTCAGTCTCTAACTCCATGTTCTCAAGGGAATCGAACCGATTGACCAACTTGATCGGATCGGCCGACGCCCCTTTACTATATGGATTTGGTTCTTTATCTTTTTCTTTTCCATTTTTTCCTTTCTGGTCAGCTGTCCTGGACCTGGATCTCTGTTGTGATCCACTTGTTTTAGTCGGCTGTGTTTGTGAACTGTTTTGAGATTTTGTTGGTGGTCTAGACTGATGAGTAGATGTTGGTTTAGGTTTAGGTTTTAGAGTAGGAGTAATAACTTTTGAATTTGCTTTGATGACAGAATCTTTTTCGTTAAACTGGGTAGAACTTTCTTTGGTTTCTGGTTTAGTGTTTAGGGATTGAACAACTTTTGCAAAGGTGATTTCAGGTTGATTTTCTTGTATTTTTTTGGCTTCCAAATAAGTAATTTTTTGTGTAACTTTAATTTTCATGATTTCTTTTTCTTTTTTCCAAATTTCACACTGATTTGATTTTGATTGATGGTTTTTGTGACAGTTCACACACTTGGCTTCATTTTTACAAGCATTTGTAGGGTGATCAAATTCACCCATACCACATTTTTCACATACTGATCCAGGTGCTTCCGGACAGCCGTTTTCATGATGTCCAAACCTCTGACAGTTGAAACACCGCAGAGGATTTGGAATGTAGACTTCAACCGGTATAATTCGGTAAAAGATTTTTAGTGATTTCGGTAAAGTTGTGGTGTTGAAAGTTAGTAAAAGTGTATTTGTTTCTATAAAGTTTCCATCTTTTTTAATTTTAAAACGTTTGCAAGCTGTTACTCCTTGTGTGTTAAGATATTCTGTGATATTTTCTTCAGTTTCATGTTTTAGCATCCTGTCACGGATAATACCTTTGCAACTATTGAGTGTTTTATGTTCCGTGACAGAGACATTAATGTTAAAGAATTTTGTAATTTTCAAGAGATTATCAGTTTGAGATTTTCTGTTAGTTTCGACCAAAAGAGTTCCATTTTTTAATTTTTTTTACATTTTTTGGAGTGCCTATTAAAGATTCTATTTGCTTTTCTATGATGAAAGGAGACAGTGAAGTAATTGGTTTGTCTTCCTTACTCGAAATCACTAAAAATTTAGCGAAGTTCTCATTTGCTTTGAAAGTAAAAGTAGTCGGTTGCGTGTCGTCCTCCGAAGAGTCGAACGCCAGAAATCGTTTTCGAGATGCCATGGTGATGAAATTTTTGATTCGATAGCTATGCGCCCCACCCTCCATGGAGCCCTACAAGGGGACGTTTAACAGAAATGGATCTCCTATTTCTAACGTCAAGGCTACATTGCTATTATACTCGGTGTCAAGATCAGAGTCTTCAGCTCGGCCTCATGCTTAGATGATTTCCCACCTATTCATCTAAATTTCCATAGAAAAATTTATGAACAGTTGAGTTCATCCCCCTATCCACAGCCTCCACTCACAGAGGTTTCCGCCAAAGCCCCAATACAAGCCCACCAATTGACCCTTCAGCCGCCGCCCATTGAAACTCACTTAAAGTTAGAGGAACATGAGAAAAATAAGCCCGGTTTGGTACCATAAAGATACGTATGAAAGAGAGAAAGAAGCTAAGAACAAGTTGTGCGCTTCTAGAGCTTGGCACGACTGAGCCGATTGATCCAGGCCGGATCTAACCCAGACCGCTCTTCTATCTGAAATAAGGGCCAAAATGATGTGTTGAAAAGCTGGAGATCCCTGGGCTTTCCTCAATCATCAGGTTCCCCTCTCCCAGCATACGAGACGCCACCCACGGCAAACAGGTGGTTCCTGTTTTAATAGGGGATTACACCCTATCCACTACAGAAGGAAAGTGATCTGTAGATTTTATTCCCTACAGACAAGGGAGGCCGAAAACGTCTGGGAAATTGAAAGGTTATTTTTAATTTAAATTAGGAGATCCATATTTAAAATAAACAGTTTATTAAAAGAAGGATTCATTTTGGATTCATTTTTTTTAGGAAGAGTCAAACAAATAAGCTGTGTTAGATGATATGTAGCTTTCAAATGATATGTAGCTTTCATACCTTGAAAAACGTTTAGTTTTTTTATCTAACAATCATAAATGCATCTTACTTTTTAATGTGGAGAATGCTAGAGTTCGGAAAAATGACACAAACACAAGACAAACACATATGTTAAATACAGATGAGGTTATAATCTTCGTCCCATGTGCGACCCACGGGCACAGAATGATACACAAACAAATGAAGCATGTTAGTAACATGAGATAGGAAAGGTTTAAAAGGATAGATTTCGCGAAATTTGTTTTTTCCAATTTAAGATGCATTTCAATAAATGAATTTTATATTCTGGAATTATACCGGTTGAACGGACGGTTGCTCTGTTATGTTAGGGGTTTTACCCAACTGCCACAGAAGCGGAAGGCAGCCACCTATTTCGAGGGCCCGGGTGGTCACGGGCGGCCTCTTTTAGCCGGCTCGTACGTCACGCAGAGGGTACGTCTGGCCTATTCTAAGCCCGGGACCAGCACGGGACCATGGGTGTGAGGAACAGATAGAAAAATCTGTCCGTCGGGATCACAGTCTGACATCACTCGGCAAGCCTCGTGATACCAGACAGTAACCCTCTGGACGGATTTTTCTGTCTAGCCCTCACACCTATGATAGAATTCTTATATTCCAAGATACCAGAATGCGCTCAATGACCCCAAGGAAAATGAAAATATAAACAGTGCTATGATTAAGTATGGGGAGACCCACGGCACTTAATCCTTGTCATGCTTAAGAAATTAAGATGCCACACCAACTTTCAATTTTCAGCCAATCAGATTACTTGATCCAGGTTGTTGATATAAATTCACATACTGGGCCCAGTTGTTCAAAGCTAACGATGTCGTTAGTTAACGATTCGTTAAAATTTACATTGAGTGATATGCAAATATGCTAAATTTTTTTGCTGAAAAAATGTGAGTAGCTTTTGCAGTGCAAAAGCTACTCACATTTTTTCAGCAAAAAATATCAGAATATTGTATATTGAATCCGCAAAAACAGTTAACGGAATGACCCTTAACGAGCTCGTTAAGCTAACGACGCTTTGAACAACTGGGCCCTGAATGACAAACAGGGCAGACCCAGATGTGCCACAATCACAAACCGCAGCCCCTCCTAGACACCAAGAGGAAAAGGAAGTAGACATAACCAAACAAGCGCAAATCGAACAAACGTACGAAATGCATTAGAATTAGCTCTCTCTTCTCCAAGCGAAGTAATCGCAATGTTAAAAAGAGTGCAAAACACAAGAAAAAAATAACACAAGGCAAGACATAAAACAAATCGACTCGCAGAACAGACCACAAAGCAACAAAGAGAAAGACGAACACCGGGACCACCGCCTTAGAACGGTCTTTAGAAAAAAAACACCGGGTTGGGGGCAGGGGGGTGGGGAAGGGGGGGGGGGCGAAGGGGCGGGGGGGGGGGGTGGGGAGCTAGCCACCATGGGTCTCGATGCAACTCTTAATAAAGAAATACATAAAAATTCGGTTCGCATAAAGGCTCCCAACTCTCATTGCATCAAAGCAAAAACATAAAAATCAAATTCGTCACTATGATAAACAAAGACGAGTACTCATGGCTAATTCTACTGTGTGACAGAGTAAATGAAAACCAATAGTTGAACCACGGCGGGCGAAGCCAAAGACAAATCGTCAAGCCCCAGCCTACTTGTTAAAGTTTTACGAAGAGGCCGTCATTGAGACTGAGGCCCGAACCGCCGCCATGCAATTAAAGAATAAATCATAGCCATAAAAAATGATTGGGTTTGATAACTAGGCTTGTAGTCTGTCGAATAATATCCAGGCTATAGCCAATTCTTTTCTACCGGTTAATTAGTTTTCTGAATTGCTCCGAAAAGTTAGATTTTCCCACAAGTTTTCTAAATCTGTACACTAAATCATCGTAAAATTCTGGTTCCGATATACCTTGTTGCAGAAGTGATTTCAGACTGACGTTATATTTTCCTACCAATGCACTGTGCCAGCGATAATATTTCAAAAACACCTTACAAAACCACTTTTTTTACAGAATTGCTTCCTTGAAAATGTATCCCATCCCCTTATGCGAAAAGAAAGTATCATTACGAAAACACGCCTATTCAAATACACTGAAAATTTTACCACGAAAAAATGAAAATTTTCAGATAAAAAATTCTGATATTTTTTTAAATTTCTGCTCAAAACATAGATTGTGGGTACTCGTTAGAACCGCCTCGATGAGGCGGTTCTAACGAGTATCCACATTCTATGTTTTGAGCAGAAATAAGAAAAAATAATGCATACCCCTGTAAACCCCAGTTTTACTATATAAAAGTGGGGTTTAAGGGGGTCAAAATTATATAGACATGTTTTCGTGATGTTTAACAAGAATGTGTGCAATTTCATGGACTGTCATTCTTAATCAGTTAATGTCAGAAGTGTGACAGCAAAATAGGAAATCACAGAATTATTAGGGATGTAGCAATTCATCGCACTATCGATGTATTGCAATAGTAACCTTGGCAATAGTGCTATTGTAATAGTAAAGTGGCAATAGTAATAATATCGCAATAGTGTTTTCACTATTGCAATAGTTTCCATAGTTCTATAAATACAAATATAAGATGTATAAAAAGAAATCATTGGTCTATGAATAGAAAATTTCTGCATGCTATAACCATAGGTAGGGATGTATTCAATTTTGCATACCAGAACTCTAAAATATACAACACTTTCGGTGTCAGCATGTTCTCGGGCCATTAAATTAATACAATAGTGTGGCTTTCAAATCGAATTTCAACACTGTCATCAAAACTAAAACTTTATGGACATCTTTGGTCTTTTTAAAACAAATAATGTTCCTTATAGCTATCGCAATAGTATTGCAATAGAAGACTGCAATGGTAATAATATTGTAATAGTGCATTTGGCAATAGCAAAAGTATTGCAATTGTCATTTTGGCCTGCAATAGTCAACCCTAAGAATTATTTTGCGGTCTATCTCCTAAATCACAACTATGTACTAACTGGATTTACTTATAGCTTGTATTGAACAGCAGCTGCAAGCCGCATTGCATAAACTTTCAAACTGGTGCAAACAAAATGGAATGTTAATAAACACTGCTAAAACAAAAGTAATGCGGCTTACAACTCCACAAAAACGCATTCATTTAAATGAAAATACCCTTAAGTTGACTTTAAACAATGAGATATTAACTGTAGTAACAAGTGATAAAATTTTAGGGGTACACATTGACAACAATTTAACATGGACCGACCATATTAATGCTGTTGCAAAAAAAATGGTTTCAAATTTATGGTTGCTCTCTAGATTCAAGGAATACTTATCCACTGATCAGAGAGTTCAATTTTACAAGGCCTACATTCAACCCCATATTGATTATTGCAATTCAGTCTGGGGAGGTACATCACAAAGAAATCTAGGTAGGATATACAGTTTACAAAAAAGAGCATGTAAAATCATTTTAGATTATCAATATGAAAATATAGCCAGTAGCATGGAAGAGCTAAAAATTCTGAACATTTATGAAAGAATTTATCTTAAAAAAGCCAAATTTATGTGTAAAATTTCTCATTCTTTGACACCTAAATACATCAATGAAATGTTTCAATTGCGACCTTTAAATGATACCCTCCAGTCCTTAAGATCATCAGGAACCATAAATTATGTGTTGCCAAAGCCTAACAAAGAACTGTTAAAACAGAGTATGATTTACTCTGGTCCATTGATCTGGAATAATTTGCCTGATAAACTGAAACATTTAGAAACTATTAACAGTTTTCACAAAAATTGTATAAAATGGATAAAAGGAACTCAGATATAAGATTTAAATGTACTGTATACATATTTTAAAAAGTTTGTAACACAGTTGTACACACAAGCCTCTCTGTGTGTGTGTGTGTGTGTGTGTGTGTGTGTGTGTGTGTGTACATGCAGGTGTGTGTGTCATTTCATTGGATTGTAAAGCCTAATTTCTGATCTTGTGTTTCGTTTCGGCAAGTCAGTTTGTGGCTTTATGTACTTTCATTAGTTATCCATTGCACAACTGGTGTTAGTAACTGATCTTGTTTATTAAGGTCAATGTTCCACAAGTTGTGTTTCAACCTGTACATATTCTAAGAGATTTCATTGTTTCCTTTTTAGTGTGTATGTAATTGTGTGTGTGTGTGTGTGTGTGTGTGTGTGTGTGTGTGTGTGTGTGTGTGTGTAGTTTTGTTTAGTTTTGTTTTGTTTTATGCTTTGCTTGTAAATAATGTACATAATAGAGGGCCTCATGGAAGATTAGCTTGTATTGCTAAATGTGTCATCTTCTAAAAATAAAGTCTATTATTATTATTATTATACCTGATGAATAACTGCATTAACCCTTTCATCCCTACAGACCAATACAGATTCCTTCGGAAACAGTGTAGACCTAGATGTGAAGGCTCGTAACGAGCCGTCTCATCAGGATGTACACTGTTTGCAATTTTGTGATTGATGTTTTTTACTGAAACCCAATTTGCAACGACTGATGTGTCCAAATTCAGAGATGGAAGAGTCCTTGTCACAAACTCGGGGGTGAAAGAATTAACGAGCGAAACCAGGGCCCGGTTGTTCAAAGCGTCGTTAGCTTAACGAGCTCGTTAAGGGTCATTTTGTTAACTGTTCTAGCGGATTCAATACACAATATTCTGATATTTTTTGCTGAAAAAATGTGAGTAGCTTTTGCACTGCAAAAGCTACTCACATTTTTCTCAGCAAAAAATTTCAGCATATTTGCGTATCACTCGATTGAAATTTTAACGAATCGTTAACTAACGACATCGTTAGCTTTGAACAACTGGGCCCAGGTGTATATTCAGGCTGTAGTTACTTTACTGTTGTTAGCCCCGGTACAGCTATTGCAGTATAGAACGTAAACAGGCCTTTTCAAAGTATTCATAAATGATAAATAACGATATGACGTGGATATATTGATAAAATCTATAGAAACGTCCTATTAGGGAAAACACCATTTTCATTTTCGATTTACCTTTACTACTCTCTTGACTAATTCAGCAGACGACAGGTTATTTTTTTTTCATATTTCCCTGAAAACAGGATTTGACATTTCATGCAAATTGTCTCCAATAGAGACAATTTGCATGAAATGTCAAACCGCGTATTTTCCTGGGAAAAATAAGAAAAAATATTTCAAAACGTCGACTGCTAAAAGTTTTACCGAGAGTGCTAAGCGTTAATGAAATGTTTCCTTCTTTCAGTTTCGAATCAACATTAAAGCGCTGCAATAACAATTTTCCGGGAAACAGACGCTGAAGAAACGAAACTACTGAAACACCACAATGAACACGAACAGCAAAATGCCTAACACATATTTAGACTAACTACATGTAAAGAATTGAAATGAGACTATAAAAAGCCATAGCAAAAGTGTCAACGCTTTCAAAACAGAAAGGAAGGCAATGATCAGGAATCGATACAATTATCCCACACCTCCCATCAAAACATCAAAGGGAAAGAAACACAAACACGAAATTGTGAAGTATTTACCATTACCAAATATACACCTGCTTACTCATCGCAGCAGCAGTCACATGTTTAGATATATTAAAATAGTTTGTGCCTCTCAGATAGCATCATTCGCGCTAGACTTTTTACACTGTATGTTTGTTGCATGTTAGTTCTCATATAGTCGTAGTTAATAAATATAGAACTTGAGTCTGGACTTGTGAGTTATTAAAATATAATAACACAAACATTACATGGTGTCAGAATAGATATGGATAAATATACGACTGGAGCTCTTCCTTCTATGGACTGGGAAAAGCAGGACTTGGAACAAAGCTGGAAAAGTTTCAAACAGCATGTTCAGTTTATGTTCGACGGTCCTCTAAAAAAGAAAGACGAGGAAGAAAAATGCGCTTTCTTAATGTTGTGGGTTGGAGAAAAGGGAAGAAGCCTATTTCAGACTTGGAATTTATCTGCAGACCAGAAGAAAAAACTTGAGAACTACTACAATGGATTTGAAGCCTATGTTAAACCTACTTCAAATACCATCTACAACAGATACAAGTTTCAAAGTCGAGTGCAGAATCAGGACGAGACATTTGAGCAATTTGTTACAGAATTGCAACTGCTCGTGAAAGATTGTGATTATGACAAAGCAGATGAAATGGTCCGGGACAGAATTGTGACAGGTGTGAAAAACTCAAAAATCCGAGCGAAGCTGCTTAATGAAGGATCAAAATTAACATTGACCAAAACGCTTGAATTAGCAAGGACACATGAATTGTCACATTCACAATGTAGTGCAATGGAGGACAAACCAGTGAATGCTGTAAAACAGAAACATAAATCAAATTACAGCAAGTATGACAAGCAGAAAACAGTAGCTAAGGCTAAAAAACAATCTTGTGGTAAATGTGGATATGAGCATGGAAAATTGCAATGTCCCGCATACGGAAAACGCTGTTCCAGGTGCAAACGTTTCAATCATTTCCAGAAAATGTGTAAAACTCCACTTTCGTCCAGTTCAAAATCAAAGAAAAAACGTGTCAACGCAGTAGAAGATTCGAGTGAAAGCAGTGACAATGAGCTTTATGCCGGAATGATTAATGACCTGCCATTAAATTCTGTAAATCCGTTAAATGATGAATGGACTGTAAATTCTAAAATAAATGACAAATCAGTCAATTTTCAGATAGATACTGGTGCAAGATGCAACGTTATGTCACAGGATACTTTTCGTTCATTTGGAATAAAAACTGCACTGAAACCAACATCTACAAAGCTGACGTCATTCAGTGGACATAAATTAAAACCAGCTGGTATGGTACAGTTGCCGTGCAAAATTCAAGGTAACAATTTTGACATTGATTTTTACATAGTAGATTCATCTGTGCCGTCTGTTCTTGGTGGTTCCACTTGCCGAGAAATTGGACTTATTCAACGATTGTATAATGTTCACATAAATGAAGTACCAAAGGAAAAAGACTTGCCACAAGACATTAATTCGTCATACAGGGATCTGTTTGAGGGTCTGGGTTGCATGCCAGACACTTATTCAATACAAGTAGATCCGTCAGTGAAACCCGTCGTCCATCCACCCAGAAAAGTTCCGATTTCTATGAAAGATAAAGTAAAAAAGGAATTATTACGTATGGAATCCGAGGGTTTAATTAAGAAACAAACCGAACCTACGGACTGGGTAAACAGTATGGTGGTTGTTCCCAAACCTAACGGAAAGGTTCGAATCTGTATAGACCCCCGCGATCTTAACAAAGCGGTGTTAAGAGAACACTATCCAATGAAAACAATAGAGGATATTTTGCTGGAAATACCGGAAGCAAAGGTTTTTTCGAAATTAGATGCCGTTTCCGGATACTGGCAGATTAAACTTAGTCCAGAAAGCCAGAAACTCTGTACGTTCAATACGCCCCTGGGCAGATATTCTTTCACAAGATTACCATACGGATTAAAATCTGCAGGAGAGGTGTATCAAAGATCTGTTTCGAACATGGTCCAGGATATTGAAGGATGCGAGGCAATAGTCGATGATATTTTGATTTGGGGAAAGGACATCGTAGAACACGACAAAAGGCTAAGACTGGTACTTGACCGAATACGTGAATATAACATGAAGTTAAACAGGGACAAATGCAAATTTCGTAAAAGCAGTATTTCCTATGTTGGACACGTTCTGACCGGTTTAGGCTGCAAACCCGATCCAGAAAAAGTTCGAGCTGTCAAGGAAATGCCGCCACCGACGAACGTAAAAGAGCTGCAAACGTTATTGGGTTTTGTCCAATATTTAGCCAAATTTATAGCCAACATGTCAGACATTACAGCACCACTCAGACAATTGCTTGAGAAAGACATCCAGTGGCACTGGGATTTAGAACAACAATCAGCGTTTGATCTGCTGAAGGACAAAGTGACAAATGCTCCTGTATTACGATTTTACGATCCTAAGAAACAGCTTGTATTATCAGTTGATGCAAGTTCAAAAGGTCTTGGAAGTGTGTTACTCCAGGAAGGTCAACCAATAGCGTACGCGTCTCGTGCATTGACAAAGTCTCAACAAAATTATGTGCAACTAGAAAAAGAGACATTAGCGATCACATTTGGATGTAGGAAGTTCCATCAGTATGTTTACGGAAGAGAAGTTATTGTAGAAAGTGACCAGAAACCATTACAGGCTATATTCTCCAAGCCATTATTCAAATCACCTTTAAGATTACAAAGACTATTACTTGATCTTCAGAAATATGATCTAAAAGTGATATATAAACCAGGAAAATCATTATTTTTAGCCGATCATCTCAGTAGAGCTTACTTGAATGAATCAAAGGAAGATTTGATTTCTGACTCTGAGTTAAGCGTAAATTATCTGACAGATACTGTTTATGAACTCGATAAGCTAAACACTGCAGGGCTGGTTCGCTTAATTAGCTCCTCTGTTGATACAAATGACATTTTATCTTGATACTAAATAATGTTATGGGAACGCCTGAACAACAGTTCTTTGAGACATGTAGTCTCGCTGCACTGAAGCAAACATTTTAGTGCATGTTTCTTTTATATTTTCAACTTTATAAAAATGAATCAAAATTTCATATTTTTTTTCTTTGAAAAGGGGGATGTGAAGTATTTACCATTACCAAATATACACCTGCTTACTCATCGCAGCAGCAGTCACATGTTTAGATATATTAAAATAGTTTGTGCCTCTCAGATAGCATCATTCGCGCTAGACTTTTTACACTGTATGTTTGTTGCATGTTAGTTCTCATATAGTCGTAGTTAATAAATATAGAACTTGAGTCTGGACTTGTGAGTTATTAAAATATAATAACACAAACATTACAGAAATAACTGGACCCTAATGGAAACATCACTAGCAGAAAGCCAAACGGACAGTTACTTTCCCACAAAGTGGCCAAATGGCTATCCAAAACAAAAAGATGTAAGCGATATACACATTCAAAGACGAACTATAACAAAAATAAACCATGATAGAAGAATCGCCTTGGAGCGGTCACTGAAAAGTATTTCACTGGGGAGCTTAAATCGATTTTACGTGGCCACAATCCTTGCCCTTATATATAGCATGTTTTCGTGATGAGTAGCACTGACTACTCAGAGCAGTGCAAAATTAGAGACAAACGCTTTGCTGACACTGAAGATTGCAAAACGCGATCTAAAGTATCATTAACCAAGATCAGCACAAAAGCACGTTTAAAGTAACAATGACATTGGATAGTGCAATGCCTCACATAAATCATCGACCAAGTAGTTCAACGCCAGATCTAAAACATCGGCTACTGTAAACAGTACAAAGCCTGGACTAAATTAAACTCTACGGTAGGGTTGGAGGGTAGAGGGAATAAATCGATTTTACTTTCAAATCTTCACCCTAGGTTCAAATCTTGTGAAAACTTACCGACTCGGAGGTAAACAAAACACAAAACACATACAAAGAAACAGAAAGCAACATGTGCATCTACTGAAATGAGTAGACTGCAGTTCTTGCATCAGACCAAGAAAACTTGACACAAGAAAAATAAAACAGCAAGCCAAGTTGGCAGCAGTACAAACCTCTAATAAAAGTTTAGGTGGCGCCGTCAGTAAATTTGAGACCCAACCTACCATCGTGCAATTTAAGAGGAAAGCAAAACTTTCAATCATAATTGAGTTAAAATAACTAAGCATGCAGTCTGTCCCATAACGTCCCTGTTATATCGTATCCTTTAAAACGGATGATGACTACTTCTAGATATTGGCTCTCCCAACAAAATTCTTTTATTAATTAGGTTATAGAACTTTTTTCATGCTCAACTCGGCTGAGTATGCAATTATCTTTGCTAATAAATTTGAAAATGCCAGCAATACTTTAAACAGCGAAAATTTCATGCTCAGCTATTTTTTTTTTTCATCCAGATGAGTGAATTTTCATATTTAAGTTGACCTAAAGTGAAAATATGATGCTTTCCTTCAGTTTTGAAAACGTTTTGAGAAATCGAAAAAATTGAAGTTTTTCCCCACCCCGGCCCTAGGGACATTTTTTGCGCATTTCACTCTTTGGCTGCTTTTCCATCCAAATGAGTGAATTTTCATATCTTAGTTGTCCTAAAGTGAAAATATGATGCTTTCCTTCAGTTTCGAAAACTTTTTGAGAAATCGAAAAAATTGAAGTTTTTCCCCACCCCGGCCCTAGGGACATTTTTTACGCATTTCACTCTTTGGCTGCTTTTCCATCCAAATGAGTGAATTTTCATATCTTAGTTGTCCTAAAGTGAAAATATGATGCTTTCCTTCAGTTTCGAAAACTTTTTGAGAAATCGAAAAAATTGAAGTTTTTCCCCACCCCGGCCCTAGGGACATTTTTTGCGCATTTCACTCTTTGGCTGCTTTTCAATCCAAATGAGTGAATTTTCATATCTTAGTTGTCCTAAAGTGAAAATATGATGCTTTCCTTCAGTTTCGAAAACTTTTTGAGAAATCGAAAAAATTGAAGTTTTTCCCCACCCCGGCCCTAGGGACATTTTTTGCGCATTTCACTCTTTGGCTGCTTTTCCATCCAAATGAGTGAATTTTCATATCTTAGTTGTCCTAAAGTGAAAATATGATGCTTTCCTTCAGTTTCGAAAACTTTTTGAGAAATCGAAAAAATTGAAGTTTTTCCCCACCCCGGCCCTAGGGACATTTTTTGCGCATTTCACTCTTTGGCTGCTTTTCCATCCAAATGAGTGAATTTTCATATCTTAGTTGTCCTAAAGTGAAAATATGATGCTTTCCTTCAGTTTCGAAAACTTTTTGAGAAATCGAAAAAATTGAAGTTTTTCCCCACCCCGGCCCTAGGGACATTTTTTGCGCATTTCACTCTTTGAGTGAATTTTCATATCTTAGTTGTCCTAAAGTGAGATATGATGCTTTCCTTCAGTTTTGAAAACGTTTTGAGAAATTGAAAAAATTGAAGTTTTTCCCCACCCTGGCCCTAGGGACATTTTTTGCACATTTCACTCTTTGGCTGCTTTTCCATCCAAATGAGTGAATTTTCATATCTTAGTTGTCCTAAAGTGAAAATATGATGCTTTCCTTCAGTTTCGAAAACTTTTTGAGAAATCGAAAAAATTGAAGTTTTTCCCCACCCCGGCCCTAGGGACATTTTTTGCGCATTTCACTCTTTGGCTGCTTTTCCATCCAAATGAGTGAATTTTCATATCTTAGTTGTCCTAAAGTGAAAATATGATGCTTTCCTTCAGTTTCGAAAACTTTTTGAGAAATCGAAAAAATTGAAGTTTTTCCCCACCCCGGCCCTAGGGACATTTTTTGCGCATTTCACTCTTTGGCTGCTTTTCCATCCAAATGAGTGAATTTTCATATCTTAGTTGTCCTAAAGTGAAAATATGATGCTTTCCTTCAGTTTCGAAAACTTTTTGAGAAATCGAAAAAATTGAAATTTTTCCCCACCCCGGCCCTAGGGACATTTTTTGCGCATTTCACTCTTTGGCTGCTTTTCCATCCAAATGAGTGAATTTTCATATCTTAGTTGTCCTAAAGTGAAAATATGATGCTTTCCTTCAGTTTCGAAAACCTTTTGAGAAATCGAAAAAATTGAAGTTTTTCCCCACCCCGGCCCTAGGGACATTTTTTGCGCATTTCACTCTTGGCTGCTTTTCCATCCAAATGAGTGAATTTTCATATCTTAGTTGTCCTAAAGTGAAAATATGATGCTTTCCTTCAGTTTCGAAAACTTTTTGAGAAATCGAAAAAATTGAAGTTTTTCCCCACCCTGGCCCTAGGGACATTTTTTGCGCATTTCACTCTTTGCCTGCTTTTCCATCCAAATGAGTGAGTTTTCATATCTTAGATGTCCTAAAGTGAAAATATGATGCTTTCCTTCAGTTTCGAAAACTTTTTGAGAAATCGAAAAAATTGAAGTTTTTCCCCACCCCGGCCCTAGGGACATTTTTTGCGCATTTCACTCTTTGGCTGCTTTTCCATCCAAATGAGTGAGTTTTCATATCTTAGTTGTCCTAAAGTGAAAATATGATGCTTTCCTTCAGTTTCGAAAACTTTTTGAGAAATCGAAAAAATTGAAGTTTTTCCCCACCCCGGCCCTAGGGACATTTTTTGCGCATTTCACTCTTTGGCTGCTTTTCCATCCAAATGAGTGAGTTTTCATATCTTAGTTGTCCTAAAGTGAAAATATGATGCTTTCCTTCAGTTTCGAAAACTTTTTGAGAAATCGAAAAAATTGAAGTTTTTCCCCACCCCGGCCCTAGGGACATTTTTTGTGCATTTCACTCTTTGGCTGCTTTTCCATCCAAATGAGTGAGTTTTCATATCTTAGTTGTCCTAAAGTGAAAATATGATGCTTTCCTTCAGTTTCGAAAACTTTTTGAGAAATCGAAAAAATTGAAGTTTTTCCCCACCCCGGCCCTAAGGACATTTTTTGCGCATTTCACTCTTTGGCTGCTTTTCCATCCAAATGAGTGAATTTTCATATCTTAGTTGTCCTAAAGTGAAAATATGATGCTTTCCTTCAGTTTCGAAAACTTTTTGAGAAATCGAAAAAATTGAAGTTTTTCCCCACTCCGGCCCTAGGGACATTTTTTGCGCATTTCACTCTTTGGCTGCTTTTCCATCCAAATGAGTGAATTTTCATATCTTAGTTGTCCTAAAGTGACAATATGATGCTTTCCTTCAGTTTCGAAAACTTTTTGAGAAATCGAAAAAATTGAAGTTTTTCCCCACCCCGGCCCTAGGGACATTTTTTGCGCATTTCACTCTTTGAGTGAATTTTCATATCTTAGTTGTCCTAAAGTGAGATATGATGCTTTGCTTCAGTTTGGAAAACGTTTTGAGAAATTGAAAAAATTGAAGTTTTTCCCCACCCCGGCCCTAGGGACATTTTTTGCACATTTCACTCTTTGGCTGCTTTTCCATCCAAATGAGTGAATTTTCATATCTTAGTTGTCCTAAAGTGAAAATATGATGCTTTCCTTCAGTTTCGAAAACTTTTTGAGAAATCGAAAAAATTGAAGTTTTTCCCCACCCCGGCCCTAGGGACATTTTTTGCGCATTTCACTCTTTGGCTGCTTTTCCATCCAAATGAGTGAATTTTCATATCTTAGTTGTCCTAAAGTGAAAATATGATGCTTTCCTTCAGTTTCGAAAACTTTTTGAGAAATCGAAAAAATTGAAGTTTTTCCCCACCCCGGCCCTAGGGACATTTTTTGCGCATTTCACTCTTTGGCTGCTTTTCCATCCAAATGAGTGAATTTTCATATCTTAGTTGTCCTAAAGTGAAAATATGATGCTTTCCTTCAGTTTCGAAAACCTTTTGAGAAATCGAAAAAATTGAAGTTTTTCCCCACCCCGGCCCTAGGGACATTTTTTGCGCATTTCACTCTTGGCTGCTTTTCCATCCAAATGAGTGAATTTTCATATCTTAGTTGTCCTAAAGTGAAAATATGATGCTTTCCTTCAGTTTCGAAAACTTTTTGAGAAATCGAAAAAATTGAAGTTTTTTCCCCACCCCGGCCCAAGGGACATTTTTTGCGCATTTCACTCTTTGGCTGCTTTTCCATCCAAATGAGTGAGTTTTCATATCTTAGTTGTCCTAAAGTGAAAATATGATGCTTTCCTTCAGTTTCGAAAACTTTTTGAGAAATCGAAAAAATTGAAGTTTTTCCCCACCCCGGCCCTAGGGACATTTTTTGCGCATTTCACTCTTTGGCTGCTTTTCCATCCAAATGAGTGAGTTTTCATATCTTAGTTGTCCTAAAGTGAAAATATGATGCTTTCCTTCAGTTTCGAAAACTTTTTGAGAAATCGAAAAAATTGAAGTTTTTCCCCACCCCGGCCCTAAGGACATTTTTTGCGCATTTCACTCTTTGGCTGCTTTTCCATCCAAATGAGTGAATTTTCATATCTTAGTTGTCCTAAAGTGAAAATATGATGCTTTCCTTCAGTTTCGAAAACTTTTTGAGAAATCGAAAAAATTGAAGTTTTTCCCCACTCCGGCCCTAGGGACATTTTTTGCGCATTTCACTCTTTGGCTGCTTTTCCATCCAAATGAGTGAATTTTCATATCTTAGTTGTCCTAAAGTGACAATATGATGCTTTCCTTCAGTTTCGAAAACTTTTTGAGAAATCGAAAAAATTGAAGTTTTTCCCCACCCCGGCCCTAGGGACATTTTTTGTGCATTTCACTCTTTGGCTGCTTTTCCATCCAAATGAGTGAATTTTCATATCTTAGTTGTCCTAAAGTGAAAATATGATGCTTTCCTTCAGTTTCGAAAACGTTTTGAGAAATCGAAAAAATTGAAGTTTTTCCCCACCCCGGCCATAGGGACATTTTTTGCGCATTTCACTCTTTGAGTGAATTTTCATATCTTAGTTGTCCTAAAGTGAGATATGATGCTTTCCTTCAGTGTTGAAAACGTTTTGAGAAATCGAAAAAATTGAAGTTTTTCCCCACCCTGGCCCTAGGGACATTTTTTGCGCATTTCACTCTTTGGCTGCTTTTCCATCCAAATGAGTGAATTTTCATATCTTAGTTGTCCTAAAGTGAAAATATGATGCTTTCCTTCAGTTTCGAAAACTGTTTGAGAAATCGAAAAAATTGAAGTTTTTCCCCACCCCGGCCCTAGGGACATTTTTTGCGCATTTCACTCTTTGGCTGCTTTTCCATCCAAATGAGTGAATTTTCATATCTTAGTTGTCCTAAAGTGAAAATATGATGCTTTCCTTCAGTTTCGAAAACTTTTTGAGAAATCGAAAAAATTGAAGTTTTTTCCCCACCCCGGCCCAAGGGACATTTTTTGCGCATTTCACTCTTTGGCTGCTTTTCCATCCAAATGAGTGAATTTTCATATCTTAGTTGTCCTAAAGTGAAAATATGATGCTTTCCTTCAGTTTCGAAAACTTTTTGAGAAATCGAAAAAATTGAAGTTTTTTCCCCACCCCGGCCCAAGGGACATTTTTTGCGCATTTCACTCTTTGGCTGCTTTTCCATCCAAATGAGTGAATTTTCATATCTTAGTTGTCCTAAAGTGAAAATATGATGCTTTCCTTCAGTTTCGAAAACTTTTTGAGAAATCGAAAAAATTGAAGTTTTTCCCCACCCCGGCCCTAGGGACATTTTTTGCGCATTTCACTCTTTGGCTGCTTTTCCATCCAAATGAGTGAATTTTCATATCTTAGTTGTCCTAAAGTGAAAATATGATGCTTTCCTTCAGTTTCGAAAACTTTTTGAGAAATCGAAAAAATTGAAGTTTTTCCCCACCCCGGCCCTAGGGACATTTTTTGCGCATTTCACTCTTTGGCTGCTTTTCCATCCAAATGAGTGAATTTTCATATCTTAGTTGTCCTAAAGTGAAAATATGATGCTTTCCTTCAGTTTCGAAAACTTTTTGAGAAATCGAAAAAATTGAAGTTTTTCCCCACCCCGGCCCTAGGGACATTTTTTGCGCATTTCACTCTTTGGCTGCTTTTCCATCCAAATGAGTGAATTTTCATATCTTAGTTGTCCTAAAGTGAAAATATGATGCTTTCCTTCAGTTTCGAAAACTTTTTGAGAAATCGAAAAAATTGAAGTTTTTCCCCACCCCGGCCCTAGGGACATTTTTTGCGCATTTCACTCTTTGGCTGCTTTTCCATCCAAATGAGTGAATTTTCATATCTTAGTTGTCCTAAAGTGAAAATATGATGCTTTCCTTCAGTTTCGAAAACTTTTTGAGAAATCGAAAAAATTGAAGTTTTTCCCCACCCCGGCCCTAGGGACATTTTTTGCGCATTTCACTCTTTGGCTGCTTTTCCATCCAAATGAGTGAATTTTCATATCTTAGTTGTCCTAAAGTGAAAATATGATGCTTTCCTTCAGTTTCGAAAACTTTTTGAGAAATCGAAAAAATTGAAGTTTTTCCCCACCCCGGCCCTAGGGACATTTTTTGCGCATTTCACTCTTTGGCTGCTTTTCCATCCAAATGAGTGAATTTTCATATCTTAGTTGTCCTAAAGTGAAAATATGATGCTTTCCTTCAGTTTCGAAAACTTTTTGAGAAATCGAAAAAATTGAAGTTTTTCCCCACCCCGGCCCTAGGGACATTTTTTGCGCATTTCACTCTTTGGCTGCTTTTCCATCCAAATGAGTGAATTTTCATATCTTAGTTGTCCTAAAGTGAAAATATGATGCTTTCCTTCAGTTTCGAAAACTTTTTGAGAAATCGAAAAAATTGAAGTTTTTCCCCACCCCGGCCCTAGGGACATTTTTTGCGCATTTCACTCTTTGGCTGCTTTTCCATCCAAATGAGTGAATTTTCATATCTTAGTTGTCCTAAAGTGAAAATATGATGCTTTCCTTCAGTTTCGAAAACTTTTTGAGAAATCGAAAAAATTGAAGTTTTTCCCCACCCCGGCCCTAGGGACATTTTTTGCGCATTTCACTCTTTGGCTGCTTTTCCATCCAAATGAGTGAATTTTCATATCTTAGTTGTCCTAAAGTGAAAATATGATGCTTTCCTTCAGTTTCGAAAACTTTTTGAGAAATCGAAAAAATTGAAGTTTTTCCCCACCCCGGCCCTAGGGACATTTTTTGCGCATTTCACTCTTTGGCTGCTTTTCCATCCAAATGAGTGAATTTTCATATCTTAGTTGTCCTAAAGTGAAAATATGATGCTTTCCTTCAGTTTCGAAAACTTTTTGAGAAATCGAAAAAATTGAAGTTTTTCCCCACCCCGGCCCTAGGGACATTTTTTGCGCATTTCACTCTTTGGCTGCTTTTCCATCCAAATGAGTGAATTTTCATATCTTAGTTGTCCTAAAGTGAAAATATGATGCTTTCCTTCAGTTTCGAAAACTTTTTGAGAAATCGAAAAAATTGAAGTTTTTCCCCACCCCGGCCCTAGGGACATTTTTTGCGCATTTCACTCTTTGGCTGCTTTTCCATCCAAATGAGTGAATTTTCATATCTTAGTTGTCCTAAAGTGAAAATATGATGCTTTCCTTCAGTTTCGAAAACTTTTTGAGAAATCGAAAAAATTGAAGTTTTTCCCCACCCCGGCCCTAGGGACATTTTTTGCGCATTTCACTCTTTGGCTGCTTTTCCATCCAAATGAGTGAATTTTCATATCTTAGTTGTCCTAAAGTGAAAATATGATGCTTTCCTTCAGTTTCGAAAACTTTTTGAGAAATCGAAAAAATTGAAGTTTTTCCCCACCCCGGCCCTAGGGACATTTTTTGCGCATTTCACTCTTTGGCTGCTTTTCCATCCAAATGAGTGAATTTTCATATCTTAGTTGTCCTAAAGTGAAAATATGATGCTTTCCTTCAGTTTCGAAAACTTTTTGAGAAATCGAAAAAATTGAAGTTTTTCCCCACCCCGGCCCTAGGGACATTTTTTGCGCATTTCACTCTTTGGCTGCTTTTCCATCCAAATGAGTGAATTTTCATATCTTAGTTGTCCTAAAGTGAAAATATGATGCTTTCCTTCAGTTTCGAAAACTTTTTGAGAAATCGAAAAAATTGAAGTTTTTCCCCACCCCGGCCCTAGGGACATTTTTTGCGCATTTCACTCTTTGGCTGCTTTTCCATCCAAATGAGTGAATTTTCATATCTTAGTTGTCCTAAAGTGAAAATATGATGCTTTCCTTCAGTTTCGAAAACTTTTTGAGAAATCGAAAAAATTGAAGTTTTTCCCCACCCCGGCCCTAGGGACATTTTTTGCGCATTTCACTCTTTGGCTGCTTTTCCATCCAAATGAGTGAATTTTCATATCTTAGTTGTCCTAAAGTGAAAATATGATGCTTTCCTTCAGTTTCGAAAACTTTTTGAGAAATCGAAAAAATTGAAGTTTTTCCCCACCCCGGCCCTAGGGACATTTTTTGCGCATTTCACTCTTTGGCTGCTTTTCCATCCAAATGAGTGAATTTTCATATCTTAGTTGTCCTAAAGTGAAAATATGATGCTTTCCTTCAGTTTCGAAAACTTTTTGAGAAATCGAAAAAATTGAAGTTTTTCCCCACCCCGGCCCTAGGGACATTTTTTGCGCATTTCACTCTTTGGCTGCTTTTCCATCCAAATGAGTGAATTTTCATATCTTAGTTGTCCTAAAGTGAAAATATGATGCTTTCCTTCAGTTTCGAAAACTTTTTGAGAAATCGAAAAAATTGAAGTTTTTCCCCACCCCGGCCCTAGGGACATTTTTTGCGCATTTCACTCTTTGGCTGCTTTTCCATCCAAATGAGTGAATTTTCATATCTTAGTTGTCCTAAAGTGAAAATATGATGCTTTCCTTCAGTTTCGAAAACTTTTTGAGAAATCGAAAAAATTGAAGTTTTTCCCCACCCCGGCCCTAGGGACATTTTTTGCGCATTTCACTCTTTGGCTGCTTTTCCATCCAAATGAGTGAATTTTCATATCTTAGTTGTCCTAAAGTGAAAATATGATGCTTTCCTTCAGTTTCGAAAACTTTTTGAGAAATCGAAAAAATTGAAGTTTTTCCCCACCCCGGCCCTAGGGACATTTTTTGCGCATTTCACTCTTTGGCTGCTTTTCCATCCAAATGAGTGAATTTTCATATCTTAGTTGTCCTAAAGTGAAAATATGATGCTTTCCTTCAGTTTCGAAAACTTTTTGAGAAATCGAAAAAATTGAAGTTTTTCCCCACCCCGGCCCTAGGGACATTTTTTGCGCATTTCACTCTTTGGCTGCTTTTCCATCCAAATGAGTGAATTTTCATATCTTAGTTGTCCTAAAGTGAAAATATGATGCTTTCCTTCAGTTTCGAAAACTTTTTGAGAAATCGAAAAAATTGAAGTTTTTCCCCACCCCGGCCCTAGGGACATTTTTTGCGCATTTCACTCTTTGGCTGCTTTTCCATCCAAATGAGTGAATTTTCATATCTTAGTTGTCCTAAAGTGAAAATATGATGCTTTCCTTCAGTTTCGAAAACTTTTTGAGAAATCGAAAAAATTGAAGTTTTTCCCCACCCCGGCCCTAGGGACATTTTTTGCGCATTTCACTCTTTGGCTGCTTTTCCATCCAAATGAGTGAATTTTCATATCTTAGTTGTCCTAAAGTGAAAATATGATGCTTTCCTTCAGTTTCGAAAACTTTTTGAGAAATCGAAAAAATTGAAGTTTTTCCCCACCCCGGCCCTAGGGACATTTTTTGCGCATTTCACTCTTTGGCTGCTTTTCCATCCAAATGAGTGAATTTTCATATCTTAGTTGTCCTAAAGTGAAAATATGATGCTTTCCTTCAGTTTCGAAAACTTTTTGAGAAATCGAAAAAATTGAAGTTTTTCCCCACCCCGGCCCTAGGGACATTTTTTGCGCATTTCACTCTTTGGCTGCTTTTCCATCCAAATGAGTGAATTTTCATATCTTAGTTGTCCTAAAGTGAAAATATGATGCTTTCCTTCAGTTTCGAAAACTTTTTGAGAAATCGAAAAAATTGAAGTTTTTCCCCACCCCGGCCCTAGGGACATTTTTTGCGCATTTCACTCTTTGGCTGCTTTTCCATCCAAATGAGTGAATTTTCATATCTTAGTTGTCCTAAAGTGAAAATATGATGCTTTCCTTCAGTTTCGAAAACTTTTTGAGAAATCGAAAAAATTGAAGTTTTTCCCCACCCCGGCCCTAGGGACATTTTTTGCGCATTTCACTCTTTGGCTGCTTTTCCATCCAAATGAGTGAATTTTCATATCTTAGTTGTCCTAAAGTGAAAATATGATGCTTTCCTTCAGTTTCGAAAACTTTTTGAGAAATCGAAAAAATTGAAGTTTTTCCCCACCCCGGCCCTAGGGACATTTTTTGCGCATTTCACTCTTTGGCTGCTTTTCCATCCAAATGAGTGAATTTTCATATCTTAGTTGTCCTAAAGTGAAAATATGATGCTTTCCTTCAGTTTCGAAAACTTTTTGAGAAATCGAAAAAATTGAAGTTTTTCCCCACCCCGGCCCTAGGGACATTTTTTGCGCATTTCACTCTTTGGCTGCTTTTCCATCCAAATGAGTGAATTTTCATATCTTAGTTGTCCTAAAGTGAAAATATGATGCTTTCCTTCAGTTTCGAAAACTTTTTGAGAAATCGAAAAAATTGAAGTTTTTCCCCACCCCGGCCCTAGGGACATTTTTTGCGCATTTCACTCTTTGGCTGCTTTTCCATCCAAATGAGTGAATTTTCATATCTTAGTTGTCCTAAAGTGAAAATATGATGCTTTCCTTCAGTTTCGAAAACTTTTTGAGAAATCGAAAAAATTGAAGTTTTTCCCCACCCCGGCCCTAGGGACATTTTTTGCGCATTTCACTCTTTGGCTGCTTTTCCATCCAAATGAGTGAATTTTCATATCTTAGTTGTCCTAAAGTGAAAATATGATGCTTTCCTTCAGTTTCGAAAACTTTTTGAGAAATCGAAAAAATTGAAGTTTTTCCCCACCCCGGCCCTAGGGACATTTTTTGCGCATTTCACTCTTTGGCTGCTTTTCCATCCAAATGAGTGAATTTTCATATCTTAGTTGTCCTAAAGTGAAAATATGATGCTTTCCTTCAGTTTCGAAAACTTTTTGAGAAATCGAAAAAATTGAAGTTTTTCCCCACCCCGGCCCTAGGGACATTTTTTGCGCATTTCACTCTTTGGCTGCTTTTCCATCCAAATGAGTGAATTTTCATATCTTAGTTGTCCTAAAGTGAAAATATGATGCTTTCCTTCAGTTTCGAAAACTTTTTGAGAAATCGAAAAAATTGAAGTTTTTCCCCACCCCGGCCCTAGGGACATTTTTTGCGCATTTCACTCTTTGGCTGCTTTTCCATCCAAATGAGTGAATTTTCATATCTTAGTTGTCCTAAAGTGAAAATATGATGCTTTCCTTCAGTTTCGAAAACTTTTTGAGAAATCGAAAAAATTGAAGTTTTTCCCCACCCCGGCCCTAGGGACATTTTTTGCGCATTTCACTCTTTGGCTGCTTTTCCATCCAAATGAGTGAATTTTCATATCTTAGTTGTCCTAAAGTGAAAATATGATGCTTTCCTTCAGTTTCGAAAACTTTTTGAGAAATCGAAAAAATTGAAGTTTTTCCCCACCCCGGCCCTAGGGACATTTTTTGCGCATTTCACTCTTTGGCTGCTTTTCCATCCAAATGAGTGAATTTTCATATCTTAGTTGTCCTAAAGTGAAAATATGATGCTTTCCTTCAGTTTCGAAAACTTTTTGAGAAATCGAAAAAATTGAAGTTTTTCCCCACCCCGGCCCTAGGGACATTTTTTGCGCATTTCACTCTTTGGCTGCTTTTCCATCCAAATGAGTGAATTTTCATATCTTAGTTGTCCTAAAGTGAAAATATGATGCTTTCCTTCAGTTTCGAAAACTTTTTGAGAAATCGAAAAAATTGAAGTTTTTCCCCACCCCGGCCCTAGGGACATTTTTTGCGCATTTCACTCTTTGGCTGCTTTTCCATCCAAATGAGTGAATTTTCATATCTTAGTTGTCCTAAAGTGAAAATATGATGCTTTCCTTCAGTTTCGAAAACTTTTTGAGAAATCGAAAAAATTGAAGTTTTTCCCCACCCCGGCCCTAGGGACATTTTTTGCGCATTTCACTCTTTGGCTGCTTTTCCATCCAAATGAGTGAATTTTCATATCTTAGTTGTCCTAAAGTGAAAATATGATGCTTTCCTTCAGTTTCGAAAACTTTTTGAGAAGTCGAAAAAATTGAAGTTTTTCCCCACCCCGGCCCTAGGGACATTTTTTGCGCATTTCACTCTTTGGCTGCTTTTCCATCCAAATGAGTGAATTTTCATATCTTAGTTGTCCTAAAGTGAAAATATGATGCTTTCCTTCAGTTTCGAAAACTTTTTGAGAAATCGAAAAAATTGAAGTTTTTCCCCACCCCGGCCCTAGGGACATTTTTTGCGCATTTCACTCTTTGGCTGCTTTTCCATCCAAATGAGTGAATTTTCATATCTTAGTTGTCCTAAAGTGAAAATATGATGCTTTCCTTCAGTTTCGAAAACTTTTTGAGAAATCGAAAAAATTGAAGTTTTTCCCCACCCCGGCCCTAGGGACATTTTTTGCGCATTTCACTCTTTGGCTGCTTTTCCATCCAAATGAGTGAATTTTCATATCTTAGTTGTCCTAAAGTGAAAATATGATGCTTTCCTTCAGTTTCGAAAACTTTTTGAGAAATCGAAAAAATTGAAGTTTTTCCCCACCCCGGCCCTAGGGACATTTTTTGCGCATTTCACTCTTTGGCTGCTTTTCCATCCAAATGAGTGAATTTTCATATCTTAGTTGTCCTAAAGTGAAAATATGATGCTTTCCTTCAGTTTCGAAAACTTTTTGAGAAATCGAAAAAATTGAAGTTTTTCCCCACCCCGGCCCTAGGGACATTTTTTGCGCATTTCACTCTTTGGCTGCTTTTCCATCCAAATGAGTGAATTTTCATATCTTAGTTGTCCTAAAGTGAAAATATGATGCTTTCCTTCAGTTTCGAAAACTTTTTGAGAAATCGAAAAAATTGAAGTTTTTCCCCACCCCGGCCCTAGGGACATTTTTTGCGCATTTCACTCTTTGGCTGCTTTTCCATCCAAATGAGTGAATTTTCATATCTTAGTTGTCCTAAAGTGAAAATATGATGCTTTCCTTCAGTTTCGAAAACTTTTTGAGAAATCGAAAAAATTGAAGTTTTTCCCCACCCCGGCCCTAGGGACATTTTTTGCGCATTTCACTCTTTGGCTGCTTTTCCATCCAAATGAGTGAATTTTCATATCTTAGTTGTCCTAAAGTGAAAATATGATGCTTTCCTTCAGTTTCGAAAACTTTTTGAGAAATCGAAAAAATTGAAGTTTTTCCCCACCCCGGCCCTAGGGACATTTTTTGCGCATTTCACTCTTTGGCTGCTTTTCCATCCAAATGAGTGAATTTTCATATCTTAGTTGTCCTAAAGTGAAAATATGATGCTTTCCTTCAGTTTCGAAAACTTTTTGAGAAATCGAAAAAATTGAAGTTTTTCCCCACCCCGGCCCTAGGGACATTTTTTGCGCATTTCACTCTTTGGCTGCTTTTCCATCCAAATGAGTGAATTTTCATATCTTAGTTGTCCTAAAGTGAAAATATGATGCTTTCCTTCAGTTTCGAAAACTTTTTGAGAAATCGAAAAAATTGAAGTTTTTCCCCACCCCGGCCCTAGGGACATTTTTTGCGCATTTCACTCTTTGGCTGCTTTTCCATCCAAATGAGTGAATTTTCATATCTTAGTTGTCCTAAAGTGAAAATATGATGCTTTCCTTCAGTTTCGAAAACTTTTTGAGAAATCGAAAAAATTGAAGTTTTTCCCCACCCCGGCCCTAGGGACATTTTTTGCGCATTTCACTCTTTGGCTGCTTTTCCATCCAAATGAGTGAATTTTCATATCTTAGTTGTCCTAAAGTGAAAATATGATGCTTTCCTTCAGTTTCGAAAACTTTTTGAGAAATCGAAAAAATTGAAGTTTTTCCCCACCCCGGCCCTAGGGACATTTTTTGCGCATTTCACTCTTTGGCTGCTTTTCCATCCAAATGAGTGAATTTTCATATCTTAGTTGTCCTAAAGTGAAAATATGATGCTTTCCTTCAGTTTCGAAAACTTTTTGAGAAATCGAAAAAATTGAAGTTTTTCCCCACCCCGGCCCTAGGGACATTTTTTGCGCATTTCACTCTTTGGCTGCTTTTCCATCCAAATGAGTGAATTTTCATATCTTAGTTGTCCTAAAGTGAAAATATGATGCTTTCCTTCAGTTTCGAAAACTTTTTGAGAAATCGAAAAAATTGAAGTTTTTCCCCACCCCGGCCCTAGGGACATTTTTTGCGCATTTCACTCTTTGGCTGCTTTTCCATCCAAATGAGTGAATTTTCATATCTTAGTTGTCCTAAAGTGAAAATATGATGCTTTCCTTCAGTTTCGAAAACTTTTTGAGAAATCGAAAAAATTGAAGTTTTTCCCCACCCCGGCCCTAGGGACATTTTTTGCGCATTTCACTCTTTGGCTGCTTTTCCATCCAAATGAGTGAATTTTCATATCTTAGTTGTCCTAAAGTGAAAATATGATGCTTTCCTTCAGTTTCGAAAACTTTTTGAGAAATCGAAAAAATTGAAGTTTTTCCCCACCCCGGCCCTAGGGACATTTTTTGCGCATTTCACTCTTTGGCTGCTTTTCCATCCAAATGAGTGAATTTTCATATCTTAGTTGTCCTAAAGTGAAAATATGATGCTTTCCTTCAGTTTCGAAAACTTTTTGAGAAATCGAAAAAATTGAAGTTTTTCCCCACCCCGGCCCTAGGGACATTTTTTGCGCATTTCACTCTTTGGCTGCTTTTCCATCCAAATGAGTGAATTTTCATATCTTAGTTGTCCTAAAGTGAAAATATGATGCTTTCCTTCAGTTTCGAAAACTTTTTGAGAAATCGAAAAAATTGAAGTTTTTCCCCACCCCGGCCCTAGGGACATTTTTTGCGCATTTCACTCTTTGGCTGCTTTTCCATCCAAATGAGTGAATTTTCATATCTTAGTTGTCCTAAAGTGAAAATATGATGCTTTCCTTCAGTTTCGAAAACTTTTTGAGAAATCGAAAAAATTGAAGTTTTTCCCCACCCCGGCCCTAGGGACATTTTTTGCGCATTTCACTCTTTGGCTGCTTTTCCATCCAAATGAGTGAATTTTCATATCTTAGTTGTCCTAAAGTGAAAATATGATGCTTTCCTTCAGTTTCGAAAACTTTTTGAGAAATCGAAAAAATTGAAGTTTTTCCCCACCCCGGCCCTAGGGACATTTTTTGCGCATTTCACTCTTTGGCTGCTTTTCCATCCAAATGAGTGAATTTTCATATCTTAGTTGTCCTAAAGTGAAAATATGATGCTTTCCTTCAGTTTCGAAAACTTTTTGAGAAATCGAAAAAATTGAAGTTTTTCCCCACCCCGGCCCTAGGGACATTTTTTGCGCATTTCACTCTTTGGCTGCTTTTCCATCCAAATGAGTGAATTTTCATATCTTAGTTGTCCTAAAGTGAAAATATGATGCTTTCCTTCAGTTTCGAAAACTTTTTGAGAAATCGAAAAAATTGAAGTTTTTCCCCACCCCGGCCCTAGGGACATTTTTTGCGCATTTCACTCTTTGGCTGCTTTTCCATCCAAATGAGTGAATTTTCATATCTTAGTTGTCCTAAAGTGAAAATATGATGCTTTCCTTCAGTTTCGAAAACTTTTTGAGAAATCGAAAAAATTGAAGTTTTTCCCCACCCCGGCCCTAGGGACATTTTTTGCGCATTTCACTCTTTGGCTGCTTTTCCATCCAAATGAGTGAATTTTCATATCTTAGTTGTCCTAAAGTGAAAATATGATGCTTTCCTTCAGTTTCGAAAACTTTTTGAGAAATCGAAAAAATTGAAGTTTTTCCCCACCCCGGCCCTAGGGACATTTTTTGCGCATTTCACTCTTTGGCTGCTTTTCCATCCAAATGAGTGAATTTTCATATCTTAGTTGTCCTAAAGTGAAAATATGATGCTTTCCTTCAGTTTCGAAAACTTTTTGAGAAATCGAAAAAATTGAAGTTTTTCCCCACCCCGGCCCTAGGGACATTTTTTGCGCATTTCACTCTTTGGCTGCTTTTCCATCCAAATGAGTGAATTTTCATATCTTAGTTGTCCTAAAGTGAAAATATGATGCTTTCCTTCAGTTTCGAAAACTTTTTGAGAAATCGAAAAAATTGAAGTTTTTCCCCACCCCGGCCCTAGGGACATTTTTTGCGCATTTCACTCTTTGGCTGCTTTTCCATCCAAATGAGTGAATTTTCATATCTTAGTTGTCCTAAAGTGAAAATATGATGCTTTCCTTCAGTTTCGAAAACTTTTTGAGAAATCGAAAAAATTGAAGTTTTTCCCCACCCCGGCCCTAGGGACATTTTTTGCGCATTTCACTCTTTGGCTGCTTTTCCATCCAAATGAGTGAATTTTCATATCTTAGTTGTCCTAAAGTGAAAATATGATGCTTTCCTTCAGTTTCGAAAACTTTTTGAGAAATCGAAAAAATTGAAGTTTTTCCCCACCCCGGCCCTAGGGACATTTTTTGCGCATTTCACTCTTTGGCTGCTTTTCCATCCAAATGAGTGAATTTTCATATCTTAGTTGTCCTAAAGTGAAAATATGATGCTTTCCTTCAGTTTCGAAAACTTTTTGAGAAATCGAAAAAATTGAAGTTTTTCCCCACCCCGGCCCTAGGGACATTTTTTGCGCATTTCACTCTTTGGCTGCTTTTCCATCCAAATGAGTGAATTTTCATATCTTAGTTGTCCTAAAGTGAAAATATGATGCTTTCCTTCAGTTTCGAAAACTTTTTGAGAAATCGAAAAAATTGAAGTTTTTCCCCACCCCGGCCCTAGGGACATTTTTTGCGCATTTCACTCTTTGGCTGCTTTTCCATCCAAATGAGTGAATTTTCATATCTTAGTTGTCCTAAAGTGAAAATATGATGCTTTCCTTCAGTTTCGAAAACTTTTTGAGAAATCGAAAAAATTGAAGTTTTTCCCCACCCCGGCCCTAGGGACATTTTTTGCGCATTTCACTCTGTGGTTTCCATCCAAATGAGTGAATTTCATATCTTAGTTGTCCTAAAGTGAAAATATGATGCTTTCCTTCAGTTTCGAAAACTTTTTGAGAAATCGAAAAAATTGAAGTTTTTCCCCACCCCGGCCCTAGGGACATTTTTTGCGCATTTCACTCTTTGGCTGCTTTTCCATCCAAATGAGTAATTTCGAAAACTTTTTGAGAAATCGAAAAAATTGAAGTTTTTCCCACCCCGGCCCTAGGGACATTTTTTGCGCATTTCACTCTTTGGTAATGATGAATTTCATATCTTGTTCCTAGGGACATTTTTTGCGCATTTCACTCTTTGGCTGCTTTTCCATCCAAATGAGTGAATTTTCATATCTTAGTTGTCCTAAAGTGAAAATATGATGCTTTCCTTCAGTTTCGAAAACTTTTTGAGAAATCGAAAAAATTGAAGTTTTTCCCCACCCCGGCCCTAGGGACATTTTTTGCGCATTTCACTCTTTGGCTGCTTTTCCATCCAAATGAGTGAATTTTCATATCTTAGTTGTCCTAAAGTGAAAATATGATGCTTTCCTTCAGTTTCGAAAACTTTTTGAGAAATCGAAAAAATTGAAGTTTTTCCCCACCCCGGCCCTAGGGACATTTTTTGCGCATTTCACTCTTTGGCTGCTTTTCCATCCAAATGAGTGAATTTTCATATCTTAGTTGTCCTAAAGTGAAAATATGATGCTTTCCTTCAGTTTCGAAAACTTTTTGAGAAATCGAAAAAATTGAAGTTTTTCCCCACCCCGGCCCTAGGGACATTTTTTGCGCATTTCACTCTTTGGCTGCTTTTCCATCCAAATGAGTGAATTTTCATATCTTAGTTGTCCTAAAGTGAAAATATGATGCTTTCCTTCAGTTTCGAAAACTTTTTGAGAAATCGAAAAAATTGAAGTTTTTCCCCACCCCGGCCCTAGGGACATTTTTTGCGCATTTCACTCTTTGGCTGCTTTTCCATCCAAATGAGTGAATTTTCATATCTTAGTTGTCCTAAAGTGAAAATATGATGCTTTCCTTCAGTTTCGAAAACTTTTTGAGAAATCGAAAAAATTGAAGTTTTTCCCCACCCCGGCCCTAGGGACATTTTTTGCGCATTTCACTCTTTGGCTGCTTTTCCATCCAAATGAGTGAATTTTCATATCTTAGTTGTCCTAAAGTGAAAATATGATGCTTTCCTTCAGTTTCGAAAACTTTTTGAGAAATCGAAAAAATTGAAGTTTTTCCCCACCCCGGCCCTAGGGACATTTTTTGCGCATTTCACTCTTTGGCTGCTTTTCCATCCAAATGAGTGAATTTTCATATCTTAGTTGTCCTAAAGTGAAAATATGATGCTTTCCTTCAGTTTCGAAAACTTTTTGAGAAATCGAAAAAATTGAAGTTTTTCCCCACCCCGGCCCTAGGGACATTTTTTGCGCATTTCACTCTTTGGCTGCTTTTCCATCCAAATGAGTGAATTTTCATATCTTAGTTGTCCTAAAGTGAAAATATGATGCTTTCCTTCAGTTTCGAAAACTTTTTGAGAAATCGAAAAAATTGAAGTTTTTCCCCACCCCGGCCCTAGGGACATTTTTTGCGCATTTCACTCTTTGGCTGCTTTTCCATCCAAATGAGTGAATTTTCATATCTTAGTTGT